>JANZLQ010000002.1:4284647-4318617 GCA_026212715.1 Elanus axillaris
GGTTTGGGGTTTTGGTTTGGTTTTTTTTGTTTTTCTTTTTTTTTTTTTTTTTTAAACATAAGATATTCCATTAGTTTAGAAAGTGCAGTTTTACAAATGTGAGATTCATAGACATGGAATGTCACTTAGGTTTGAAATATATGGGCAAGAAGCATTTTCCTTGCTTTGGATTTGGGGAGCCTTTCTGCGTTTCCACAAATCTGTCTTTTCTGGAAGGTGCTTCAGAAGATGAAATGCAACAAGACTGAGCTTATTTTGATAGTGCCATGTTGACTAAAACAGTCTCTTGAGAAATCATCAATAATTGTTATTACAGCTACCAGATTTGAGTCTTTTCACCAAAGGTGACGTTTTTAAGGTATTGCTATAAAATAGGAAATCATGAATGTTTCCTCACTAATGTTTGCAAAAGCCACTATAAATATCAAAGATCCTTATGAATCTTCTTTCCTTGTTACAAAGTTATTCAAAAGTTTTTATTTTTTAAGAAGACTAGAAATTAATATCCTGACTTCTCATTTTTAATCCGATTGTACTGCTAAATCTCCTGAGAGAGGATTACATTTATTACTTCTTAAAAGGTGGGGTTTTTTTCCTTTTTGAGGAATATATTTGTCTGCCTATTCGTGTATTTTGGGATGATTTTCCCTCCTAATTCATGGGAATAATTTTCTAAACTGAATGCTTCTTGGAACCATTGTCCGCAAAGGCACTTTTCTCTCTTCTAGGTCTCATTTTTGTTCTTTTAAGCAGATTGGCAGTAGGTTTTCAGAGGAGTTTCTTTGAAGTCCCAGTTGTACTTTACTTATCTTTCTGTTAAGCAAAATCAAATGAGAGTTAAAAGCTTAGTGCACAAATAAGTGTAAGGGAGTAAAGCTAATAACAGGAGAGATTAACAGGGACATATTTCTTTTTACAGGGAACATCACAATTTTCTTAAATTGTGTTTGAAGCTGCTTTCTAATCATCTTGCACTTGCACTGGCTGGAGGTGTAGCTACTAGCATTCTTGGCCGGCAAGCTGGTCCTCTTCGAAATTTGTTGTTTAGACTGATGGACTCTTCTGTCCCTGATGAAATTCAGGAAGTAAGTAATGTTTCTTTTGTTCACATGTGAAAATTCTACTACTGTCGTTGCTTTCTTTCTTTGACTGTGTAATTAGAGATCTGTCTGACTTTCTGAACTTGGGATTCTGATGAACATGATTCTTACCCATTTTACTCAGTAAAATTAAAAAATTTAGTCACCGTCACTGTTTTATGATCTGAAAGCAGAGGCAAATGTTTGCATAAGAATTTCAAAACCTGGGTTTTTTTGGTAACATTTTAATTATTATTGCTTATAATAATGAGCCTAAAATGTTCATGTTGTGGATTGAGTAACTGACTTACTTGAGTAACTTCTCCTAAGATGGCACTCTTATGGGAAATGGCAATTTACAAAGAATTTTTTATTGTTCTGACAATATGTTGATCTCGTTTCACTCCTTCAATGTAACTGTCATGGTTTCAGCCCAGCCGGTAACAAAGGGCCACGCAGCCACTCACTCACTCCCCCCGTCCCCTTCCAGTGGGATAGGGAGGAGAATCAGAAGGAGAAAAGAAAAAAAAACCCGGAACTTTGAGGGTTGAGATAAGGACAATTTACTGGGGCAACACAAAAAGAGAAGTTACAACCACAACAATGGTATGAATAAAAGAATATACAAAACGAGTGATGCACAGTGCAACCGCTCACCACTGGGAACCTGGCGCTCTGCCACTTTCCCCACCGAAGCCGAGACCCTCCCCAGCCCGCTCCCCATTTATATACTGGGCATGATGTCACATGGTATGGAATAGCTCCTTGGCTAGTTCAGGTTGGCTCTCCTGGCTGTGCCCCCTCCCAGGTTCCTGTGAAAATTAACTCTATTCTGGCTGAACCCAGGACAGTAACTCATGTATTTTCATCACAGAATAAAAGATTAATATGCTATTGTGTGGTAGAATTCTGATGTTAAATGAAATTAAGTGGATGTTTTGGATATATTGTGTGTGATGTACTGTATTTTTTAAAGATACAATTGAGTTGATACTTTCTGCCCTGCAACTGAAAAAGTTTTTTGTGCTTATCTAATTTTAGGTTGTAATTGAGACTCTCTCAGTAGGAGCAACTATGCTACTTCCTCCATTGCGAGAGAGAATGGAATTGCTACATTCTCTTCTACCCCAAGGTCCTGATAGATGGGAAAGCTTATCAAAAGGACAGGTAAGGTCAAGTAAAAATATGCTTTGAAAGCAATTGTGGTTTGGTTTTTTGGTGGTTTTTTTTTCTTTTGCTAGAACATTTTGAACAGTGAGGTGAACGTCATTTGCAAAGTGCAAGCATGTTATTGGTGAGTTGCAGTGCAAAGCCCAACTTTACAAAGTCTGTAGATAGCCTGGCTAAATCAGAATTTAGTGAGGCAGGGAGCGTGCCTCATGTTGCATACATGCTTTCCCAAGTGAAGGTTGACTACAGAAAGGTTAGAAATTGTTGTGTTACAGTATCTAGACAAGTTTAAAGATTAGATATTTTTGAATACTAGCCTGATTTAACAAGTCTTGATAACAGAAAATTAACTGTTTTCTATGAAGAATACTTGTATAATGCTTTTCCTACATGGATTTCACCCTACTTTGCAAAGATGACTGGGCTGTTACTTTTTTTTCTTTTTCCTTCTTGAGTGTAAAGAACGGGAATCAGTGCAGGTTAGGAGACTTGCCCAGCATCCTAGAAGTGGAAGGAAAGAAATTCAAAGAACACCTGTTTCTGTTCTTGAGGGCAGGAGGAACTGAAGCTTCAGCAGTAGTCTCAGATTAAAAAATGAGAGAAACTGTTACTCAGTTCTGTATACATAGGATCCTGGTCAAATCCTTTATTTCATACACTATCGAACAGACTGATCTACTCCGATACTGAAACTATGAAGAAGAATCTTCTGATTCTAATTTTCTAAAGATTTCTGAAGATTAGTACCAGTACAAACTAAAACCCCCATCAATTACTAGGGTAGATCAAGTTTTGATTTTTCAGGATTCATAACCAGCAATAGTGGGGAACAATACTGAAATTGAAGGTTGTTACTCTGCAACTGCCACCTCCCTTGGTCTAATGTATGCTTGTCATGCTTTTTACCCTTTTCCTTTTTCCTATGTATAGATTAGAATAATTCCCCCCCCGCCGCCCACAATCAGATAACTAGAACAAACTGGAGAAAAATATTTGGTCCAATGTGTAATCTCTCTCTATTAATCTCAGATCTTTACTAGGTATGGTGATCTAATTTGGTATATTTATCTGTTCTCTAATATAACAAATCTGTAGGAAAACGTGGATTTTTTTGTTAAAGTCCTGCAGCTTATTTTCATATCTCATTAGAATATTTTTACTGCATAACTATGCCTGATGTTTTTTTCTTCTTAGCTTATTATTTTGTCTTCATTAACAAAGAAAGGTTATTGTGTCTAAACATTTTTCTTTAGAGAATGCAGTTGGATATTATTCTGACAAGCTTGCAGGATCACACCCATGTAGCTTCCCTGCTTGGCTATAGCTCACCATCTGATGCCACAGAAACTTCCTCATTATGTATCAGCTATGGAAATCTCTCTGATCAAACATATGCTGTCCAGAGCAGTCATCCGGATACTCATCTAGCTGAAATCTTAATGAAGACTCTTCTAAGAAATTTGGGATTTTATACAGTATGTATAGGCCTTGTATTTACTTATTATCTTTAAATGGTAATGAATTTTGAATACTTCGAAGGGTTAAAAGTTTTTCCCCACTTTCAGAAAACGGTGGTCTCTTTGTTTAGCTGAAGCAGCAGCGCCATATTTCTTTGTCCTGAAGTGGACTAAAACCAGTTCAATAATCTCCAGCATTATGGTTCTAATATTGTTGTAGTGGTATTTATTGTTTAACTTGGCTTATGTAAATGTAGATGGTTTCATATCAGAGTGAAGTATTTTATTGTTCTTACTTTGGCTTCAAAAATCTTTGGAAGATAGAATGTAACACATCGAGTAAGTAGATTGTATGGAACCCTTTTTGTCAGTATAATATCAGCTACCAGAGAAAGATAGGCAGACACCAGAAATGAGTATCTGTTTGTTTAACTTGACTAGGGTAACTACCTTATAATAGTGCAGCAAGTACAGGTCAGCTATCTTACTATATATACATAGTGTGTCAAACAGATTGTTGTTCTTAGAAAGTTTAGGGCATTGTAAGAGCAAGTAACCGACTCACCCTTTTTATTCAACTAGCCAGTTAAATATAACAGTGAAAAGAAATTGGAGATTTTTGCTTCTCTGGCATAGTATCCCTACTTCCTGATAGTGAGGGTTGCTAGTTTTTTATTCTTTTCTTTAGGCCTCCACCAGACATTTAGTTTGAGCTTTCTGCTTTGAATTTTCTACTTGAAACTAACTCAGTTTTTTCAGTAGATTTCAGAATGAAGTCAAGCAGCCATCTACCTTCTGCTCCTTTTGTTGCCATCCTACATAATGCAAGGAAGGATTCTAATCTGAAACATTTGTATCGGCCCATAATAAATTCTAAAGGGTTATTACTTATTTTAACATCTTGTGATTTGGGAGCCAGGGTGGGGAATAAGTTCTTTCATCCAGTTATCCTTGGTGAGTTGAACAAAAAATATTTCTGCATCAGAAAATACCCTTTTTTGGAATAGAAGAGTTTGCTTGACAGGTAGGACAATCACTACGGTGATATTCTAAACGATTGTAATTTCAAGTTTCGTTATCCCATGATCCACTTGACATTATCTGATTTCAGTAATTACAGGTGCACATGTTAAAGGTAAAAAAAGCTTCTTTTTAAGATGATAGTAAAGTACTATAGCATTTGAAGGCAGAATTAATTGTTCTTTTCTTTCCTCCTTTTTGTCTTAATAGGACCAAGCCTTTGGAGAACTGGAAAAAAACAGTGATAAATTTTTACTGGGTACGTCATCATCGGAAAACAGCCAACCTGCTCATCTTCATGAGCTTTTATGTTCACTGCAGAAACAGTTGCTGGCTTATTGCCACATCAACAGCGTTAGTGAGGTGTGTGCCTTACTTTAATCATTTGGGGGAAAATTAATTCAATATGCATAAGCACCAGAATGTTGTAAGGTCCCTGTTGAAAATCTTCTGAATATTTGAAAGCTAAACTGATTTAAATAATTAACCCCTTAAATACATTTACAGAATTATTCTTAGGTTTGTTTGTTTCCTTCCAGAATTCCAGCAGTGTGGCACTGCTTCACAAACACCTTCAGCTTTTATTGCCTCATGCTACAGATATCTACTCTCGTTCTGCAGCACTGCTTAAGGAAAGCTCTTGGAATGGTAGTGTTGGGGAAAAACTGAGAGGTAAATGTCATGGAAAAATCAGTAATGATGGCTCCATAAGCTCAGGGCAGTTCTTATTTGTTTAGATTTGAATAATAAAATACCTTATTTCCCCTATATCTGATAAAGTAGACATCCCAAGCCTCCCCCAAAGGAGGAGATCACGTGTCTACCCAAGGATAGCTTCTGGTTCAGTTTTTTGATAGAACATCTTGCGTACAGGAAAAACACAGAATAGAGAGGATGTTCTCTCTGTGCATTGTTGTTTCAGTTTGTTAGTTCTAGATTTTTCTCCTTAAAAGTACATTTTTCTCCGAGATTACTGAAAAGTCTGGAAGTAAAATAGGGAATGGATTAATAATTATTAAACAAACCCCTCAATTCAACATGTACAGTTGAGACATTTTGAGACAGCTAAGTGATTTTTATGCAATCTTTCTGGCTTGTTAAATTGTACTTGGAATATAATTGTATAACCATAACTATAATTCAGAATTCTTTTTTTCTTTGTAGATGTAATTTATGTGTCAGCTGCTGGTAGTATGCTCTCTCAGATTGTCAACTCATTATTGTTACTACCAGTATCAGTAGCTCGGCCTTTGTTGAGTTACCTGCTAGATCTGTTGCCACCTTTAGATCGCCTTAATAGACTGTTACCTGCTGCAGCCCTTCTAGAAGATCAAGAATTACAGTGGCCACTCCACGGTGAGTATAATAACTAACGCACTTTTAATCTGAAAAATAAAGAATGGCTTGTCACCTTTTTGTAGTGGAAATTTAACTTTCCCCTTTAAGATGGCTTTTGTTTTTTTAAGCTAGACATCTTGCTACATCGTCTTTTCAAATTCCTAAATGTATTAACATCCCTTGCCATGAAATACTTTGAGCTGCAGGCAGACTTGTTTATTCTGTCAACCCAGAATGTATATTGACTTGAGTGGGAATCCAGGAGCAATATGGGAAATACATATATTGAACTGAAAATACTAAGTTTGTAATACATGAAAATATGATTCTTTACTTGTAAAAGAAACACTGATTTTAGATTCACAGAATATCTCAAGTTGGAAAGGACCCACAAGGATCATCGAGTCCCAACTCCTTGCTTCTCACAGTACTACCTAAAATTAAATCATATGACTAAGAGCATTGCCCAGAAGCTCCTTGAACTCTGACAGGCTTGGTACCGTGAGCACTTCCTGGGGGACCCTGTTCCAGTGACCAACCACCCTCTCAGTGAAGAACCTTTTCATAATGTCTAATCTGAACTTCCCCTGATGCAGCTAACAGATAATTTTGTCATGATGTGTTTATTTGCATTTCCAAATTTTACTTTTGCTTTCCATTTTGTAGTGTAATAGAATTTTAACTTAAAATCTTGCATTGCCTGCTAACTTCCTAAACATGTGCCACCAGATATTTCTGGTGCCAATGAAATAGAAATATAAAGAGGTAAAGTGACTGAAATTTGTGATAGGAGCTGCTATACTTATTTGCCATTCAATGAATATTTCATTAATGTTTTTGGCAAAATTTTCTGCTTTAATTAAGTGCTGTTATCTACACATGTTTATCAGAACACAAAGAAAGATGTATTGGACAAAATAAGTGTTTGGGCAGAGTTTAAAGGAGCCTTTACTTCATTGAATATGAACAGTTGTACCATCAATGGTGATAGCCTCTGCGGCTGCTGAAGTTGTAATGTTAAGTGATCTCTTTGTCCTAACTGCTGTTTCTTCAGTTTAAAGGTTGTTGTCTGAGAGGCAACTCTGCTATTAACTGGGAAATATTAGCAAGATCTGCCATTAATTTTACTAATTTTGCAATTGTTTTTAATATCTGGGCAACAGTGACTAATTTGACTATTCATTGCTAATACTTTTAGGTGGACCTGAATTAATTGATCCTGCTGGAGTGCCCTTACCACAGCCTGCCCAGTCTTGGGTATGGCTTGTTGATCTAGAGAGAACTGTAGCTTTGCTTATTGGGCGGTGTCTTGGTGGCATGCTTCAAGGACCTCCAGTGTCCCCCGAGGAACAAGATACGGCCTATTGGTTGAAAACTCCACTTTTCAGTGATGGAGTGGAAATGGATATTCCTCATTTAGGTAAGCTGTTAAATACAGGTGTCTAATTGTTATTGTAAATATTTGTGTTCAGTTTTGAAATTTCTGATGATGCTTGAATAAGTTTGTGTACTTAGGGTTTGTCTTTCAGCATTGTCTATTTATGTAGTAATACAGAAAGTTGGAAAATGGGTATTTAAGTATATGCTGTAGTTTACAAAGGGTCTTGGAAATGCATGCAGAAGAAAAAAACATGCAGTTTCTCAGTGAAAGAAGCAACACAGACTTCACGGAGTTAATTTTAAGTGTTCTAGATGCTCGGCATTTAACAGGTACACCAGGGGCTCCAGTGTTAATGAATTCAGTGAATTGAAAAAGATTATCTTAAATTCTATTCTAGTTACAAAGTGGAATTTTTATTAATTAGAAATAATACTATTCACGACAAACTTCAATCCTCCTAATCTACCAGAAGTGCTAACAGGACTTGGCATTAGTATTTCTAGTCATCCCTTCCTATCCGAATAATGCACCTGCTTCTGCTTCTCTGTGACCCATTGCTCTTAGTTGATACTTCCTTCGTCCTCTGATTCTGAGTAGACAACTTCAAGACTTACTTACAAGACATAATATTTTGTGTGTATGGCTGTATAGTTCAGGTAGAAATAATGATACAGAATTACACTCCTGAAGCAGAGTTGGATAATGCTTCTAAATCTTCATAGGTTTTATGTGAATTGTAACTCTAAGTCACTTTTTTCCTTATCTAACATGAGTTTGTAGTCAGACAATGAGATGTCTTAATTTCTTTTTTTAAACGAAGTGAAGAGTGAAAGCTATTTTATACACTTTTAGATAGATGCATGTAATACTCAAAATTTTCAGAGTTTAATTTCTTAGGTATTTCCCTTCTGTTAGACAAATGTATGAGCTCCTTATTAGAAGTGGCCCTATCTGGAAATGAGGAACAGAAGCCATTTGATTATAAGCTGAGACCTGAGATTACAGTCTATGTTGATTTGGCCTTGGGTTGTACAAAAGAGCCAGCAAGGAGCCTTTGGATCAGTATGCAAGACTACGCTGTTAGTAAAGGTAAGATGTTGAAAATACGTATGCGTGCGCTTGTGTGTGTGAAAAACATATTACATGCTCCAACTACATCCCTAACAGAATCCCGTATTTTCTTTGGCAACAACTTTTAATTCTGCAACATGATAAACTTAATTTATTGTCATATTCCACAATGTTTCTTTTGCTTTTTCCATTACTTATTTTTGACATTGATTCTATTGTTTGGCAAACATGTAGTTCAATGTTCTTTTCCCCTCCAAACTAGAGAAAAGACACTCTTGTTTGCTTACTCAGTTGTTGGTGTTTCTCTTTTCCTAGCAGAGCAGGGTGAAACTTGGAATTAAAAACAAAAATTGATGGGGAGGAGATGGGGAAAGGCAAAGTAACTTGCAAAATATATTAGGAATGGGATGAAGGGGTAAGTCATCTTTTGTTTTTCAAGTCTCTGGGAGGCTGGTCTTAGAATATTAATGGTTCTTCATGCTTATTATCTAAAATCTGGGTTCCTGCTCAAGCTACCCAGGTCTCCTTTTAGTAAGATTTACTAAGCTTTGCAGTTGTACTGTAACTCTCTGCTAGATCCAGAGATAGTTTTCTGTAGCTCTGGCGAAACTAGGCCAGACCAAGAAGACAGCAAATGGTATTGTGTGCCTGTTGAGAGCAACAGAGAGAATTCTGTTGCAGAATTCCACAGAAGTAGGAATTCCAGTAAAAAATGCTGGTTGCCTGTTTGCAAAATCTGAGATGAACAGGCTGATTTATATTATTTTGGTTGTGGAATTGGGTGTTTCAGAAGTCAATATGGTTCTGCTTTGTTCACGATACAAGCTGACTGAAAGTTGTATGGTGATGGTTAGCATAGCATCAAACACAAAGTAATAGTACTTGCTAAGGAGCAGGTATGTTAGACTAAACTATATGTGGCCAGGTACGTTTCTGTGATTTCTAAAGCAGTTCACAAGGATTCATAGATAATATTTAATTGAAAAAGATGTTATGAAGATATTTGTAAGGAAGTGGGAAAGAATTCTTCCCCCCCCTGCCCCGTGAGAAGTTACGATGCCTTGTGGAGGTTTGCTTAGCAGTTTGGTTATTTTATAGTAGAACAGTACTACCTTTTTAAAGTAGGGAAGAATTATTCTGAAATTAAAAGGTCAGTTTCTGATTATACTGGTTGAACCTTAGATTTGAGACCTGGAAATGTCTCTTGTTAGTATTGGAAGTGAAGCTAGTGCTTAAGCTTGTGTTTGTGTTAATAGTTGGCATTCCTACTGGAGATAAGACTTTTTCATCATAAGTGAGTCTGCGAAGTATTTCTCGAATGTGGTTTCAACCACGTGTAAAAGAGCAGAAAGCTTCAAGTGTGGTGCGTTTCTAAACAAGTTCCATGTAGATCAGTGGCTCAGTGAAGAGAAGAGTTCCAGTTCGGTATCCCTGCTTTAAAGAGAGGTTGCACCCTAAGTTCGGCTCTTCGAGTCTCTGGTGGCACTTTGTATGCATACCCTTGGCTGGCTGTTGGACTTAAGTGCCTTGAGCAGACCAAAACACATTTGTCTGAAGCAGTATACTTATGTGTTATTGATGTTAAACTTATTTCGTAAGCATTAAAACTGCTTCTAAATGGAAAGATTTAAATGGGTAAAGATTTTTTTTTTAATGTCATTGAAAATACATTTGTTTGTTGGAAACTGTAGCCAGTTTTGATGAATCCTTTCTGTTTTCAGATTGGGATACTGCAACTTTAAGTAATGAATCACTCCTAGATACTGTGTCCAGATTTGTTCTTGCAGCGCTTCTGAAACATACAAGTTTACTCAGCCAAGCCTGTGGTGAGAGCAGGCAAGTAACTTAAAGCTGCTTTTAGAAGTTCAACTTCAATTTTTAAAAGAAAGTTTGTATGACTTCTTTCTGGTTCGGGTCTCTTTTTTGTAGGTACCAGCCTGGCAAAGCCTTGGCAGAAGTGTACCGTTGTGTATATAAAGTTCGGAGTCGCTTACTTGCCTGCAAAAACATGGAACTTATTCAGACTAGATCATCATCGAGAGACAGATGGGTGAGACTGTAAATCTCTTTTCAGTTCTTCAGGCTTTACTGTGTACTAAGAAAATACTACATTATGTTAGTTTCATATATGTTGCTGGCATTTTTGTTCTACCTTGCTGAAAAACTTTCAGGAGTTTTTAGATGGAAGTGGACAATGTATAATTAGTCGTCCATTAGTACATGTGTAGTACATGTGATATTAAGTCAGCCAAAGCAAATGGTTGACTGACAATATTTGACTCAAGCACATCCTGAAGCCTAGTTTTACCTGTAAACATAGCATGCTGTACCACAGAAGCCTGCAACTTAGATGTAGATTGCTTAGCTGTGTTGACTAGGCCACAGCTTAGTCTGGCTGCCATCCCTGAATCCAGCTGAGTTATCTGGGCCACTGATCTCTGTCCCTCTCTGCACCTCTTTCTTCCCCTTCCCTGCCTTAGCCCTTTCTCCTTCCTCCCCAGCCAAATTCTTCTCTTAGTCCTAACATTACCTTAAGGCTACTTGTCCTTGTCAGCCCTACGTGAATATTAGACATGATAGGACTGGGCCTGAAACTAGCATGATGGCAACTTCTGAATCATTTTATTAAGCCAGGTGAGAATTGATGATGGAAGTATTCATTGAGTTACTCAGGGCTGGGGTCTGTTAGGCATTACAAGGTTGTTCTTAAAGTAGGATTAGGGTTTCTTCGATAGGATTTTCAGTTGCTGTTCGCAATCTACAAGTGGGATATTTTTTATCAAAGAAATTTTCATGTGACATCAGGATTTTGAGGCTTTTTAGTAATATTGTAAAGCACTAGTCATGCTTTTTAAAATTGTGTAGGTCTGTGTCTTCCTTTTAATTAATATCAAGGGGATACATGTCTTTGCCTCTTCCTTTCTCGTGGTAGGGGTTTAACATATCTGCAAGAGATTCAGCACTTCTGAAAGCATTGGGTGTAGTGTGTGTACACAGGACAGTATACATATATGAAGATTCATCGTTCTCTGGTTTACCAAGCATACACAGGGTGGTTGTTTTGTACACATGTAATAAATCTGTTGCTTCATGTTCATGTTGTAGCTCTTGTGTGTGCTTACAGTCAGGTACTCTGTACTCTGTGTGTGCAGTAAATTCCATTAATCCCAGAAATCCTCAAGCTTATTGGGCGGATGCAGTACAGCAAATCTAAACGTATGCAGTAGATTTGTTGCTTCAGGGAGATCTCAGATTCAATACTGTTGGGAAAAAAAAACTAGTTTGCATTTGCACAGTATACACAGGCTTACTGGTAGAATGATGAGAGCAAATAAGAGGTGCCAGAAAAATGGTAACCATGATCTGCTGCTACCAAGACCTTCTGTTTTTTTGCAAAGGAAAACTGCCAGGAGAGGGCGGTTGAATTACGCTGGTGGGATGTGTATGTCCCAAGATTTGTACAATTAATTACCTTCCGAAGTATTCTAAAACCTCTAATGTAACAGTGTGATTTATATTTGATGCTTTGCCTTCTTCAGATTGTCTGAAGCTGTTTCCTGCATTGGAAAATTGCCTATTAGGTGGTCAATATTTTACTGATAAGCACTTACATCCTCAAATTGAAGGGAAGCATCAACCCAAATAATATCCACTCAATCAAAAAGACTTTTTAAATTCAAATCCTAAGACTGGTATTATTCTTGTGTACCTCACGTGCTAATCTTTGATCTTGGGGTATGCATCTGTTTTATTTCATTGAAATAAAGGGAAAAGAACTGCAAATTCAGGACTGTTAAGAATACAAATGGGAACATATTGGGTACTGCTTTAAGTAACAAAATCTTGTCCATTGAAGTAAGTTTTATCATATTCACGTCCTTTAAAAAAGGAGAAAATTTTATGAGACAACAGCACATGGTTGCTAAAGGCTTTGATGCTCAAGTGTCAAAGTTTGATGATATTTTCTGCAAATAATCTGTTATTAAAGTTATTAAAGGAAAATTAAATTTTCCAACTTATGTATTTAAAGCCTTGAATGTAAACAGCTGTCTGTAGTTTATTTCACACAATATCAAAAGTGTACTTTTGATAGGAAAAAACCCTTATTAAATACCTATGACCTTTTCTGTTCATCATTCATTTTGGTGAGAATTAATTTCACTGTATATATTTTTTTTTAATCAAGATGTTAGATAACCAAGAATCTGCTGATATTGATACTCAAGAACATTCTTTTACTCGTACAATTGATGAAGAAGCGGAAATGGAGGAGCAGGCAGAACGCGACAGAGAAGAAGGACATGCAGAACAAGAAGATGAAGAAGAGGAAAGAGAACACGAAGTTATGACAGCTGGTAGTAAGTACTAGTTATGTGTGTCAATAATGTAGTATGCTTTGGAAGGAGAGTACATTTTTCTCTGAGGTAAAATGAAGAAATTATTTTAAAGATTGTGAAAGATTTGTCTGCACAAACAGGGTGAGAAGTTTATTTCCATAAAATGGTGTACTGCTTTATTGGGTCAGAAATGTCTTTTGATACAAGGGAATGTGAATACTCTGCAAGTAGACTGTCTTCCTGGGCAATTCTCAGGGCATCAGACCTATACCAACAGTTCTTATATGCACTGTCTACAAGACTTACAGGTTTCATATTGCTTTCTCTAAACTTCTATTCCGTAGATCTCTGAGTTTTCATCAGTATTTATTTATAGAATTTTTGCTGTGTTTGTATGTATTAATCTTCTATGTAATAAGCTTTGAAGAGTAACAGAATCCTAGAATGCTATGGGTTAGAAGGCACCTTAAAGATCTAGTGCCAACCCCCCTGCCATGTGCAGGGACACCTTCCACTAGACCAGGCTGCTCAAGTCTCATCCAACCTGGTCTCGAACACTGCAAGGGATGGGGCATCCACGACCTCTCTGGACAACCTGTTCCCGTGCCTCACCACCGTAACAGCAAAGAACTTCTTCCTCACATCCAATCTACATCTACCCCCTTTCAGTTTAAAGCCCTTACCCCTTGTCCTATCACTACACGCCCTTGTAAAAAAATCCATCTCCAGCTTTCTCACAGGCCCCCTTTAGGTAGCGGAAGGCTGCTCTGAGGTCTCCTCGGAGCCTTCTCTTCTCCAGGCTGAACGACCCCAACTCTCTCAGCTTCTTTTCATAGGAGAGGTGCTCCAGCCCTCCTCTGGACTCACTCCAACAGGCTCACGCCTTTCTTATGTTGGGGGCCCCAGAGCTGAACACAGTACTGCAGGTGGGGTCTCAGGAGGGCGGAGCAGAGGGGCAGAATCACCTCCTTCGGCCTGCTGGTCATACTTCTCTTGATGCAGCCCAGGATACGGTTGGCTTTCTGGGCTGCAAGTGCACACTGCTGGGTCGTGTTGAGCTTCTCCTCGGCCAACACCCCCAAGTCCTCATCTGGGCTGCTTTCAATTTGCTCATCGCCCAGCCCATATTTGTGCTTGGGGTTGCCCCGACCCATGTGCAGGACCTTGCAGTTGGCCTTGTTGAACTTCATGAGGTTCGCAGGGGCCCACCTCTCACGCCTGTCAAGGTCCCTCTGGGTGGCATCCCTTCCTTCCAGCGTGTCGAGTGCACCACACAGCTTGGTGTCGTTGGCAAACTTGCTGAGGGTGCGCTCAGCCCCACTGCCCGTGTCGCCGACAAAGACGTTAAACAGCGCCGATCCCGATACCGACCCCTGAGGAACGCCACTCGTCACGGGTCTCCTCTCGGACATCCAGCTGCTGACCGCAACTCTTTGAGTGCAACCGTCCAGACAATTCCTTATCTGCCGAGTGGTCCATCCAACAAATCCATGTGTCTCCTGTTTAGAGACAAGGATGTCGTGCAGGACAGCGTCAAATGCTTTGCACAAGTCCAGGTAGATGACGTCGGTTGCTCTTCCCTAATCCACCAACGCTGTAACCCCGTCGTAGAAGGCCACCAGATTTGTCAGGCTCGATTTGCCCTTAGTGAAGCCATGTTGGCTGTCACCAATCACGTCCTTATTTTCCACGTGCCTTAGCAGAGTTTCCGGGAGGATCCGCTCCTTGATCTTGCCAGGCACAGAGGTGAGACTGGCTGGCCTGTAGTTCCCCGGGTCTTACTTTTTTCCCCTTTTTAAAAATGGGGGGTTGTTTCCCCTTTTCCAGTTACTGGGAACTTCCCCGGCCTGCCACAACTTCTCAAATATGATGGATAGTGGCTTAGCCACTTCATCCGCCAGTTCCCTCAGGACCCACGGATGCACCTCATCAGATCCCATGGACTTATGTACCTTCAGGTTCTCTAGGCGGTCTCAAACCTGATTGTCCACTATGGCGGGCAGTTCTTCATTCTCCCAGTCCCTGCCTTTGCCTTCTGGGACTTGGGCAGTGTGGCTGGACCACTTGCCGGTGAAGACAGAGGCAAAAAAGTGGTTGAGTACCTGAGCCTTCTCCATGTCTCAGGTAACCAGGTCTCCCGTTTCCTTCCAGAGAGGGCCCCCATTTTCCCTAGTTTTCCTTTTATCAGCAACATACTTAGAGAAGCTTTTCTTGTTGCCCTTTACATCCCTGGCCAGATTTAATTCTATCAGGGCTTTCGCTTTCCTAACCTGGTCCCTGGCTGGAAGGGTACTAAGGAGTTAAAGTGCACAATCATGAGTTACCTGTTCAGTAGATGCAATATGCTTTTGCTGCTTGATAGGCAGTTATTGTGGGCAAATGCTTAGTGTTCTCAAATTCTACCTGTACAGGGTTTCTGGACACAGTAAAGGAAATGTATCCAGAAATACCCAGACAGTAGTGTTAACATGCACAAATAAGCTAGAAGATGATGACTTATTGGAGATCTTAAGAGAAGCTGATCCTGACATGCAGAATTCAGTTTGTGTCCTTGATGGCTTGCCATCTCTATTAACATCAGTGAAGGAAGTGTTTGGATTACCTTTGCGTTTCCAAAGGGGAACTGAACTTTAAAATTGAAATGATTAAATCAAGAGCTTTAGGTCTTTGGACAGAGGTAATGCATTTTCTCACACAGCTTCTTTAGAAGAATCTGGTACTTAAGACAAATTAAGTAACGTGAAGGCTAATAATTTTGATAGGATCTTCTTTGTACTGACCAAAACAAATAAAAGCCTGAAACTGGTTCAGTATTGAATTGCAGGTATACTGGTGTCTGGAATACAAATTTGCAGAAGCATTACTTTGTATACATCTGTTAAAAGGCAAACATGAAACAATCTCTTTCATTGCTATCTTAACAGGAGTTGGGTTGCAGTAAGATACTGGAAAAGTGTTTAGTGTTCTGTCAAATAGCATTGTCCTCTTCATTTTTAAATTAACATTGTATAAATGCTTCGTTCAACCTGTTTGTGTGACTTCTTTTATAGCTTTGTATTACTAATCTTTTTTTTTCTTGTTGGAAAAATATTAGTTGTTCTTTGTAGTGGGGCAGGTTTTTAGCCCAAGATGTAGATGAATGTTTCATTCTATGTAGCTTTGTCTAAAAGTTAAGACTTTCTTTTTGTGTTGCGTGTTACAGAAATATTTCAATGTTTCCTATCAGCCCGTGAAGTAGCTCGCAGTCGGGATCGAGATAGGATGAACACTGGGACAGGGACTAGACTTGATGATCCACCTCCTCAGTCTCAGCAGGAACGAAGAATCAGCACTGATCTGACAGAAGGTCAAGATGTGTATACTGCTGCGTGCAACTCTGTGATCCACAGATGTGCCTTGTTGATCTTGGGAGTAAGCCCTGTTATCGAGGAACTCCAGAAACGGAGAGAGGATGGACAGTTACAGCAACCTCCCTCTGCTACTTCTGAGGGCATCGGACTCATGACAAGGTGGGGTTTCCTGACTGCTTAGAATGGTTAACTCTTCTCTGCTTCCTTTGTAATTGATTAAATAACCTCAGGTGTCCTCTGAGGATTCTTCTGATTTTTTTTTAAAACAAGATTTTTGCCTAGAGCAATGTTACCTTTTTGTTGAGAATGGTGATTTTTCTCAATATTCTTTGTCCACATTAATTAAACATTAAGAAGAGTTTTATTCTGTGTTGACCATATTTACTTTTCAAAGTTGGGTTTAGTGATAAATAGTAATGAATTCCAGATCATCAGATATACAGATAATCTGAGGTAATTGGGAAAATTCTTTATTTTTTCTAAAATTTGTTTATGTCTTTGGATTTTTATTATCATACTCATACTATCTTGAACTTTATCAATGTCCTATATAGTAGTGTCCAAAACAAATTTGTAGGATATTTTTAAAAGCAAGTTTCAAAGCCTATTATGAAAAAAGTGTCATTCATGATTGATTTCTATAAATATTTCTAACATATTGGTATGCGTAAGACACTGTTGTTAGGTATAGGAGAATAACAAAAAAAAGCCAGACAGCTCATTGAATTGGAGAAAAGTATAATTTAAATAGTGTAAGTACTTCATCATGTATTTTAATTTTTATAGCCTGAGATATTCTTGGTAACAGAGTTTTATTCTAAACTTGGCCCTTTTAAACTTGTATTCTAGACATCTTTGTGTGTGTGTGTGTACTGGAGTATAACACAGGAATTGTGTAGTTGATGCTACTAGTGAACTTCTGAGTCTTCTTAAGCTTGTAGTGTACAAAAACTGTTCTGATACTTTAAATGAAGATATTGATGGGGAGTTCAGAGTCAGTACCCTTTTATTCTTTTTGCCTCTTTTTGGAAATCTAGTCACTAAAGCATGGGTGGCTGCCTCTGTTGTTGTCAAAGTGGCTTTCATCTCCAGCATATCAACTTTAGAATGTATTTTATGGGTGGGTTTTTAGCAAGTTCATGGCTTTTTCACCCACTTGCTCTGTCTCTGTTTTCTTGTCCTCTCAGCTCAGAAGTGTTTCTATATATTGTATGTAATACTTACCAAGGCACTTGAATGATCAGTCATTTGAGGTTGCCATTTGTTCAATTGACCAATAAGGGTGTTAAGAAGTAACAAAGTTTATTAATACCCTTTCTAAGCATAATTGAAGCCATCAGACCACTCATTTCCTCTTTGGTGTGGTCTTGTGATGTTCTGTGGTAGTCTGCTCCCAAATAAAACTGGTACCTGTTAAATTTGACTACCAACTCTTACTTTTGCCTAATACGAGTATTTTCTTTCTGTTTATGTGCGTGTGTTCACGCATGCGCACAAATGTGTGTGCACCTGAAGCAGGAGTGAAAGTCTTACTGCAGAAAGTCGCTCAATCCATGCAAACTCAAACTACAGACTGATGAAGTCAAGAAGTGAATCTGATTTATCTCAGCCAGAATCAGATGAGGAAGGTTATTCACTGGTAAGTAAACTAGCATTATGTACTTAGAGATTGTCAATGTAATATTTAGGTGGGAAGTACATCTTAAACATTTGTTTAGTACTGTGTTTCAGTACTTTAGTTTCCCTTCTAATAACCACCATTATTAAGAGAAAGTAATAGTGGTAAAGAAACTGTTGAAAATATTATAGCTCTGTTAACTTTCTCACTTTTATGGGTGAGGGATGTAATTTAAATACTCAAATATTGTGCACCACGTAAGTTTACCTAAAGATATGAGACTTTTATTAATCTTTTAATGTAGAGTGGAAGACGAAATGTTGATTTGGATTTGGCATCATCACACAGAAAGAGGGGTAAGTTTTATTGTTTACCTAGTGAATATTGACCTGATAAGTGTATTAGTATTTCATAAATTAAAATGTGTTCGCAGTTAAATAGAGTACATAATGGCAATCAGGATGTTAAAACTGACTATTTAAAAACAATATTTAAAATAATTATTACCCACTGTTTGTTGTGCTAGGTTCTGTTGCTTTGTGGCTTGGTTATAGTATTTCCTAGGTTCTAGAATTGCAATGCTCTTTTGAAGTGAGGAATTCTTTGAGGTCAAGTGAATTAGGAATTTTCATTCACGTGACTTCAGGAAGAAAAAATTGGCAGAGAAGTTCAAGTGGAATGCTCTATTCTTGTGCTAACAATGAACTTTTACCATAATATGTGCTTGAACATGAAGAATTCGTATCCAGGAAATACAGCTTCAATTTTTGCATCCTCAACACCAGCACACCTACAGAACCAAGCGACCACTTCTGCCGTTGCTCCAATATAAATCAGATTTTTAGCTTTTATACTGTTTTTTGTTGCTGCTTCATTCTTGGGAATCTCAATGAGCTTCTTCACAGAAGTTAGTGGAGGGAGCAATGGATGTCCGTTTACACGGAGACCAAAAAGTCCCACTTCACTCTGGATGATGCAGAGTCGCTACTAGAATCACGACTTAGGTCCGTTGTATCTGTAAAAATCTTGGGAAGAGGTTAACACGAATTAGGTTGAGTTGTGATATGCCTTAATTACAGAAGCCTTAATACTGTCAGGTAGTGTAAGAGTTCTAGTTAATAGCCTTCATCATTAAAGCAGAGTACTGAGAGGTTGCATGCTTTTAAATGTTTTGGGATTGTAAAAACATTCAGTGGCAGCACCCATTACGCTTCAGTTTTTAAATAATATGGAAGGGAATTAACCGTACATGGATAATCAATTGGACCAGTTGCGCAAGTAAAGAAGTTTACTAGAGCTGTTCAACAGTGACAGCAGGATGTATGTTGGCATTCTCAGTGTTAGAACATCTGGTAGCCTCCGTCAGCACTGTGATCTGCAGTATATTTGTTGAAGTCACCATTTTCAGCTTTGCCATTAATCTGACACTGAACTCTGCACTTATTCTCTCTATCCTAAAAGTAGTCCAGGAAATCATCTTGGGTTAGATCTGAGATACAATATATCTTATGGACTTACAGTTCCTGAACTGTTGGTTAGACTGGTGAGGTTGTTTTGGTCACAGGCTCCAGGAAGTGGGGAATAATATAGAATAGACTTTATCAACCAACCAGTCTATAGAAGCTTTTTATTACAGAAGGTTCTGCACTAGGTGTGTAGCACTGAGGAGAAACAGGGGTAAATGCAATGGATCTATCCAGAACCTGAAGAAGCTCAGGTATCTCGTTTGCAAGCTGAACACTGTGATAACATGTACTGATTCCAGTTTTCTGGTACTGGAGGACTTTTGTGCTGTCTCCTGGTACTTAAAGATTTTTTTTGTCTGGTTTTGGCAACTGGGAGTTAGTAAGCATACAATAATGAAAACTTTTCTGCTTGTACTGGATGATATATATGATAGTTTTGGTTGATAATCGATACCAGACTCATCCAGCGAATGCAGGGTGCATTTACAGGGAAACATTCTTGATACTTATATCAAGGTCAGGAAAAGATCTACAAAGATCTGTATGATCAAGTGGATGAGCTATATTCAGCTCAGAGCTATTTAAGGATGAGATGTCTGGGTTTGTGAATCCTAGTTATCTTCTAGAACTGAAGCATGCCCCAGTGTTTGGTGAAGATGTAATTTGCAGCCATATTGGATTGTCCACCCCTTGTAACATAGCCAGCACACTGAAGTGCTAGAGATACTGCAGTGTCTATCAAGGATGTTTTGACTGGTAAAACTCCTTCGGTTTCATCTTTATTCTTCTGATAATGTGACTAATAAAGGGGATGTTTATATTCGCTGTTAACTCAGCTTGAAGAATAGGAGAAATCTGAATTCTTAAAGCATATTTGCATTATACTGTGCTCCATCCCAAGTTCCTGGCAAAAGAGATTAAGGAGTTCTATCAGGATAACCTATCTGCATTTGAATTTGCTACATTTGTTAAGAATTGAAGGATTAGAAAAAAGCCTAGTTTCCTGATTTTGGCAAGTAAACTGCTGTAGAAGAGATGACCTACAGAAGACTACAGCATTGTTCCTCATGATGTTCTGCAGCTGGATTTTTAAGTGCCACCAAAGTGAGATTCCCTTGAAGCAACCATTAGACATTTTTATGAGAAACAAACAGCATATTTTTATTTGTTAGGGGTTTTTTTCGAGACGTTCTTTCTATATTCATGTTTGTACCTTGTGCTCCTAGGACTTCCACACAGGATCTGCTTTTGAGTGGAAGGTCTTGTGTTCCTCTAAATGAGGAGAGGAAGGAAACATATATGCCATATAGATGCTAGAGAAGATCTTTCTTTTGAGTGCAGAGGATAGTTCTGCATTACAACAGAAGTATATGTGGGAAACGCTTCTCAAATTGCAATTAACATAAAGCCTCCTGGTTTTTTCTTGTCTCTCTATCTACAAAACAGCAGTAATCGTTGTTGCTTTAAGGGACTTAGAGCTGAACTTTTCAAATTTTTGTTGGTTTGAATGTAGAATTGACAGTGTTAGGTGGGAAAGAACAAGTGGAGTCTTATGGAAGAACCATAGGAACTGCAAGAACCACTTCTCATTTCTTTCAGTTGAAGTTTATTATTCGAAAAATTCAAGCATGTTTCCTTTTAACATGTGGTTTTTAGAATAATACCTTACTGCAGTTTGCAGCAGCCCCGTGAAAATACTTGTTCTCTTAAGTGCATCTCCATAAACTGTGTGAAGGAAGTTGACAAGCAGAGCTAATCGGAAAGCAGGTTTTTTTCCTTTTATCATTGATTTTTTTCCTGTAGGCTGTGCTATTTTGGAGACTTAAAAGGTAATTTTCACTAAAAAAAGTTCCTTAATATATGGCCATGAGGTTCCTCCCATCTCTTCCTAACAGCTTGACTAGAATTTAACCACACTGCTTCTTACAGAGCCATGGTCACACATGTTTCCAGCTGAGGTTTGATAATTTATCCTCAGCTATAGTCTATGCAGACTATTTGATCCTTGCAAATTTGTTAAAAGAATGTAGTGTGTATAGGGTGTTGGTGAGTGGTTCTAATTCCCTCCAGAGTGGATTGGCTTATTTTACAACTTCTGTTTATTGAGTGCAGCAACTTGTTATTCAAATTCAGATCCCATTTCCTTAGCAATTAAATTTCACTATTGGTTATAGTCTGATTTTTATGGTATGAAAGCTGTTCCTATTAATAAGTTGCAATATAGAAAACTAGCAGTAGAAAAACTACTGATACTGTAAGTTGTTCCTATGGCCTTGCAGATGAGTATGGAAAGAAAGCATTCTCTTTTTACTCAATTAACATCTTAGCCACTTAGTCCAATCTTTAATCTAATTGCATTCTTCCTCTGTTTATCTGTTCAGAAATATGATTGCAGTATTCCTACCTCAGCCTGAGGATCTTTCTGAGTATCTTGTGCCTTGCTATTATTTAGTTATTTCTGAATTAGTAAACTTTTCCTTCCATTCTTGCAGAAAAAGTCTGTTTTTGAGACTTTTGCCATAAGGAGTGATGAGCACATGATTATTTTCTACTAATGTCTAAGCCCTTTGGGTTTTTTTTTGTTGTTTAGATTAATCTTTTTCAATTTTGTAGAGCCAGAGGGTATGCCTCAAAACATTGTACCTATCCTGTACAGTACCAGCAGGATACTGTAAACTGTATTAGATACTTAACAGTAAAGAATGTGTGTTTAGCAGTGCAATCACAAACATAGTTACAGACAGATAAATGGGAGTCCTCCATTGTTGGGTTTTCTTACTTCACATAAATTTTAGTTCAGTGAATTTCTGTGTGCTTGTGTGTACTGTAGTACTTTACTAACACAGCTGGGTGACTGAAAAAAGCAGCAACTTAAATAAAATCCAAATTAGATTCAAATAATTTTGTGTACCTCTAATAATAAGAGTTCTGCATTTTGGAATTGAAAGATCTTGCCTGAGTAAGGGCTGTAAACATGTCTTGGTGTATTCATATAACTGTGTTAAAGGGAATATATGTTTTTTCCCTGAAAAAAGGTGGAGAATTTAGAAGGTTTGTTCCCTAGGCTGTACTGATTCAAAACGAGTGAATTTTTTTTTCCCCAGACTTTGCTGATGATATATGGTTGTCTTGATTGAGAAGAGACTGATCATTTAAGTCTAAGTCAGAATAATATGAGGAAGATATTTTATGAATATGTTACCTTCTGTTTCAAATGTCTGCTTTTGTCTTCTGATTCTTGTGTGGTGTAGTGTATTTACTCCTTTTTGGCCAGTTGAGCCCCAGAAAAAAGAAGAGCTTCAAGCAAGTAACTGATGGCATGTTTATTTTTTGTCTCTATAGCTTCCCTACATATTTTATGTTTTATGAAGTGTGCATTGCAGCTGTGCCACATTCATTTAGAAAACTCATTATTACAAGCTGGCTTATAAGGACAAATAAACTTTTTTTTTTCTGTAAGCTTAAAGTTTATTCTTACGTGCAATTCTATTCATGTGATTGTAGAAGCTTATGGAAGTGCTAAGCTGCAATCAATTCTGTGTAATTGATATTACACAGAATCAAGCTAAGCTCTAATATACAATCATACTTTCGATTCTTCAGTTGATATTTAACATCTTCAATGAAAAAAAATTGCTTAGATTTGTGTGCCCTAATTCTTAAATGTTTTTAATTCTGAAATATACTACTTTGACTTCTGATATTGTTGTTTTTAAACTATACTTTTAGTTATAACTTGTCTTGTTTTGCATTTAATCTGTATCTCAGAACTATTGGAATTTTCTCCTAATTTGAAACAATTTAAAGTTATTCTTACATTTAAACGTTCTTGCATTTAATATTAAAATGTTTAGCTAAGACCTCATCTTTTTGCAAATATGAAATAGTTTAGGTTTTTATTAATATATGGTGGGTTTTTTTCTTGTAAGATTTGTTGACTATCAAAACTAAATTTTCTTGTGATGTTCTGTTAATCCTTGGAAGGTTTCCTTTTTAGCTTATGATTTAAGACATTGGAATTGCTTTTTGTTTCTTTAAGGATTCTTTGATTCTGTGCTGTGCTTCATAGTGGCATAGCGTAGTGTAGGACAGGTAGGGGAATAGGAAGCTAGTGTCACTTCAGAGTGCTCTAAGCTCTCCTGCTGTTAAAAGGCTGTAGGGCTTCAGGAGGCTTTTGAAGTAGTTGTTGCTATGTAGGCAACAGTTTGTGGACTTGGTAATGAAATAGCTATGCTTCCTGTAGCTAATCTGAGGCTTCATTTATACTCTCCGTTGGGCTCTCTTCACTGTGCAGTATGCTAGGAAACTCCTTCCTACGTGAAACTATTTTAGCACCCTTTTATTCCACTGTGTCCTATTTATCTTGTTTCTAACCTGCCACTTCAGCATGTAACTTAGTTTTTAATAGAGAGCTTTAAAACAAGTATTATAAGAATTAATATTAAAAGTAGGGTAAGATGGTATCTGTCTATGCTTTTGTTGTAAATATTGTTGCCAGGTATAAATTGTAAAATTGAGTAACAATTTCTTTAAATTCTCTCATAGTAAACATGACAAAATAGGTTGTTCTTTGTAAACCAGGTAATATCACTGTGTTACATAAACCAGCTGAAATTAGGAAATCAGATTGCACTTTGAAAAGTAGTGTTTAAATTTAATCTTTGCATTACCCAAAATAAATTGTGTGTATATTTTTGTCAAATGCCTAATATAACCTAAGTCCTGTGATGGTTCTTTCTGAAGCCATTGCAATGTTTAGTAGCAAGTGTAAGGAATACCATGCAAACGCACATGAACGTGATTTACAGAAAAGGAAATGGGATGTGAACAGGCTTTCATAATTTCTAGTCCTGACAATTAAATTTTTTTGGCAAGTAAATGGAGATTAACTACCTAATTTACAAAGGAAAAGCAAAATTTCACGGTATTTTGAGTTGCCTGAATGTGCAAATTGTTACCTGCAAGTGCAGATTAGTTGACAGAATAATAGCTTCTTGCCTTTACCTCAGGAAAAGAATGGTGTAGAATGATTGCTAGGAGAGTTGTCCTAAGCTAAAAAACTGACATGTCTGTCTTTCCTTGTTCCTATGAGCAGCTGCTTACAGAGCTGCTGCAGGTAGGCAGTGTTTAAAGGAGGTCCTGAAACTACTATGCAGATGTTACCATTGGAACTCAGCCTGACTGATGAAAGAAAGCTTTCCACAGATGAATTTCTGTGCATTTTTGTGACTTTTACCTGAAAATGGCTGTTTGATAATGTCTGAGGCTGATACCCTGGAGACAGATTTTGAAAACTGTAGTGTTAATATAGATTTGTACAAGTACTGTGAATGAGCTGTGATTCTCTAAATTGTATCTGTAGCTCATTGTGTGCAAGAGAGAGAAATATTTAAAAATTTTATGTCGATTATTTAAGATAATTCAAACTAAAATTTTGAAGTGTATTTAAACAACATACATTAGGTTTCCACATAGGTCTCCAGACATTAACTATCTATAGAGATGGAAAGCTCTTTTGAGCAGGGCTTGCCCTCTTGTAATACTTTGCATAGCTCCAAATTGGCTAACAGCATTTACAAAAATAATAAAATACCAACTGTGTTGATATGTGTATTTAATTGATGCATATCAGTTAACTGCTGACGAAGGCATGACTTCAGTGACATCCAACTCACTTGTGCCAGGGATAGAGTTCTAGCAAAACTCTTTTGGAAATGAGATCAAATATATGGTGATAAATAAATTCCAGTGCTGCAGATTGATGACTGATGCTAATTTGAAGAAGTACACTTATTAGCGATGGTAAAGTTTCAGGTAGTGCAATGACATGCTGATGTAATAGCAAATACTAGAAAATAGACTTGTGAAATTGCCAGATGACAAAGATATAGAACCAATACATGCTGTAGATAGTATTTAATATACATGTATCTATTTATCTTGATTCATAACAAAGTGAATGTTCTCTGTTAGTCTAAAATAAAAGCTTTCTGTTCCCTTCTGCAATCATGAATTCTGTAAATATTTAATCCAAAATAACATTGTGCTTTTTCAAAACTATGAAATATACAGTGGCTTGATTAAAACCAAAAAACACTTTTGTTTTATGCTTAGACCTTAAAATAAATATCCAAAGTGCACAATTTCTGTTGTAGCAGATCTTTTCTTTACTCTTTCGTCATTTAGCTGCAAAGCATTTTTATTCAGTGTTCTAGCTTTAAGCTGGGCAGTTTGAGTGGCTTCTATCTTTTTTGTTTTCTCACTTGGCGGCGTGTTGCAATACTGCTTGACATAATTAAAAGAAATACAGCCTTTCCTTTAAGGAAATTGCTGTGACTTTAAATCAGGTGTTTTGCTCTAAGTTGCTTAATGCATGGTATGATTAACATGAGTATCCATTTTCCACCTGTATGAATAGCAGCAGTTCAGTCTATCTACTGTCAAAATGTGTTACCTGGTGAATTAGAATTTATGAGACTTCATTATGTGTATCTTTAGGCACAATACACAGTCAAGTGGAACCTTTAAGTGACTCTTGGGCTCGACTAAAACACAGCAGAGATTGGTTATATCCTTCTTCCTACTCATTTGTTGAGTCCGATTTTGATCTCTCAAGATGCCTTGGAGTTCATACTTTGATTGAAAATGTTGTTAGTTTTGTAAGTGGAGATGTGGGAAACTCGCCAGGATTTAAGGAACCAGAGGAAAGTATGTCCACCAGTCCACAAGCGTCAATAATTGCAATGGAGCAGCAGCAGTTGAGGGCTGAGGTAAGTCTCAGTTTAACACCTTTTCTTAGCCTTCATACATTATGTTCATTTTATGGTTTTTGTTTTAGTTGTCCAAATTCTGTCTACTAAGGCTATTTTTAATCTCTCTTCTCTTAAGCTCTAAAATAAAAGTGAAAGAATTCCCTTTAAAAAAAAAAAAAGCATTGATGAGAAAACAGCTACCTCATTCTTGCTTGCGGTTGAAGATGATCTAATTTCTAAGGATACTTGCTACTTACTTAGTACTGTCTTTTGCCTGCCTTTATTTTTAGCTTCGTCTGGAAGCACTTCATCAGATTTTAGTGCTTCTCTCAGGGATGGAGGAAAAAGGCAGTGTGCCATTAATGGGAAGTCGTCAAGTACCAGGATTTCAGTCGTCTTCACTGCTTACTTCTGTTAGACTACAATTTCTTGCTGGCTGCTTTGGCTTGGGCACTGTAGGACACGCAGGCGCCAAAGGAGAGAGTGTAAGATTGCATCACTACCAGGTATGTACTTTAATAGTTTCTGCTGTTTCAATAACTGGGTGATAAAAATGTATTAGTCCTTATAATATTTATTTGTTTGGCCCAGGATGGTATCAGAGCAGCTAAGAGGAGTATTCAAATTGAAATCCAGGTGGCTGTACACAAAATTTACCAGCAGTTATCTGCTACGTTAGAAAGAGCTCTGCAAGCTAATAAGCATCACATAGGTAAGTGAAAACCGGATTTGCAAAACGTGTTCTCTAATATGCAGTACAACAGATTATATGTTTAACAAAGCAGACTTTGATATTAGTGACCAGAATTCACTGAAGTATCTGTCTTTTCTGCAAGAGAGAGAAGCTTTTTAACCTTTTTCTGTCCTAAGTTTCTTCAAGTGTTAGGCCTCTTTATTTTAAGACTTCCAAGTGTTGTCAGCCTTTTTATTCCACATACCACAGTCCTCCCATGTCTTCAGCGCTTCAAAGTGATCTTCAGGTTTTTCAGGGATAAGCAGTTTTCTGAAGAGTTGAAAAGTCTCCAATCATTTTTCCTTCATTCAAGTGAACTTTCTTTAAACTCAAAACCAAAGACCAGGGCATCTTGCCTGTTTTGAAAGCCTTTTCTCTTGTCCTTCTATACCTAGATGTTGCTGTGTTCTTCTGTCCTTAAGGGATAGCTGGAACTCTTGCACCTCTTCGTGCCTTTGTACGTGCACTGACTGAGAGCTTCAATACTGAAAAGAGGTCTATAATTTAGTTTGTTGGTAGAGTATAGTGGAAATTCTTACCTGAATTGTTTTGTTGTTTCACTTACAATTAAAATGGAACTGAAAGAAGCTTCTTGAGAATCAACTTCATCATGAAGTACAAATGGAAAATTAAGTATTTCACCCAGTTATCCTTACCCTAGAAAGAAGTTTCTGGTTTGAGAGTTAGCCTCAGAACATCTACATCACAAACTAGGTCTACATGATATTCTTCGTTGGACAACCCTGACACAGAGGTTGTATTGAGTTAAAGGGGGCTACAATAGTACTACCTCGAAGTGTCTGACAAAGAAGGCTAACTCTTTACTTGATCATTTAGTTAATTAGATTTTATTTAAAAGATATGCTGTTCTTCTGTCTTACTATTCTTACTCTAAACAGCTTATTAATTAAAACCAACTCTATTTTAATCTTAGAAGCACAACAGCGTCTTCTGTTGGTAACAGTTTTTGCTCTAAGTGTGCACTATCAGCCTGTTGATGTCTCCTTGGCCATTTCCACTGGTCTGCTGAATGTGCTATCACAATTGTGTGGCACAGACACCATGTTAGGACAACCACTGCAGTTGCTGCCCAAAACTGGTATTTCTCAGCTCAGCACAGCTTTGAAAGTAGCCAGTACAAGACTACTTCAGATCCTTGCTATCACCACAGGGTAAGTATGCAATGCTCCGTTGCTTTCAGAAAACGGAACCATTAAGCTTTTCAGCACCCTTTAAAAAGAACTTGTTTTATATGAGCTTTCTTTAGGACAATAAATGTTGTTCAGAAGCATGTAAATGAAGGGTTGGGGGGGGAAGAGTAGTCACATTATTCATAAGAAAGATGCACATAAGACTGATAAGTATTTTTAAATTGTCAGTGAGGAGTTTGGACAAGAATACTTGGAACATTATGGTCTGTAAATACTGTATTCTGGTATTCCCCATTTTTCTAGCTTGGCTTCGTATTTAGCTCTGTTCAGTTGATAGTTGAGGCTTTGTTGCTGTGTAAAAGTCATTTGTGTAAAAGTGATACCAGTAATGTGGTAGGAGTTCTCCAGAGCACAACATTGTGCTTCTTTTCAGAATATAAAGTAACCTTTTGAGGAATACTGGCCTCCACTAGACCAGAGAACAGCATCCAGAACCCTGTCAACACTTAAATATTTAGTTTAACTCAGTAAAGAAAAAAGCAGTGGAGAAAGTATTTTCTATTTGGAACAAACGTATTATTTAATATTCAGTACATGCATCTTCATTTCAGTGTTCATACAACAAGTTGCATTTACCTGCCAAATCTGTTATGTAAAAAAACCCCAATAACCCCACACCAAAAAAAACCAACCCCAAACCCACAAAACCAGTACCTCATCATTGGAAGTTCAGTGGGACTGTGTTTAATTGACTAAGTTGTTCTTTTTCCCCTAGGAATTACTGGGGATGTATCCTTTGATTCCCAAGATTCGACAGTTTTAAAGTGTCTTAAAAATAGGGTTCAAATAAGAATAATCTGCCAAGTGTATAGTGGACGATGAGGAAAAGTAACCCACTGCCATACAATGAATTAGAATTAGTGCTGTGTTAGGCCTAGTTGTCACTTGTGCTGAGTTTGTACTTGTGTCTTATGTTGTTGTTCCTTGGATGAGCTCTCTTATTTTTACTTGTTTTGTGTCTGTGTATAGCACCTATGCTGATAAACTAAGCCCAAAGGTGGTCCAGTCTTTGCTGGATTTATTATGCAGTCAGCTGAAGAACTTGTTGTCACAAGCTGGTGTAATGCTTATGGCTTCTTTTGGAGAAGGGGAAGGTGAGGAAGATGAAGTAGAATCAAAAAAGGCAGATTCAAATGGGGATAATGAGAAGAGAGACTTCAGAGGTAATTATCTTGCATAATTTCTGTTACAAGTTTGAAATACCAGGAAACGTAATAAAAGAAACCACTGAATGCTGAGGCCCTCACTGACTCTACTGTATTTTGATTATTGTTGGGTCATTCTTAACTCCGTAAATTAGATTAAACAAAGTCATCAAATAATTTTGTGCTCAGTTCAGATTAATATAGACTTGATATATAAAGCAATGTAAAGGTAGGAGCAGGCTGAGAATAAGAATTGCTCCATCTGGTTTGGAATTAGGAGAAGAATACTCTTTTCCTCAAAAAATTAGTTATTGGTAGTAGTGTTTTTCATAAATGCAGTCATAGGAATTTAATTAACTGAATTTCAAACTGCAAATAAATATAGCTTAATTCAGGAAATTGTTGCATTTGCTTTGTATTATAAAGTTTTGCAGTCTGAATGGATGGGAAGAGGTTGACCCTATCCTGTTATATTAAAAGATCTGCAACAAAAGATCTTCTGAACTATTAATATCTTCACATAATTTGCAGTCCTTTAATGAGCATTTTGAATTTCTGTGGTAATTGCATGTTTGAAGAAATTTTTAATTGTAGCTTGGATTTAGGTATACATGTGGTTTTGGTTGTGCTTATAACGGTCTTGGCTTATAAATAATGCAATAGCTGATTAGATAAGTATTTAATTAGAAATTAGGATATAAGGTCTTTCCACAAACATTTTCTTGTTGAAACTGCCTTGCAATATGAATCAGGGATGTGAAGAAGTACGGTGTTTTGCATCAAAAAACCCCATAAAACAAAAAACATACTTAGAAACCAATGGTTACATTTTATAGTAGAGGGACATTTATAACTAATCGTGTGTATTGGATTTATGTGGCAAAGTTTTTGTAGTGGGAGGGGCTTGCAGGGGTGGCTTCTGTGAGAAGAAATCAGGAGCTTGCTCCCATGTTGGATAGAGCCAGTTTCGGCCAGCTCCAAAACAGACCCATCACTACCCAACGCTGAGCCAGTCAGCAACACTGGTGGTGCCTCTGTGATAACATATTTAAGAAAGGGTAAAGAAATGCTGCACAGAAGCTGTGTGAGAGAGGAGTGAAAAAAATGTGAGAGAAACAACTTTGCAGACACCAAGGTCAGTGAAGGAGGGGGACGAGGAGGAGGTGCTCCAGGCTCTGGGGCAGGGATTCCCCTGTAGCCGGTGAAGACGACCATGGTGAAATGGTTGTCCATCTGCAGCCTGTGAAGGACCCCTGCCAGAGCAGGTGGATATGCCTTGAAGGAGACTGCAGCCCATGGAGAGCCTATGCAAGAGCATGATTCTCGCAGGAACTGTGGCTTGTGGGCGACCCATGCTGGAGCAGTCTGTTCCTGAAGAACTGTATCCTGTGGAAGAGGATCCGCAGTGGAGCAGTTCTTGAAGAACTGCAGCCTATGGGAAGGACCTGTTATGGAGCAGGAGTAGTAGAGATGAAGTGTTATGAAATGACCACAACCCCCTCGCGTTCTCAGTCCCCCTGCTCCTCTCAGGTGTGGGGTAGTAGGAGAGTTAGGAGTGAAGTCTAGCCTGGGAAGAAGGGGTGGTCGAGGGTAAGATGTTTCAGTTTTGTCTTACTCTATTTTTCACTGGCCATGAATTAAATTAATTTTCTCCAAGCTGAGTCTGTTTTGCCCATGATGGTAATTGGTTAGTCATCTCACTGTCCTTATCTTGACCTATCTGTGAGCCTTTTCATCTTATTTTCTCCCCCGTCTTGCTGAGGAGCAGAAGTGAGAGAGCAGCTTGGTGGGCAGGTATCAGCCAGCCAAGGATAACAGCCAGCCATCTTGTAATACCTGACCATTGTATTTTTACTTACAGAACAGTTTGTTGCCAGTAACAAGGACTGCTAATTACATTGTAATAATAAGGTTGGAAATTAAAACTTCTGATTTAATTTCTTAGCGGCCCTTCGAAAGCAACATGCAGCGGAATTGCACTTGGGAGACTTCCTTGTTTTCCTACGTAGAGTAGTGTCTTCAAAAGCAATTCAGTCAAAAATGGCGTCTCCAAAGTGGACAGAAGTACTTCTTAACATTGCTTCTCAGAAATGTTGCTCAGGTATGATCTTTTCAAAATATGCTCAATCGTTACTTGCATTTCTGTAGTGCAGTTCCTAAAAATAGGTCATTAGAACATATGTTACATAGTGAACAATTAAAACTAACTTCAGTAGATGTACACAAGTTACAATTTGGAGAACTGTGCAGTGGTGGCATGCAGCTGGCATCATAGGTGCGTGCCTGATGCAGAAGTCGCTTTCAGATTATTAACATATTGTTGCATCTTTAGGAGTTCCCTTGGTTGGCAATTTGAGGACTAGACTTCTTGCACTTCATGTACTAGAAGCTGTCTTACCTGCTTGTGAATCTGGCGTTGAAGATGATCAAATGGCTCAGGTCTTTATATTTCATTATAATCTTTTACATCTGTTTCTTCAGAAAGTCTCATTAAAATTTTAAATGTTTCATAGGTTTGTTGAGAATCCAAATCAAGTGAGGCTCACTGTAGATATTTGCTTATCTAAGAGCACTAAATATTTTGACATTTATACCTACAAAGTAAAGTAAAAACAATATAATACTATTTATTGTCCCCTTCTTGGATTTAAAATCATCTGAATTATATTTTAATGCACCAGGTTGTTGAACGATTATTTTCACTTCTGTCTGACTGCATGTGGGAGACTCCAATAGCTCAGGCTAAACATGCAATTCAAATAAAGGAGAAAGAGCAAGAAATGAAGCTACAGGTAATGATGCTTCTACTTTCTCTCTTGACTGAATGCAACTGAGTTACATTTACCACAGATATTTTGTCCTATCTCTGATAGAAGCAAGGAGAGTCTGAAGATGAAGATGAGAATCTTCCCATACAGGAAGTGTCCTTTGACCCTGAGAAAGCTCAATGTTGCATAGTAGAGAATGGGCAGATTCTAACTCATGGAAGTGGAGGTAAAGGATATGGTTTAGCATCCACTGGAGTTACTTCTGGGTGTTACCAGTGGAAGGTAGGTTGCATAAAAGTGTATTTCTTCTCTTACTTAGTTTTGGAAATACACTATGATTTATAAACAAGAGCTACCTATATTTTTTCCCTTATTTTCTTGCGTAAATGATATTTTGGCAATGTTACATTTATGGTTGGAGTCGATGATCTTAAGGGTCTTTTCCAACCTAAATAATTTCGTGATTCTATGTTTTTGAATCCAAAGTGAAGATTTTGTGGCTGCTTTTGAGGACTGCCATTTGGGTATTTCAATACACAGATTGGAGACTGTGAGTATGTGTTGCCTATTTGCAGACGTGATGGTACTTGTCCCTAACATGCATAGTCAGCACAAATGTGCATTGTCTTGCAAAAGCTACCTGCTGAAATATGTAGATTTTGAATTTTTTCTTTAGAAAACCACCTCACAAAACTATTTTGTTTTCTTGCAAAAAGTCACATCAGCCTGTCTGACTGACAAGACCAGCTTTTAATACAACACATGGAGTGATTTTTTTTAGGAATATAGGTACATAAACAGTTGCATTCCTTGTTAGTACCACCTTTGACCGTAACACTTTCACTTCTTTTTTAACTGGAATCTGTGTAAATCACTCACTGTAAATGTGAGAAGTAAAGCTTATTTATTTCTGTAATACTAGTTTTAGCACTTGTAACTTAACTTCTGGGTGTGTACATTTTGAGTCTGGAAAAAAACCCCAACATGTTTGTGTATTTACATACAGTTTTTTCTTAATTGATAGTAGGTTAAGTTTAAATGACTTTTTAATGACTGACCCTATACACCAAAATGTCATTTTAGAGGTAGAGCATGGCTTTAGCTCATTAGCTTATTATTTTTTATTTATTAAAACCTTGTGACTAAACCAGTTAAAAGTATACATAAATGTGTGTAAGGTAAATTTTCATTGCTTTATTGTGTTAAAATGTATATTCTTGACTTTTTTCCCCGTTTGTTTTGTTTTGCCTGCTAGTTCTACATTGTGAAGGAGAATCGAGGCAATGAAGGCACATGCGTAGGAGTTTCTCGCTGGCCAGTACATGATTTTAACCATCGCACTACCTCAGATATGTGGCTATATAGAGCCTATAGTGGTAACCTTTATCACAATGGAGAACAAACTTTGACTCTGTCCAGCTTTACCCAAGGAGATTTCATCACCTGCGTCTTAGATATGGAAGCAAGAACTATTTCCTTTGGCAAAAATGGAGAGGTATTTAACATCAGTTGGTTTTTTGCTATTGTTTGCAATAGTAATTTGGCATGGATATTTTATATAAAGCTAAGCATGATAGCTAAAACGTGACAGTTTCAGTACTTACAAGGATTATAATACAGGTATAACTTTGCCATGTTTCATATTTTTGCTTGTAAAGGTGCTCTAATTTTGAGGGTTTTTTGGTTTTTGTTTTTGTTTGTTTGTTTTTAACTAGGAGCCAAAACTAGCTTTTGAAGATGTGGATGCAGCGGAGTTATACCCTTGTGTTATGTTCTATAGCAGTAATCCAGGAGAGAAGGTAACTTAAAAGTTTTATCTGAATAAGTGTACTGGTTTTGGCTGGGATAAAGTCAGTATTCTGGTGAGTCGGTGTCCTGGTTTCAGCTGGGATAGGGTTAAGTGTCTTCCTCGTAGCTGGTATGGTGCTATGTTTTGAGTTCAGTATGAGAAGATGACACTCTGATGTTTTCAGTTGCTGCTAAGTAATGTTTATAGCAAGTCAAGGATTTTTCAGCTTCTGATGCCCAGCCAGCGAGAAGGCTGGAGGGGCACAAGAAGCTGGGAGGGAACACA
>JANZLQ010000002.1:4318717-4329442 GCA_026212715.1 Elanus axillaris
GTTCTATTAAACCGTTCTTATCTCAACCCATGAGTTTTACTTCTTTTCCCGATTCTCTCCCCCATCCCACTGGGTGGAGGAGAGGAGTGAGCGAGTGGCTACGTGGTGTTTAGTTGCTGGCTGGGGTTAAACCACGACATCATAACAGCCTGTATAATGCTATGTTTTGGATTTATCAACAAATCAGTGCTGATAATGCACAGTGCTTTAGCTGTTGTTGAGCAGTATTTACACAGTATCAAGGCGTTCTCAGTTTCTCACTCTGTCCCTCCCAGCAAGTAGGTTGGGGGTAGGCAAGAGGCTGGGAGGGGAGCGCAGCTGCTCAGCTCACTTAAAGTGACCAAAGAGGTATTCCATACGATACAACATCATGTGCAGCAATAAAACTGCAGGGAAGTTTGCCAGGCGTTTCTGCTGCTTAGGGACTGTCCGGGCATTGGTCAGCTGGTGGTGAGCAATTGCATTTTGCATCCCTTATTTTTCCTTGTTTTGTTTTATTTTGTCTTTTTTTTCCCTCTTTTATTTATGGAACTTTCTTTATCTCAACCCATGAGTTTCCTAACTTTTGCCCTTCTGATTCTCTTCCCTATCCTGCTGGAGGGAGTCATCAAGTGGCTGTGTAGGGGTTAGCTGTCTTACTGGGGTTGACCCATAGCAAGAGGTCATAACTTTGTCCTTTCCCTTCTGTTTTGCTCTGTATCAAATGTTGTGGATGTTGGGTTTTTTTGGGGGAGGAGATAGTAGCTAACAAGTGCTGAAAACGTCATTGATTATTCATTTTGGTTCATGACATACATAGCACTACATCACTTGCACACTAGCTATACTTTCCATAAATTCCTATATTGTGCAAACTATTGTCAGTTTAAAATGTATTTTATTATTTAGAATTGATTTACAGACTTAATGTTATACCTGCAAAATGGCATTCCCCAGAAAGCAGGGAGAATGCAGTATTAGGAATTTCAGATAGTCTTATGTGAGAAACCATGAACTGTTGTAATTTCAGTGTCCTTGAGTTTGAAGGGATGCAGGTTTTGATTAGTGTTAAGGTGGATTTCCTAGGGATCCTAAGCAAAAAAAGACAATGCTAGTAATTTTTTCTATTCAGCAGGAGACTCCTGTATTTATAAAAGGAGCTTCTTCAGGTACATTGAGAAGATAACTTTAAAACTGTTCTCTTTAAACATTTAGGTGAAAATCTGTGATATGCAGATGCGTGGTACACCAAGAGATTTGCTACCTGGTGACCCCATCTGTAGTCCTGTTGCTGCAGTGCTGGCAGAAGCCACTATCCAACTCATTCGTATCCTTCATCGCACAGACCGTTGGACACACTGCATCAATAAAAAAATGATGGAAAGACTGAATAAAATCAAAACATGTCTTAAAGAAGCAGGCCAAAAGCTGAAGAAAAGTCGCTCAATTCAAAGTCGAGAAGAGAATGAGGTGAGAGAGGAGAAAGAAAATAAAGAGGAGGAGAAGAGCAAGCATAGTAGGCATGGTCTGGCTGACCTTTCAGAACTGCAGTTGAAGATGCTCTGTGTGGAAGTGTGGCCTGTTCTAGCAGTAATTGGTGGAGTTGATGCTGGCCTTAGAGTTGGAGGTCGATGTGTACACAAGCAAACTGGACGTCATGCCACCTTGCTTGGAGTAGTGAAGGAAGGCAGTACATCTGCCAAGGTCCAATGGGATGAAGCAGAAATTACTATCAGGTATGCTCATTTCCTACAATTTTTACAATCTAGTGGTGTTTTGTGCTTGGCAATCTTCAGAAGTCACATACATTTTACATTAGAGTTGTTCTGATGAATTATTTTAAGGCTAGACTTCAAAATTTGGCTTTTTAAAACAAATGATTATGAGTTAATTTTTTATGCTTTCTAGTAATAAAATGCCTTTTATATAAAACAATAAATTTGATAATTTTGAATTGACAAGCATCATTAGATTTCTTAGATTTGGCCTCTAGGTTTCAGAGTTGGAATGTGACCAGCTTGCCCAGTTTTCCTAGATACGAAATGAGCATTGCTTGGTTTAGGTTTGGTATGTATTGGCTAACTAAAACATTATTGCTCTCTTAATTTACCACAGCTTCTTGGTTATGTCTGTAAAGAACACAAATTTTTACTGGGGTTCAGTGCATGCTTTTGTTGTAAATGGTCACCCTTGTTCTGAAGAGAGACCTGGTTCAGTTTATCAGAGCTGAGAGCAGGTATCTTTGCTGCATTGTCATTCCCTTCGTAGGGGACTGGAAATGGCTGTGTGGGACTTGAGGAGTGGTTAAGGTCAGAAGGTGGGAGGATTCTCTCTTCTTAATAGTGGTTTTGAATGATGGTATTCAAATTAATGCTGCCTCGAAGTAGTATTTGTTTATTCTCTGACCTGCCTTAGAGAGCTAAAGGAATGCCCCTGTATTAGATGATAATACTCTGGAGTTGTTCTGCAGATGATGGTGAGAACTGGGGGAGGAGGCTGGAAGGAGATACTCCTTCTTCCACCTATCTTGCAGATGTGCCTTCAAAGGGAAGGTACTTGGAAGGAAACTCTGAAATGAAGCTAGTGGCTTCTCTGGGCTCTCCGGTGCTCTTGCAGGAATTGCCTGCATTTTTCTGGGGAAAAGATTTGATTCACTAAAATTCTTAAACTCCCGGCTATAGTTGAACCATAATCTTCTGGAGAAATTGAACAGTAATGATTTTTTTTGCCACCAGTTACAATTACATTCTGAAAAAACCAAGGTCAGTTCACCTCTTAGTGCTGTTGCAACATTATGCCTATTTTGTCTTTATGCAAATACTGTTGTCACTTTAACTAAATATAGTGAAATGCAATTGATTGTCAAATTTAGTTCCAGATATAAATTCTTTCAAGTATGCCCATGTGACAGTGTAGCCTTAAAGTAAGCATGCCCTTAAAATAATTTTAAATATTATTTGAGTGAAGTGGTATGGCACTTGAACGCAGGCAAGCTTTTGTTAATGCATTGAATTAAGTTCAGAATGTACCTTCTTAACTAAAACCAGGCTAAAGCTTGCTTTCATTTTTAGGTAGAAGTTTACATTATAAGTTGGGAAAACATTTTGGGATAATAAAATGAAAATTTAAAAATCCTTTATCTGCTACATGTATGGAAAATACAAGATTTATGGATATAGAAGCAGATGAATTTTTGTCCTGCTTAGAGTAAAAATTAGTCAAGTGTAACAGTCCTAAGTATTACCAGAAATTATCACTGAATATAGATGGACAGATAGATATATACTATGTGTGTCTGTTGGGTTTTCTGACCCATGTTACTAATAAGTCACTGTTCTCTCCAGGTAATCTCTCCTGACATAACCAGAGACAGAATTATCATAAGCTATCAGTAGTGTGCTCTTTGTGGTGAATCGTTGAGCAGGAATGTTAAGTCAAGCAAAGGTTTACCCTAATGTGAAAAAAGTTTAGGAGTGTTTTCTTTCTAAGCTTTTATACCTATTCACAAATTCAGCTCAGGTACGATGATAAAATTTGGCTTAAGGTAGTTTTTCTTAGTAGAAGTCTGCTACATATTTCTAAATAATACAGCAGAAACCTCTATCAGCACAGAATTGATAGCTTCTATGATGCTTCTGGGTTTTAATGCTTGTTGAAAACCTGTGCATGCTTTGTTGCCTTTACTCTGATACCATCTTTCCCCATTTTCTGATCATAACCTCATTTTCCCGTTTGCATTTAATTTTTAGAATTGGTTTGTTTATTTTATTAAATATATTTTACATCTTACTTTGCCTACATTATTTCCTGTATTTTCCTCCTGTCTCTCCCTCACTTGCTTTTTCCTGTGTCATTCTGATCTTTATTAAAGCTTCCCAACTTTTTGGTCGCCTAGTGATACTCCATTGTATAATCTGGAGCCCTGTGAACCACTGCCTTTTGATGTTGCAAGATTTCGTGGGCTGACAGCTACTGTGTTGCTGGACCTTACCTATCTGACTGGTATTCATGAAGATATGGGAAAGCAGAGCACCAAGAGACATGAGAAAAAACACAGACATGAATCTGAAGATAAAGGGGAAATGGACCAGAAAATGGAGGGTGATGTTGGATCAGACATAAGATTAGGACAAAGTGCTGATGATAACAAAGGACATAGCGCTACAAGCTCTAAGTCAGAAAATGAAATTGCTTCCTTTTCTTTAGAACCATCAACACTAGGTATGGAATCCCAACATCAACCTGCTGAAGGAAGAAAAAAGAATCATGAACATACTCCAAGAAATCATGATATAGTGCAGTCGGAAATCAGAGCAGTACAGCTATCTTATCTTTATCTCGGTGCTATGAAGTCACTTAGTGTTCTTCTCAGTTGTAGTAAATATGCTGAACTACTGTTAATACCAAAAGTCCTGGCAGAAAATGGTCACAACTCTGATTGTGCTAGTTCTCCAGTTGTTCATGAAGATGTTGAAATGCGTGCTGCCTTGCAGTTTCTGATGCGACACATGGTGAAACGGGCAGTCATGCGTTCACCAATTAAAAGAGCTCTAGGACTAGCAGATTTGGAACGAGCACAAGCCATGATCTACAAATTAGTGGTTCACGGGCTGCTGGAGGATCAATTTGGTGGCAAACTTAAACAAGGTACGTTTTCAAAACTATGGAATTATAGTGCTAAATGATTTTTTTTATTTCTATTAAAATTAATAGTAACAATGATAATACAAATAAGAGTCTTGTAATTTTTTAGTGGTTATACTTTGAAGGAATGTTAATTGGACAGAGAAGTTTTACAAAGATGTTTTACTGTTTTGTAGATACTAATACTGACTTTTTTGCCTTTTCCCCAATTCCTTATTTTAATAAAAAGTAAATCCGTGTCAGTCAAACAGAAATTAAAGAGCTTCTAATTTGTCTTTAATACTTTTTAGAAATGAGCAGTTCTGTATATACTTGTCGGAAGGATTTGCATGTGATATAAATCATAAAGTTCACTGTTAAATGTGATGCAGTCGTATTAACAAATGATGTTGAGCATGTGTATGTTCAGGGTGTAAGTAACCTGTGTTTCTGTCTGTGAAAATCTCTAAATCATTTGTGGGGTTTTGGTTTTAGGGTTTTGTTTTCCAATATTTTTGTCACTACTGTAAAGAAGCTGAAGAGGAAATATGTATAATTCTTTTGCTTCTTGAAAATATGTGTATTACAGTCTGCATCTTCAGGGAAACCATTTAAATGGGTTTAAACAAAGAAAAAATATCTACAATATTAAAGCTAATTCCTGCACTATCTGTTTCTTTTCTGTCTTAAGGGCTTCTTCTAAACCAACCAAAAAAAACTCTTCAAAAATTCGTTACGCAGCTGAGTTAAAAATAGCTTTTTAGTTAATCGGCTCTATTTCTGTATCTGAGACTTCTTTCCCTTTTGCCTAAGAGAATAATCCTAACTGTTACAATCATAAATCTAAATATCAAAATCTAAATATCATAAGATCTAATGAAGTAAATGACTTATGTAATCATCCGGAAAGACTTGTTTACTATTTACCTTGTATCGGTATGACAACAGCAAGAGCTGATAGACTGATTTTTTTACCTAAGTCCATGAGTTATTGGCAGAAGTGTTTGTGTGGTGTGCATTTCTGCACACCCCTTTCTTTTGGGGGGGGAATTTTAAATAATGAAAGTTACTTTTGAAGTTTTAGCCACAGCTACTGTTTTGCTCTACACACTTATATTAATGTTCCTGTAATGTCCTTTTTTCTGTTGCAGAAGTAGATCAACAAGTAGAAGAAGGGGATCAGTCTCAGCAAGCGCAAACACCAGTTACAACCAGCCCTTCTGCTTCTAGCACAACATCTTTCATGAGCAGCTCTCTGGAGGATACTACCACTGCTACTACTCCGGTAACTGATACTGAAACAGTTCCAGCTTCAGAATCACCTGGTGTTATGCCTCTCAGTCTTCTTAGGTAAAATATCTATATTTTCAGCATATATGATTTTGTGGGTGTAGGGAACCAGTTGTGTGGTTTATATACGATATACGTCTTTAGCTGTCTAAGCTTTCGAAGATGTCAATGATTGTATTTACTATCAAGAACTGCCTCTGCCAAGGACAGAGTTTAATATTCTCTGCCTTGCAGGACATGGGTTACTAGAAATAAAAAGTTGTTAAGTTTTTAATATACACTATATATATATATGTATGTAACATCTGAATTCTTCCAGAGAAAAGAATACCTTTCTTATGTTGTCCTTCAGTTCTCACATTCATTTGGTATAGTTTAAGTTACAAATCTCTGAAATTCTGTATTTTTAACAAATAGTTGTTGATTCTCAATCTAGACTAGATCTTAGTTTATAGGTAACATCCTGCAAGATTAGGCCTCATTTCATCCTACACTCACATACTGAAATGGAAGTAAGATAAAGCTAGTTAATCTACAGAGGCTATTTGTGATGTAGAAGGAAATCTGCTTCACACTGAATAGAGTCCTGTTCTAAGTTTATTAATTCTGTTGATGTATCTGACCTCTTTTCTTAGAGGTTTTGCAGATAAAATTTGACAAAAGCCAGAACAATGTGCTCTTACCAGGAATGGGAAGAGTGTTTACTTGTGTTTTATCTCCTAGGATAGCTCTTGGTCTATGATGGGTTTTTTTAGGTGCATACTTAGAATTTAACTTTCTAGGCAAAGGTGGTAGGAATAAGCTGTTCCAACAGGGTTTTTCTGCCCCCCCCATGTATGTTTGTGGCTCACCCTTTCAAAACTCAATTGCTGTAAAGTATGACTTGCCAAGTGCGCTCAAATTTGATGTATTTCTTGTGTCAGACCTTTTTCAGCATCACTGTTTTTAATATGAATGTATATTGTTCTTTTTTAAAGGCAAATGTTCTCCAGTTATCCTACTACAACTGTACTTCCAGCACGACGTGCTCAGACTCCTCCAATATCTTCTTTACCAACATCTCCTTCAGATGAAGTTGGAAGGAGACAAAGTTTGACTTCTCCTGATTCCCAGTCTGCGAGGCCTGCCAATCGTACAGGTAAATTTGTAGTCAATATAAATAGAAATGTGGACAAGTTAGTAATTCGCAGAAGTTCAGTGTGTTTTTTTAAGACATTGAAAACCAACAGGATTTCTTTTTAATGTAACCTAACATGCAAAGCATTGTTGAAAACCTTTTAATGACTATCTTAGGACAAAAAGCTGTAGATTGTCTAGGGGTAGGCTTTATCAAGCAAATGAACTTGGTGTTTAAAAGCTGTGGAATGGATTACTAACTACATGTATAAAACGAGAATGCGGTATAACTGGTAATTGCTTCAAAATTTTAATCCCCCTTGGGCTTGCTTCCCTGGTGTTGTGCCAATGTTTAGTGCACTGATATTTTAGCTTTTGTTAGATCGCATACCATGCAGAAGACAAGAATTGGTGTATTTTATGATACATACACCAGCATAGCTCCTTCCAATTAATCTTGTTCAATGAGATAGAGAGGCTGTCAAAACTTCATGGGATCCTCATGCTGCTGTTTGGTAATGGGAGGCTTCTGTTCATAGAAGTTTTATTACTGCTTGCACTGTACTACTCAGAACAGAAACTTGCTTTATTCCAATGTACATGCAGAATGGAATAGCTAGGAGGATGAGCATCTTGAGAGAATCTTGAGCTTTTAAAGAGCACAAATGAGTGTTGTGATGCAAAGGAGATGATACTAAAAAGAAAAGTACAAGTCCATATGTATGTGTTTTGTATGAAATGAATAGAAGAGACTGAGTTAAAGTATATTCTCCAGATTTCATACTCAGTGCTGAGAAACTAAGTCCATGCTTTAGAATTCCTGACTGATAGAACTTTTTATTCTTGCTCTTACATCCATGCTACTAGTTGTGTCTTGTAGCTGTTTCATTTGTTGCATAGCAACTTGTCTGTTGAGTTTCACTTTTTTTTTTTAAGAGATGGCTTGCTTCTAGTCATGATGCTATCTTTACAACAGTGTTTGTTAGTATGTTATTGATGCCTTCGTTGATCAGATCTCACTTTCATGGCAAATGATAAGGACACTTTTTTGGACAGTAGCTGACCTTTTTAGAGTCCCTTGAAAGACTGTGAACAGAAATATAGCCAACATTTGTAAAGAGATTTTTCAGATAGGCCACCAGCTTAGCTGAGGTCTCGTTCTGTACCTTAAGAGGAATGTGGATTGGTGTGATCTCGTAACGTTTGGGAATCTTGATGATTTGGACAAAGATAACTTTATCTAGTCTACCTAAATATATATCAAATAGATAATTTGATACAGTATTAAATAGAAATAAACTTCTTAGAAATATCTTAAAAGAAATATTTCTTTGAATATCATCAGTGTCCTACTTGATTAAAAAGATGCTTATGTAACACATGTTACCAGTAAGAATGAACACTGTCTGATTTCATTACAGAAAGTATCTTACTTTGTGGAAGTCGTAGAGAGAAAAAACTGTTAAGGGGAGATATTCCCTTATTTGAAGCTAATATATCAAAGTAAGGTCTAGTAAAGTAACACCGAAGAAAGATTTATGCACTTCACATTTAATGTTTTCTGTCTTTTAAGCTTTGTCTGATCCAAGCAGCCGACTTTCAACATCACCTCCTCCTCCTGCCATTGCTGTTCCGTTGTTAGAAATGGGGTTCTCCCTCAGGCAAATTGCAAAAGCTATGGAAGCTACAGGTAATCAATAACTATAATATCAGTTTAAACTGAAAAATTGGATAAACATGAAATACTTTTTTCCAATGCAATACTTAAAAATTAAGTTCTATAACCACTTATGGGGAAGAATTGATTTTTTCACCATTGATGATATACAGTTGTGAAGTGTGAGGGTTTCCCGCCCCCCCCCTGCTTTCAGGTGCCAGAGGAGAAGCAGATGCACAGAATATCACAGTGCTGGCCATGTGGATGATAGAGCACCCCGGAAATGAAGAGGATGAAGAGCCCCAGTCAGAAGGGACTGCAGATTCACGACATGGGACAATAGTCTCTGGAAGTGGTGGAAAATCTGGTGATCATTGTTATTTGCAGTCACCGGGTGATATCCCTTCTGCTGATGCCACTGAAATGGAGGAAGGATTTAGTGAAAGGTAAAATGTAGTTTTTCTTCCAATTGCTTGTAATCTGTTACTGAAACTGAAAATCTTACAAGTTCCTTTTTGCTGACAGAACATTACTTTGTAATGCCACTTTTGAATTTTGTTACAACATGAGTAAAAGCAAAGATGAGATTAAATTAAGTGTACATGGTGCATTTATTTTCCAGTACTGTTTGTACACAGAACTGGGGAAGAATGTAATTAAGCATCCTTCCTTCAAAAAAAAAAAAAAAGGAAAGAGGAATGAAAAAAATGAGAGCATAGAGGTTACATTTTACCTAAAAGACCTAGTCATAAAGCAGATTTTGATTGGAGTATTTTTTTTTCTTTGGTGTATTCATGAACGCATATTTTTCTACATTCTTCTTTTTTAAATTGATTCTTGGTTTGTCCAGAGAGGATGAAACTGAATTGAAGTTTACATTCTCAGTCACCTTCACAACATTAGATCAAAACTATTTATTAAACAAGAAGGGAAGGCAGTTGTTTTTCTTTTGTTTTCTTTAATCCTAAAAAGTGGTTATATTCTTAAGTGACACCTATTAGGAATCATACCAGCCTTTTCATTAATAGGGAGGATGACAATTACAAGATGTATTTTGAGAACATTTTGTTCAGATTCCTTGATCCTACTAAGATACGCATTTTTAAGTTTCCTCAGTTAACTTTGTCCCAGGTAAACTGTCATTTAATGCAGATTTTGGTAGGGAAAAATAGACTAAGCAACAAGTCTTACTAAGTAACTTAAATTCAGGTTTTGCAAAAGATTTTGGGCAAAAGGGGGAGTGACTGAGGCAGCAACAACAGAAATGCTGATTTTATTTCTTTTAAAAAGGAGAAGCAGCCTAGTTCAAGCTGTAGTTAACGTTGACAGCATAAAATGAGTGCTCTCCCAAAATTTTTGCAATGCTTAGGCACTGTGGGAGCATTGAATAGGTGTTGACATTGCTGCATGTAATTTGTTTGAGGTAAATCTCACGGTCAAAAAGACAGTAAATAGGTGCTGCAGTGGAACTGAAAATTCTTGATTTCCAAATTCCCTTTTTTCTTTCCGTGAAAGAAAGAAAGAAAAAAAAGCCAATAAATATTGTCCGTATTTTTGCTTGCTTACTCTATGTGGCTGTTTAAAACTTGATTTACCTGTAAATTACAAATCCTTGTAGCCCTGATAATATGGATCATGTGGATAATGCAGCTTCTGCAAGTGGACCTCCTTCTAGAAGTCGGTCAGCTGTAACGAGAAGACACAAATTTGATTTAGCTGCTCGAACATTGCTAGCACGCGCTGGTAAGTATACTGAAAGGTTTCCAAGGCCTTTGCTTATCCAGTAAATGAAGAGGAGGGGGATTGATGCTTACCATGAAAGTTACAAGACTCTCCTTCACAAATGTCTACACAAATAGACAATGTAGACTCTCCTACACAAATATCAGTGTCAATTTAAGTGTTTTATGTGGTAATAAGTAGATTATGTTTAGCATAAGAGTTAACAACAAAGCAGAATGAAGTTGAAAGTACAGCCATCTTTATTCTATGCAAAATAAAAGTTCAACTTTCCTTTTTTTTTTTTTTCTTTTTTTTTTTACTACTTGAGCGGGATTATA
>JANZLQ010000002.1:4329542-4385562 GCA_026212715.1 Elanus axillaris
TGGAGGACTGTCTCCCGGGGGAGGGACCCCACGCTGGAGCGGGGGAAGAGGAGGAGTCCTGCCCCTGAGGAGGAAGGAGCGGCAGAGACGGCGTGTGGCGAACTGCCCCCGCTCCCTGATCCCCATTCCCCGTCCCCCTGCGCTGCTGGGGGGAGGAGGTGGAGAATTTGGGAGTGGAGTTGTGCCTGGGAAGAAGGGAGGGGTGGGGGGAAGGTGCTTTTAAGACTTACCATTTCTCATTATCCTACTCTGATTTGATTGGTAGTAAATTAACCTAATCTCCCCAAGCTGAGTCTGTTTGCCCGTGACGGTAACTGGTGAGTGATCTCTCCCGTCCTTATCGCAACCCATGAGCCTTTCATTGTATTTCCTCTCCCCGGTCCAGCTGAGGGCGCAGGGACAGAGCGGCTTCGGTGGGCACCTGGTGTCCAGCCAGGGTCATCCCAGCACAGCATCTTAAACGTAAAGGTTTTGTAGTCGTTTCATGAGCGGAGGGCAGCCAAGAGCTGAAGGGGTTGTGCTGGCAGGTGGGAAGCATCGCAGAAGCGTTCTGCTGCACTGGGAGTGTCCAACTGGTGTTTCTTGCTGGAAGTAACTCTTTTTATGAGGAATTACTCATATCCAGGGCTTTCCCTTCTGCACTTTTCATTGCCCACCAGTTCACTGTAACTCACAGGTCTGTCAGTGACATGAACAACCATAAGAGACTAATCTGTCACCTGGCTGGGAGTCAGCTTCTCATTACCAGCCTGGGTTTCTCCATGTAATCCGTGGGTGAATGCGCGTGTCGGTGTGGATTTTGCCGTCTGTATGACACTGTTATTGAAGTTGAGTGTCTCGAACGAGCTAAGCAAAACAATGAAAAATTGTTCCCCGAGATAATTTAATGCTGGAAAATATTTATGAGGTGTTATAATTTAAACCAAAACATTCATATGACAAAAAAACTTTATATTGCTTTGCTGTTTTAATTAAATTATGCTCAGACAGCCATGTGTCGTCACTGGGATAAAATTGGTTGCTAACGGAATATTTTCCACTCTCTGAGGAATAGAGCTATTTTACAACTGAAACATCAGGAAACCTCTCTGTGAATTTATCAGATAATGAGTGCTTATTAGGCAGCAGTCAGGTCTGCTAAGGCTGGTGCTCTTATGCAATAGTTTGTGTCCCGCTGGTGCGCTCCATTTAGCAGTATGTTATCCTGGGATCTTCCATGGCCCTGAAATGAGACAAATATAAACCTTTGAAAGGAGATGATAAAAGGAGCTTTGAGAAACTGGGAGAAGGGGGCAGAGGAAAGCAAAGACAGGGCAGGCATTTTGTGTTGCTAACTTTGGGGCTTAGTATGCATTGGCCAAAAAGAAAGCAGTAGAACTGTGATTTTTTTTTTTTTTTTTTTCCCAGTGTACCGCAGCACAGAAAATCATTAGTCATTAGGGATACCACAGCCTACACATGTTAAAATTCCTTCCATGTTCAGCTCCACATCTAATTTTTTTTCTTTACTGCTATGATTGTGTATAAGGGCAGCTGGGTTTCTGCCTGGCGATAATCCATATTCAGTGCAATCTATGTTCGCTGGGGGCTGGGGAGTTTTGACAGCACTCCTGACGCACACAAAAACCCCCTCAATTTCTTGAACTTTAAGGAGGCGTTTTCCCTCACCTGTGTTTTTGATTATGGAATCTAGGAGGAAGAATAATTGGATATATGGAGAAAATAAGAGTCTTCAAATGTAATGTTACCATAATGTACTCTGGCAGTTGAGGCAGTGTGTTCATTTTTTAATCCTGAAGTGTATGAATAAAGCATAGCAATACATTGCACGGTTTGCATGTACTGGAAATGGAGACAGTCTCTGGGCAAAGAGCCAGTCAAAGCCGGTGTCTATAAAGGCCACCCAAAGCTTTATCTTCTGCCGTGTCGGGCTATAACCTCCCATCACCTCTAAAATTTCTGGTAGCTTCTGGTGAGCGCAATGCTGTCTTTCTGAGGTGTATTCCTTTTAACGATTTGAAGGCTTGGTTCAGTGCTAGGGCTGATGACGACGCCTGGTCCGACCGCCTGTCGGCAGGGACCTGCGCACGACGAAGCTCTGCGGAAGCGGAGAGGCTGGGGGAACTCCACGGGAGGAGCCGGCACCTCTCCCCAGCCTGCCCTGCAGAAGGGGAAGGGGAGGGAAAGTCTCTGCCGGGCAGCTCTGCCCGAGCGTCTCGCCGGCCCTTCGGCACTTTCGGCCGCAGCAAAACTGGATAGGTACTATTTTGTGTATATCCGTGCTTTGTGTGGAGAGGGAGGGAGAGAGAAAGTACCGTTTGGTCTCTGTTGCAGAGTGGACTTAAGGGATTTACATCAGTTAAACTCAGATGAACATAATTCATTTTGAGCCCTTTTGTCTGCCACTTCTCTAGTTGCTACACAGAAGTGCCGAGACGACAAAAAAAATGACTTGGCTAATAAGTTGCAGTAAGTATATGATGTTGTATTGATCTAAGCATTTGGAGCAGCCTGAGCAACCAATATGTTCATTACATTTCTTCCAGGCTACTTCCAAATAACACTTACTATTAAATATGAAATGTGCGTCTCCAGTACTGGATCAGCTATTAAATTGTGCTCATGGATGTTAATAAAGAAGGGCCTAAGGCTTGTCTTTATGCAGGCAGAAAAAGAGCACCAGTTAAGCGGCAAATGGGATGAAGAATATATTTTTATGGTACACTTAAAATTTACTCCATTTTAAGATATGTAGCTGCTTAAGAAGGGAGATTTTTTTAAATTATGACCGTTCCGTGCATAGGTAAACATCTTTGGGTGTTTTTTTTTGTTTTGTTTTGTTTTATTTTTTTGTTTCTTTTAAACTTTACCCTAAGAATCACGATTGTTGGCTCTGGTTTCCCCTCCAGGTTTCCAGCAGATTAATGGCTTGTACTCTTGAAAGAGGTACGATGAGATTTCGGGGGTTAGGGGACCAACCTGATGAGCTCATCCGCTTCAGTCGGCAGCGGGCAGAGACGAGGCTGCCGAGCCTGGGCGGTGCCGCTTGTCCAGCGGTGCTTCCCCAGCAGCTGATGGATGTGGAAGAGAAGGCCTATAGCTCTCGTGTTTCCACTCTAGATAGATAGCAGAACAAGATAGTCATAGCATAAATGATTGAAAACAGAGCAAGGACACCAGCCCTCGCAGCCTCTGCCGAAGTGTCTGCGGCAGCGAGAGAAGCGTCGTGCAAAATGACAAGTGTGAGAGGTTCCTGCAAATTCAAAGGAGTCGTGTGAGATGTTACGTGGGTTGGGCCAAGGGTGCTGCTGCTCTTCCCCGTCTGCCAGAAAGGAGAGGTGATGCGGGCAAAAAAGATTCATTTTTACTTGGCAAAAAACAGGAAGTTTCACTGCATTGTCTACGCAAGAATGGTAGAATTTCACCTGAAGCTGTAAAAGAAACCTATTTGCAGTATTTGAGGAAATGCTGTGTGTCCAGCCTGAATGTCCGTTCTGGCCTTAAACCTTTGATGAGAGAAACTGCCCAAGTCCCTGGTTCTCCATTCTCGTCGCAGTTTTACCCCGTTACCTGTTTTTTCATCATTGCGGTCCATTGAGGGGGGGTTCTTGTTCTCCCCTGCTCCCCTCCCACTGCCGCTCTTCTAAAAGTAACTCAGTCTTTCTGCAGATTTAGTCCAAGGCTGAGGATTATGTGGGATAATTACAGGATGGGGCATTTTAAATACTGTTTAAGTACTGAGCAGTATTTAGTAGTGACCAAAACTGATCAAATGTGGCAGGAACCTGAAGGAAATGAAGGTCACCTTTAAAATGTTTTCCAGCCTTTAATTCCAGAGGGGAGGAAATAAGGATTTGACCCTCTGTTCTGGAGGCACATCTGAAAAGTTTTACTCAAAATCTGCTCAACTTCAGATACGTTATTTTAGCAGCCAGTGGTATATAGCTGTGTACGTGAAAGTCAAGCTTAATTATAGCCAATTTTCACTGTTTTTAAAGTTCCTAGGAATCTTGTGATAGACTCCAGTGCTATCTACAATCGAGAAAATCATATTTACAGGTAGAAATAACACTCCTGTTGTTTTTCAGTCTGCAGAAAACCTAATGCTACTTTCTCTCCTCAAGCAATTTCCCTGAAATTGCTGTAGAAACCCACCCAACATACAAATGAAGCTATAATTGCAATAATATGCTTTAGGATGTAACTTAGTGTGCAATAACTCACGTTCAGGTGTTTTTCAGCCAGAATTTCAGCTTTGTTTAGTACACCAGCCATGGTCATTTTGCATGATGACGGTTTGCTTGGGAGGGTGTCATAAGAGGGTGTCAAAAGCCTTCCTAAAGCCAGTGCTTTCCTCCAAGTCTTGGCTGAGGTTTGCTTCAGGATGCAAGACCGGGTACGTAAAGCCATGGCTGGCCTGATCTGGTGTTGGTGGTGGTTGTGAAAAATGAAGCTTTTGTACAAACAGCATAGGGAAAAAAAAAAAAAAAAAAAACCAAACCCAAACGAAAAACCACCACCCTGGAATATTTCCTATATTTATTTTATATCCTTTGGTGTTCATTAACGAGAGATGCAAGCACAGGGCGCTTCTGGTGGAAGCAAGCATTGTGTGCTGATGCTAATCAGTTAATGGGAGAGTACAGCTCCACGGAGGCTTTGTGAGGCTCTCTGGCAGCGGAGTAGCTCTCTGGCAGAGATACAAATCTACCTGGAAATAAGCAGAAAAATGGCACTGGGAGAAGATCAATACTGAAGCAAGAAACCTGCAAAACTCTTACTGAAGTATTCAGATTTGTGCAGAGACAGCAAAGAGAGGGTTAGAGATGGAGCGTGACTGCACCCGATGGGGCTTTCAGAGGGACCCGAAAGCTTTCACCCTGACAAAGGCTGCCCAGGGAGACACGGGAGGAGGACAGAAGCGGATCTGACCGGTGGACGGTGCGTGGAGAGCGGCTCTGGCCGCTGCGGCGCAGGGGTGGGTGAGCTCCGCCGTCGGAGCACGCGGAGAGGCAGCGGCCGTGGTGCGCTGCAGCCAGCGCTGGCTGAGCATCCCTGCTCCGGGCACGGGGCAGCGTCCCGCCACGGTTCTCCGCAAAATCAGAAGGCGACAGGTGTTTCAGCTTTGCATTTTATTTGTGACTGCGTTCAGTGGAGCTGAGCCGGCCCTGGGAACCAGGCTCGAAAGCGTTAATGTGGCCATGTGTGATCATCCTGAATTTTGGTAGATCAGGAGTCGGTACAGACGGAGGCGTGAATTTGGAGCGCGAACAGAGTCGGAGCATCCTGACTTTCAGGAAGTGATAAGGATCGAGCATTCTCCGTTTCACTTAGCTTTGCCTTTATGAGTACGTCTACTTTTCTTTTAATGGTGCATTAAAACATTGTGTTGAAAATGCACTCTTCAGAGTTACTGCCAGGTATTCTGGTATTTTCTATTTGGAATACAATAAATACCAAATCAGATAAAAATAAGAAAAGGGGTGAGCACTAGTATTTATGGCATTACATGGTAGCTTCTGTCTGGTATGGAAATTGCATTTCCATTTCCACTAATATTGAAGGAATATTCTGGGTTTTATTTTAACCCCTTACTACCAAAGACTTGAGCATCGAGCAGATCGAGCTATACTGCCTTGAGCTCTAATCGCAGTATTTTTTCCCCTGTGCAGCACCCTACCAATGCTGCTTCATCACAGCAACGTTTGACGGTTGTTGGGCTGCGTTTTTTGTAGTGCATGAACATTTTCACTGTCGTACCATCTGTGCGGTGCACAGTGAAATCTGAGTGTGCATGTGAAGCCCCTTGCTGAGCTGTGCTGCCGCTTGAACGCCAGCGTTTCTGTGTAACCACCGAGCACCTCTTAAAATGGAGTGTTTTCTTAGGGCTTCTTGCCTCTTTCATAGAAGGTAAAGAAATATGGCCGGTGGCCATGTTTCACCAGCCTTTGTTTTGCTGGGCACAAATGTGGCAGAAGCGTGACGGAAGAACCTCTTACCTGGTGACTTGACGCCCGCGCGCGCTTCAGGGTCCCTCTGCTTTCACTGCGCTGCGTTGCATCTCGATTGACGGGCTCAGCCGCCCGGCAGAGCGAGTGTGTTTTGTTAACTTCCAGATACAGCCTCTACGTTAGTCCGAAAAAGGAAAGCCCGAGCTGAAACATCAATACAATCTGAGGAATGTCGATACCTGCCGGGGAGGAGGGCTCCGAACGCTTTGGAGCTGTCTTTGGGCATTACAGTTATCCATTGCTGAAGCTTTTGAGTGACCTTCATCGTTCCCAGCCTTCATTAAATATTAAAAGGTTCAAAGAAAGCAAGCAGCGGGTTTGAACTAGTTCCTGGTGAATCTCTGCTCCCCCTGAGATAAATGGTCTCTGCTGGCTTCGTGCGTGTTTTTCGTGTTGCACACCGCAAGACGAACGCTTAGCTTGCACGCGCGCCGCCGTGGGCACTGTTATTCCCGTGACTCCGGCTGTGTAATAATGCCTGTGGGGAGCGTGCTTGTGCTTGTGCCTGCCTTTTCCATTCCCCAGTGAGCAGGTCTTCCCCGATGTGCTCCTTCCACCCTGCTCCTGGAAGTTTGCATTGCTTCGGGCTGCCGCGGCCAGCGTGGGGATGCAGAGGGACGACGCCGTCAGCATCAGGGAACGGCGATCCGCAGCCCTCATCTCTGCAGAGCCCGTCCGAAGTGCAGTGGAGAAACTAGGCCGTTATTAAATAATGCTTTGCGGCCGATTATAATGCCAGAAACTATACTTGCAATCTCTAGGTGGATCTGATCATCAGTCAACTCCAGTTATTAAGTTGCTAAGAGAGATGAGAGCAAGAGTGCATTTAGTCCTTTCCGTTTATAAGCCCAATTACCAAACCATTTCTGCCCAAGCACAATGCTTGTCAAGCTTAAGTGAGAATAAATATTGCAGGAGGAAACAGAAGGTGGACGGTGACAAAAATATCAGCCCGCTAGCGAGGCTGAGTTCAGGAGCTGGCAGGCGGAAATTCCGCCTGTTCATCCTTAAAGGCAGGGGAGGTTTTACCAGGCACGAGCCGTCGGCGCCCGACAGCGTCCGCCTCGGATGCTCGGCAGCGCGGGGCACGGGGCTCTCCCTCCCGTCTGCGCGCTCCCCTCCTCCCAGGGTGTTCGGTGAATTCGGTTCAAAGCTCGGTGCCAGACCTTCGAAGGTGTCGAGGTGTCTCTTTGTCCCTCTTCAAGAAGTAAAATAGTCCAGGCCCAGCGTACCCGAGCCGTCCTCTGACGTGTCCAGATGAACACACCGGTTGTCAGTCCTTCTCCATCTTTTTTCTTATTTTTTTTTTTTCATCACTGTTTGCCATTTATTTAACTTTTGAAAACAGAGGTTGTGTTTTGAGGTTAATACTTTGAGATTTTTTTTGGGTGGTGCAGACAAGAAAAGAAAGAAAGAAAGGAGAGAATGAAGTGAGCAGCGTTCTAGTTAACCCTGACTTGTGATTAAGCAGGTTGGCTAGCAGAGACGGGTAGGTACAGACCTGCTCCGGTGGGAAGACGGGGTTTAGCAGCCGCAGCAGGCGATGCAGGTCTATACACGATGCTAGTCACTGCGCTAATGAGCGGGAAGTGCGCTTCCACGTCCCCCGGTGCTCCTGTGCTTAGCACAGCAGATGTGATTTGGGGAGCTGCAGTCTTTCATCCTTCCAGCTCTGCTGTGCTCATCCGGAGGACAATAGAAATCAGCTAAAATACAGATGTACGACTGCAGAGCGGACCCCGGCAGCTGGCACGGGTGGCTGTGGTGTTCCTGCTCTGCAGTTCGGTGTGAAATCGCACACGGGTGGGCAGCGGCTCTGGCCCTTTCCGCGGCTCACGGCACGTCCCTGTTCGCTGGCGTTGGACCAGTAAGTGCGGGGGCACGGTTACTTGCTAAAGGCGAGCGTTCAGCTGCTTGAATGCATTAGGAAAATTGGCCATTAAAAAGAGAGCTAATTATTCAGGAAAATACGTCGCGTAATTTGACATGGATTGTTCTGCTCTCCTTTTCTGAGCAGGGCTTGGGAAGAGGTGAGGCCATTATCATTGCAGATGTTTATGTCTGCTCTTACTTATCTCTAGAGGGAAGCCCACAAGCAGATGGACTAGAAAATAATTCCCAATATTCTCTCCTCCTCTTCTTCCAGAAAAATGCCTGTGGAAAAACCTGAGTTTAAGGTAGTTTGTACTTCTCAGCTGTGCCCTTTAAAATACGTATATTGACAGTTTAAATAGAATGTAACAGGTTTATTCTTTATGTATACCCTCCTGGTGGTGGTTCAGAACTTGAAGGAGAGCTTTACATTGCGGAAGATGGATTGATGCATGAAAACCTTGACTGTTACAAACCTGTGCAGCTGCCCCGACCCCAGGGAAGCTGTGGGGATTCGCTCCCGCACACCGGCCAGCCCAGGGCATGTTCAGGAGACCTCTGCCTTGGCCTTTCCCTGTGTTAGCCGTGTTTCAAGTCAGTAGTGCAGGTGATTGTTAAATTTGTCTTGGTTTTTCATGTTCACTCTCTCTGGTGGCACTGTGTAGGCAATTAACAAATTTCCAGATAAAGATTTTATTTTCTTCCCTCTTGGACAAGGGGCTAGGATGATTTAAAACTTTAATTAAGTTTCTGAATTCTATATATAATTAATGGCACCTTTCCTTTGCTCCTTACTCATGTCTAAAGCAACAAATGAGCTCCTTGCAGGAGCCTGTAACCAAGAGATTGCCGCGGTACGTTTCCCACTGTACGCCGGGAAGCGGAGGAAGATCTTTGCCTTGGGGTCATCGTCTGAACTCTTCCTCTGTGTCTCGGAGCTTGCATCGGCACTGCAGGACCCATGCAAAGAACCAGCGCTCAGCATAGCTTCCCAGGCAGATGGCAGGGAGAAAGGGAAGACAGCTGAAAGGGAGAGTGAATGTTTCTGCAAAAAGTGCTGGAAAACCGTGTCCGCTCCTGCAGCCCACCCGGAATGACCCCCAGCCCCATCAGCTCGGGCAGGCAGCTGTGGCCAGTGCCCGTCCCTGCCCTCCCATCCACGGCCGGTGTTGGTGGGAGCTGGCACAAGACCTGAAACCGTTGGTGTGCACAGTGTTTGGATTTAAGCTCCTTGCGTTTAGCGTCTTACAGAAGTAAGTATGACTGCAGCCGTCATAGCCCTGCCTCACCCAGGGCCAGTCTTACCTAGAACTAGGATCATCTTCTCGTCGCATAACGCCCCAATCACTGTAATTACTCAGTAGAGCCGAGATTAATGGGAATGGCAGCGCAGATTTACTGAGAAAGAAACACCCGTTCGTTGTCGGAGGGGTGCTGGGCTCACGCTCTCATGGCATTGTCCCTGCTCCCCGGATTTCCCGGTGTGGGTCTATGGCACGGCTGGGAGAAGCCGGTCCTTGCCCGTTCCGGGAGTTGCTGCCGGGTTTAGGGAAGCTTGTCGTTCCCTTTGTGTGCGGGTATTCCAGGGCTGCTCGGGGAGTCTCTGGAGGGCTTGGGGCTGGCTCGTAGCCAGGGTGTGAGAAATCCAGAAGTTCTGCTTTTTAGCTTCAAATGGTCAGGGTTTCATTCTCATCCTCTTGACGGTCCGTGTCCCGAGATGTGCAGAGGAGAGGTGACTTTTTCATTTGTTCAGCTTGGCTTGAAGGCATCAAAAGTATTCTGTTACTTTCATTTCTTTTCAAACATGTTTAATTATCATTCAAAAAGTGCTTTAACTTCAATATATCTAAAAAAGTGAGGCTTCATCTCACTTTCAGTGCACATTATAAATATTCCTGCTCATATCGGGTATCAAAATCTGCTGTTTGATTAAAGTAACGCACTACATTTGTTAAAACAATTATCAGGATAGAATTTAAGGACACTTTTTAATTTGCTGTCGTAATTAGATAACCGGATACGGTGACTGCCTTTCTGAAATGTTTAAATATTTCCTTAGACGGAATATGGATAAGAGTATCTATAGGTGGTTGTGTGGGTAAAACACGCGTTCTGTCTTTCCTGGCTGGGTTCTGGCTGGAGAGGCTTGGGGACGGGGTCGCGGCCGTGGTCTGCGGAGCCTGCGATGCGGGACAGCAGTGCCAGCCAGGTTCCCGGGGAGGCCCTGGTGAAACTGCAGAGGTCTGTGGGCTTCTCGCCGATGGGTAGGGTCAGGTGGGACTATTCCTGCAGGTAAATAGGAAGGGCTGAAGACAAGTTTGCAGAAATGGCTCTGGATCAGAATTCACAGGTGGAGAAAGAGATAATTACCTCTTTCTGTGCGCCACTGATTTCTTACTTCCCCTTCTTCTACCAAGTTCCTAGAGAATAAACTTTTTTTTTTTTTCTCCCACTTTTATACAAGAAATACTCAGAGTAAAAATAGTAAATGGAGTAGAACAGAAAAATATGACAGGATTATTTGTATCCTCGTAAGAAGCCTGGCAAAGCAAAGCAATAGGCAGGAAAACATCATGAGTGGGAGAGATGGAGGCACAGTAAATATCCAGAACTTCTCCATGCTTCAGCAGCTGTTTCTGTGTTATTAGTCCCAGCCCTTCTGTATTTTCTCTCTTTCTCTCTCCCTCTCTCCCCCTGGTGCAGTACGAACAAGAGCAACTGTTACTGCCTTTTTATGAGGGAGTCAAACTCTCTGCAAAGAGTACGCAATTTTTCCATCAGTGGCGTTGATGGCTGATGACATACCATGCCAGTAAACAGTTGTTTTGGTAATCGGACGGGTTGTCTCCTGGGGTCGGTGCTTTCTCCCGTGCCATTGCTCCCCGCTACTCCGCTCAGGAGTAGCACCGCGTCCTCCCGCAGCGCTGCCTGCTGCGGCCGGGTCTGCCTCACCCTCCTGCCTGACACAGCTCGGGGGTGTTGGTCCTCGGGCTGCCGGCGGGTGGTGGTTCCAATAACCCGATAACCGTCTCCTGTGGAAGCCACAGAGCTGAAAGAGACGTCTGTCGACGGCGATTGCGTTGGTGCTCGCGTAGCTCCAGCGGCGCGGTGGGCGCCCGGCAGACGAGTCCCGAAGGGAGGCTGCTGGATTTTAAGAGCCCACAGTCAAAATCTAACGCTTCTCTAGCCTTTCGTGACTTTGTAAATATTGATGATGGTGAAAAATACATACGGGGAGGGAAGCAGGAGGGGAAGCCGCCTGCGGATCGCAGTAAAACATCACCACCTTTGCAGTCCCGTTTTCGAGGTGCTCGCTTACTGCTACCTGCCCCTTACTGTAAGAGGTTGACCCTTAAGATAGGAACGGGCACCTGGCACTGGGTGGGTCAAGGTGGAAGTGTTTCCTTTGTGCTATGAATTATAAAATGTCCTTCTCCACTCATTTTAAGTAGCATGCTTCAGACGGACTGCCACGTTGCTTGGTTGTCAGAGAAAGCGCCATATGCAGACCGCTGGAGATAGCACTGGGTAAGTCTGGGATAATCCTGTAATTCAGTGACACTCGTTCTGTTCCCTGGGACCTCACACCGAGCAGGACTCTCCGCCGCTGCTGGAGATGCCCACCTCGGCGGGGACAGTGTGAAAACAAGGTCTCGCTTGCATCGTATAATTAAAAACCACACAGCACTTTTCACACCATTACAGGTGTTAATTGGGGTGTTCTGGCCAAAGTCCAGCTGGCTGGTGGAGCCCTCTCTGCTTTAGTGTTCCCTGGAAAAGAGCTGCTCTGCCTCTTTTTTTTCCCCAAAGTGCCACGGAGTTTTGAGAGGCTTTGCCACGTAAAACCAGCTGCTCACGTCCCCTCCACGGCAGCTGGGCTCCAGCGTGCAATAAGCAAGAATCACTTCCTACGCTACTGCTTTTCATGGGAAAACATAGTAAATTTTCCCTCTCAGTCTGATGTTATAAAGCTTAGTTAATATTAAGTGCATGAGATCCTGAGGTGGAAAGGATGGGAGATACTGCAAAGCGTTGTTCTTACAGGGCTCAGCATGAGGAGGCAGCACTGAACAGGGGTCACAGGCCAGATACCTCTGGGGGTCCAGGTCTTAAAATCACACGCTTCTTCCCCTTGCTGCACTGAGAACTCCGGGGAGACGGTTTAGTCGCCACCTTTTGCTTTCTGAACCTTCAGACTGCGCCCAAGTGAGCTTCCTGAGCTTTTCTCTAACACCTGGAGGAATAGAAGCAATTCTCCTCATTGGCAATGTTGGCGTTCTTAAATACGCCCCACGCCATCCGTCTGCTCTCCTTTCCGTGGCGAGTCTCCTGCACTACAGCTCTTCCCTTGGTGAGCAGCTCGGGAAGCCGCTTGCTCTGAGAGCAACCTAAAATACCTACTGAACGGGTCAGGCTCCTTGGGATCCAGTGGGCAAGTCTGCTTGCGTTTAGCACAGCTACTACTAAGTGCATTCTGCTTCATTAAGGCAGCTGTAATTCATTTACGATGCAATTAAATTAAAATGATAGGCATAAACCAGCAGAAAACGTAAGTAATGTGGCAGTCACTCAGATTCAATAGAAGTAAATATTTAGGTAGGCTTCTTATCATGAGCTACAAACAAAACTGATGTGGTGGCCTCCACTGAAATCTATAATTGGCTTTGATAGTAATATTAATGTTCAATAAATTCAGCTCGTAATTGTTTTATCTTTCTTCCTGATGTGTTTGTCTCTCCTCTGCCGCATCTTTGCCTTTGTGTAAATCTCTCCCTTTTCTCCGGCGTTACTTTTCCCGTACCCGGGCACCTCGGCACCCTGCGGGGCAATGCCGTTCCATTTGCGCGTGCCCAGAGCCGGCTGCGACTTCTATAACACGCTTTTTCTTTTTCTTTACGCGACTTGTTATCCAGTAAAGGCATGCGGGCATCGACACAGCTTGTTTGACGCTCTCTGCTCCCGACTTAAAGCCAGTAAGACAGACGGTGGGTCTCCGGCCAGCGGCAGTGCTGCGGGACCCCTCCTGCCCCGTTCCGTGTTCCCCCTCGTTTTACGGGGCAGGGATGAACCTCGGACAAAGAGCAAAGATTGCATCTCAGCAGGGGGACGGTTCTGTGCGCTCTCACTCTGCTGATTACAAATGCATACAAATTAGACAAACAGCGAAATGAGTTTATTTTATGCTAGTTTTGGCCTGGCCACCTGCATGTTAACTAGAGTTGCATTTAATTGCAGAGAGGTGAATTGTGGTAGGTTACGCAAGGTGGGTTTATTTTGCTTCTGTCTCTTCTCCCTTTTTAACACCTTATTTCTGTTTTGCTGGTGTGTGTGCTTCAAATGTTAATTAAGTATTTAATGAAAGGGCTAACTGAAAGTTAAATTAGATTTCATTCACTTCCTAATCCGCCTCTGTGAAAACCCAAAAGCTATGGAGTAGAAAGTGCAATACAATTGCAAAGTCATCTTTTTTTTTTAACATTATTTTTCTGTACGTGTCACTTTATACTTGCATTTGTCACATTCAGTCAAAGGTTGATTACCCCTAACCTCTAGATAACAAAAATTTCTGAACCCCTGTATGCCTTTGTTAGGGCTGATTATTATATTTTCAAATACTCGCTTTGCCGCCGTCGTCTTCCCGTCCACGTGAATACCTCCTGCTTCTCCTCCCAGTGTTGCACAGATATAAAATGACGGTGAAATACTCTTCTGTGCCTGTCTGGCAGCCGGGCGCGCAGGGAGCCGCGGGAAGTCCCAGCGTGGCCCTGGCCCTGGCAGAGGGAAGGCAGGAGCCGCGGGTGGTGCAGACCTGGGGATGCTCCGTCGGCTCCGCTGCTCCGGGCAGCCGCTCCTTCCCCAGGGCTCTGTGAGTGGGACCCGGTGCGTCTCCTTGCTCCCCTTATGCTTAACATTTGCACATGTAGAAAAAGGTAATACTTAACGTATGCTCTGTACTTTATTTTTCATTTAGGTCTTTTTCCCAGAGCAATTCTGTTCTTCTGCGATTTAAAGTTACTGCATTGCTTTGAAGATCTTTTAGCCAGTTTTGTTTCAATAAATTTTAATTAATTCTACCTTTTCTTTTAGGTTTATCCTCAGGAGCTAATCTTTCTATGCTTAATGCATTCTAAAATGAGGTGTTTACAATAATATGCAGAGTGCATAGTCAGCAAAGGCTGTATCCTGCTTACTAAAAGATCTTGCTACTCTGAGAACGAAATGACTCTTTTGTGCATGGATTTATACTGGTAATGCTTCTGTATGGAAAAACAAACATGCAAACAAGCCAACCCACCTTGCACACTTAGTGTTTCGGGGATGCGCTGGGACGCAGCGTCTCGCCAGCGGCGAGAGCTCCCGGGAGGACCTGGAGGAGCCGCGTGCGCAGCCTCCACGCGATCTCTTGGCGTGATCCGACCCCTGCGGTGGGATGGATATATTGGTGGGGTTTGTTTGCTTAAACAACAGAAAATCTTTCACATCCGCAGGCGTGCTCTCTCTCCCCTCCATCCCCTTTGCAGCAGAATGGGGTAGTTGTTGCCAGACGCAGGCGCTGCTCTTCGAACGACGGTTTTCTGGACTGCTTTTAGAACACGTTCCCCTCCCCAGGGGATAATATACTTCTGTCGTCCTTGGTAAAGGTGTAAAAATTTCTGTCGCCCCACAAAAAGCAAAACAACAGCAAAAGCCTTAGTTCTCTGTGCATGGGTATGTTTAAGACACTGATTTGACAGGACATGGCACTTCTTGCGCTGGAAAAAGTTTAGTAGGAGTCAGTCTGACTTGTCAGTGTTACAGCTTACTGTGTGTGTGTGTGTTTTAACTTGCGTAGCCTTTCCCTCGTCTATCGCGCTTGCTAATGGGGGTCTTCTCTTTGGGTTGAAGTCTTAACCAGTGGCCAAGTTAAGCAAGGGGGGGAGAATGGGCAAAGCGGGAAGGATGGAGATGTGATTTCCAAAACAAAAGGCAAATCCTGGGGCAAGCAGGTGCCTCAAAGTATTGACAATATCCAGGGGGGTGGTTGCAAAAAAGAGTTTCAGATGTTTAGTTTGTAGGGGTTATATACTGGTCCATGAAGATAGCCATAACCTGGTAAAGAGCTAATAGTTCATTTGCAGTTGGCATTGAAGATTAATGGCACCTAATATAGCTAATATTCATAGAGTTATAAAGGGAAGCTTATTAACAGAAAATACAGTACTTTTATCCATATCTCGGAGGGAGTCTCAGCGTTTAGTTTAATGTCTTGGATCAGTCTGCAAGCGGCATAAGAGCACGTGGAAGAAGTGACCGTGTCTCCCACGGAGGCTGAAGTGGTTCGCGGGACGCCGGTGGAGGCGAGCGATGGAGCTGCCCCGAGCACCCCGAGGGGCCGCGGGACCCGGTGCTCCAGCGTGCCACCTCGCCTCTGCAGCCCCTTAATGGGCCCATGGGGGAGGGAGGGAAATTGAGCAGTGAGAAAGGACGGCAGCATTTGGCCCAGGTTCCTTCTGCCTCATAAATGGCTTTTCCCAGGGGGACGAGGAGGGAGCTCCGTGGCACTGAGCTCCCAGTGATGACAGGCATCTCACCGCGTGCGTCGGAGATGGCAAATGATAGGACCGAGAGATCAGTCATCGGAGAGAATATTATTTTTTTGGTGGATTAAAGCAAAGATTTGGGTATTTTAACACATTTTCAGGAGTCTTGGAGACAAAGGAGACTAATTTTCAGGGCACTGCTCAAAATGCAGCGTCTCTTCTTAGCTGCTAGTAGAAGGAAACATTAAATGGATTACTTCTATAATTACTTATTTATTATTTATTGGTCCTACAGCATGAAAAATCTGCCAGTGGCTCAGTTCTCACTGGAAGTTTCTCTCTCTGGCAAAAACACAACTTGCAATCACCTAGTTGAAACAACCCTTTCAGTACTCGGGGGCTGCTTGCTCCTTATCAAAGCTTTTTTCTGTACATTTTACTTGTGTAGGGTGAGTCTGTACATGGAACTGAGAGTTTCTCTTGTGCACTTCTGCCCCCCCGCAGCGTGAACATCCAGTGCCGCTTCTGAAGACCGTCGGGGAAATCCTGTGTATAAAACTCCGCGTGTTTCTGGAGACAGTGCGTCCCTTGAACACGGCACAGAGGCAGCAGGTGGATGTTCAGATTCCAGGCAGGAGATGCGAACATGAAACAGTCCCTTAACTGTTGCTCTGGCATATTTGAGGAACTTTCCTTCCAATTTTAAGCTGAGAAACTTAACTGTCGTTACTAGCTTTACAGACCTGAATTTGCACTGTTCCAGTCTCACGGCTTTTGGCGGAGCTAATCCTGCTGGTGGTGGTGCTGGGTCGAAGACGAGCACCATTCTCACGGCTGCCCTAGAACTTTCTTTGTAGAAAAATCATAAAAGCACGCTGCGTAGATCAGGAGGTGTTTAGCCCTTCACCTCCCTTTTCCTTGCAGGATCATTCGCATCCTTCCCGTCGCCTGAAGGTCACATCCCTTTCCTCTCTCCGTGGCCATCACCCATCGGTGGCAGTTCCTTCGCTCCCGCTGGGGAGGTCTACAAACAAAGAGGCGTTAAAGGTGATGGAGAAGCTTCTCTGCTGTCCCAGAACTAACCTGCGTGTGAGTTCCCACCATGATCTAGGCCAGCTCTGGACATTTTGCAAGGGAAATAGTATTAAAACATCCGTTCTTTCATTTTAGGGCATGCACGCACTAAGAGTGCGCCTTTGCGATACTCGGTCCCTTTGGCTTTCAGTCAAATCCTCAAGATCGGGGAGGTCTTCGTTATAAAGTGGGCCGTTTGTCCGGCGGTGAGGTATTGATTGCTGCCCCGCAGTTACGTGTGAGGAATCTCTTTGGGTTTGAGAACTGACGGTATGTAACTGGACTGCATTTATGAATCCCCCTTCTGTCGGAGAGCGTGTACCTGAACTGCCTTTTTTTTTATTTTTAATTCCACTTCTGTCAATTCGTAAGTTAAGGTCATCATTATTTTAAGATCTCTTGGTGTTTCAGGCAAAAGACCAAGTTATTGGGTCAGGCTTGACCCATTGATTGGTGCCCCGTTACTGGGTGGTTGTAATGCAGTATAACAGTTGTATGAATCACGGCATTTGCCTCTCACTTATTCCTAGAGACGGTCACTGGCTTGAATAGGCTGTGCCTCTGCCTGGCTGGGTTAACAACAGAATTAACTTCCCAGTATAAAATCTTTCATCCGAATGATGATGCATGAACCCACAAAAAGACAGTTTGTCCCTCAGTGTTCCCTGTTGTGTTTGTACTTACCGCAGGGTGCATTGTCCCGTGTTAAGTCTTAATCAGAAGCAAAGAGTCCCAAAGCAAAGGGTCAAATGTTTGGACCAGATTAACTTGCTCTTTTCTTTTTTTTTCTGTACCTTTTAATAATTGTGGATCCGTACCTGTTGGCTTACCTGATAAACTTGTGGTGGAATGAGCATTATTCTCTGGGTTTCCTCATATTCAACTGGAAGTAAAAGGTGGAGACAACATGAGAGAGTTCATTTTCACATTATTATTTACTTCTGAGGTCATGCAATTAGGTTACTGTCAGCATTACTCCCTGCCACAAGGCATGCAACAGCGTGTGCTTGATCTAATAGATCTACTGCATCGTGTATGGGCATCGTTCAGTATGCCACCAGAATCCCTGTTACAAATTAACCCATAAACAGCCTCAAAAATGGGCCGTATTAAAATAATGATTCTTCTGTAATTTGTGTAACAATAATAATGCTAATAGAAAGTTTCAGCAAGTAAATAACTCATTACGCTTTTTCCACAAAACCTGGTCTTGTGCTGAGCTATGCTGTAATGCACGGGTTAAGGGACAAAGAGTTGTTTCTAACACATAGTTGGGGCTGCGAAGAGGAGGTTAGAAAGAGAACTGGAACTAAAGACGTTTCCGCGGAAGCTGCCGTGCTGGGAGCCCGGGAAAACCGACGGGAGGGTGCAGCCTGGAGTTCACAGCCCAGATGGACTGGGGCGGGGGTTTGTGTTTCCGTCTGTTGGGTGGTTTGGGTTTGGTTTTTGGTTTTTTTTCCCCTTTGGTTGTTTCTCGTGTTTTCAGAAATGTGAGTGTTGGGAAAAGCCCGAGGCATACTGTTCCAGCTAATGTCTAGGCGACTCAGCCTTGCAAAGCAGCCCTCGGGCAGGAGCGGCTCTTCTCCCTGCGGGATCGGCCGGATCAAGCCTGGGAGCCTTTGGCAGCCGCTTCCCTGGCTCTGGGAAAGGAGCATTTCTGGAGCAGCCTTGCAGCGCACCGATGGGAGCCACTGCACCTGCCTTTCACGTGTGGATTTGAAGCGCGTGGCGGCTATTTTACATAGGAAACCTCTGCTCAGTCTTGTGGCAGCTGTGGGTTGAGCCCAGTGCGTGGTTGCGTCTGAGTAACTAACACCGCGGTGTTTGCGGTAAGGGAGGAGGCGATGGGAAAGGACGTTTGGGGCGAGCGGGGCACCAAGATAAGGGACGCGACAACGGCAAGGCACATTCGGGGTGACTTGGGGACACAGGGGTTACTCTGTGCCCAGCTCGCTCCGAACGTGCTTTCCCATCGCCTCCTCCCTTGCCATAAACACCTAACAGCAAGTAGCTTCAATTTTTATTTCGTTTGCCGAAGTACGCTTTCCAGATTTTATTGGAAAATAACAAATTTCCCCTTTCGTTACCATATAAGTGGTCTGAGCAGCTCAGCTGGGTCTCTTTGGCAGTGATGAAACCTCCCGTTTTTCTTGTGAGACTTTTCTTTCTATTTCAATATTGTCATCTTTGTTTTCTCCGGCAATAACTTTTACGGGAAAACAAACAGAACCATAGCAGCACACTAAAGTGGGAGCAGGGGAACACTATTATCTGGGAAGCAGAAAGTGAAACAGGCTGGTTTTATCTTTTAGCACTCAAACATATGTTTCAGCCAAGTGGTTGCCGGCCTAACTTACTTTTATTTTAACCTTTGCTAGAAGGCGTAGGATTCACTCACCTCATCAAAAATATCATGGTTATCGGTACGATTCGTTACAATGGAGTTGGCTGGATTCAAAAACAACAACAAGAAGGGAATTTGTTTCTACGAGGATGTGTACATGGAGGTGAAATCTCAGTATTTCAAACCAGTAAATAATGGCAAAGAACTTCATGACAGCAGAAGAAAAGGACAAGCGCTGTCCGTCTCCCGTGAAGCCGAACACCAGTTCTGTTCGGTTCTTAAATACGCAATATCCCTTCGATGGGGTTAGATGGGGTTATCCAAGAGCGGTGACGATTCCCTCCTCCGTTTAATTACTGAGCCGTCAAGGCAGGAGCAATGGGAACGTGCTTCTGCCTTCGGAAGGTGTTTCCTGGGGAGAACGGATACTGCGGTAAGCGCTCCTTCGGGCACAGGCACTGCAAGAACCAGAAGCGGGAGGCTGAACCAGAGGAGTGTGCCGGCTTAACAGAGCGGGAGACTAATCGCTGAAATAAAAATACCACGCACAAAGTGTGAATTTCTGTGTTTTCTAATCAAGGTTATGTGCTCTTCTGGAACATCCGTTTTGCCCGGCTTCAAGTTAGTGGGTTAACCAGAGATAACATGGTCAAATCCTGTAGCTCATGTTACACAAATGGCCAGCAAGCAGATTAATTAGAAAATTAGATGAATGCCCTTGAAAATTTTTCATGTATTGCTTTATTTTAAGGGTGAATAGATTGATCTGTCTCCAAGCTTTGGCTCCAGCCTGAATGCAAAGAATTGTTAGTTTAGGGTGGCTTGTGGAATGGAATCATTGCTTTGAGATGTGGCAAATTGGTGTGAAGAAAATAGTCTCTTGCATTTTCCCTGCCTTTAAGAAAAACTAGCCAGGCTGTGTGGACCCAGCTGGGGCGATGGTGAAGAGAAAGCGAGAGAGGTGGGTTCATTCTTTTTATTTAGGCAATTTTTATTAACACCTTGACTTGCTAATTCCTTGTGTTTCAGGAAAGGGCGATTTTGCATAAGCGTGCCTCTCTTAGCAGGGCGCAGAGTTGCTTTTCCTTCCTTGCCTGTGCTTTATATTGACGCCCCATCACCTGAAAGGAGTCTGACCCTTTTGGTGACTGGTGGAAACTGCCCGAGGGTGGGTTCCCAGGGCTCTGCGGCTGGGATGGGCTGCGGTCGCCCGGAGGAGAGGGCATCCTCACCAGGGAGTACAGGGCTTGGCTCCCAGAGACTCAACGTTCACTCACTCGCTAAGGGAGAAAACCGAAAAACACCGTATCTGGTGAAGATTGCCGTAACAGTAGTGTTACAACTATTTTGACGGTGATTTGCAAGGAGAGGGTGATATTTGAGAATGAGTCAGATTTCCCAACACCCTGAATACATTTTTCCACAAAATTCTCTCTGGTTTGATAACGGGTGATTATTTACTTAGCAGGTATCTTTGCTCCAGGAATAATTTTTTTTTTTTTTTTGGTAAAATGTATCTACTGAAAATACCTCTTTCACGGTACAGCAATAAGAGTACTTTGAAGCAAGGACAGGAAATAAATGCATGAGCGGATCTGGACATACACTTAAGAGATGTATGAGGAAAAGAAGAGGCAGCCCAGATTTATGACTGGATAACTCTATTTTCATCTCATGTAATTCTCCTTAATAAAGTTACACCAAAATAAAACTGGAATAATATACTGCTGGCCCTGTGCGCAGCAGCTGATAGGAACGGCGTCTACACCAGTGTGTAACTCGGTGCTTGGGTGTGCAGAGGATCCTAACAGGGAGCAAAGAATTTTCTAAGGAGGCGAATGAACAGTTCAGCTCCCCGCGAGATGCTAGTGCAGTCCTTGCTTTCGCTGAGCTCCCTGGCCTTTTCCTTTTTTTTTTTTTTCTTTTTTTTTTTTCCTACTTGAGCGGGATTATACCGCTCTGTACAGGCCCACAGGAATCAGAGTCGAAGAGAAGGGATATCTTTGCAGCAAGATCCAGGGGCGCTTTATGACTTCAACTTGGATGAGGAGTTGGAAATTGACCTTGATGATGAAGCAATGGAAGCTATGTTTGGGCAAGACCTGGCTAGTGATAATGATATTCTGGGAATGTGGATCCCAGAGGTATTGGATTGGCCTACCTGGGTGTGTGTGACTGCAGCGGGGGCTGCTTTAACTTACTGCTTTTTGCATGTTCATATTTTTAAATTTAAACTAACATGCACATGCTTATAACCTGTTTGAATATATCTTACTAAATTCCAACAATGCTTAAAATCTTCATATATTCCGTCGCTTCACTTTTAGATTAAAAATAATGCTTTCTTATGTTTCTTGCTCTTCACATTTACATGTACATAGTTTTTCTTTTCCCTCCCCTGAAAGATGAGAACAGAACTAGTATGTTTGTTGTTTCAATATCACTTTGAAATCAAGTAGGTGTTCCAGAATGTTTAGCTGTGTGAGATAACAAATATTGTTGTAAATGTTTGTTGTTGTAGTAGTAGTAGTAGTAATAATAATAATAATAATATCATCATTATCATCTGACCTGTTGCAACATAGTTTGCACTTTAATCAGTTTTTCTTATTTTAGTCATGTCATGTATTTCATTCTCTGGGAAGGATATGGTGACAGTTCTCACTCTATCATTGTATAGCCCACTAAAAATACGTTTGAGGTGGAAAAGAAATATAACAGCAGCATCTTGTTAATCTTGGATTATCTGTATCAAATTAGACAAGCATCCCACAAGACTAAGCTTTTGTCTCCTAATTACGATGTTACCTGCCTCTGATATGGAAGCAAGTTTCAGTATGCATATTGAATTCTTCAGAGAGCTTGTTTCACTGGGACATCACAATGAAATTACTGACTTAGGACAGAAATGTAATTGTAGGAAACTGAACTTTATATTCAGATAAACCCTCAGAATTTATTGACACAAATGGTAATTATTGTTGCTCAGTAAATGTGAAGTCCAATTGTCTGAAAAAAAAAAAAGGATTCTTTTTCCTTCTCACTGAAGTTCTGGGGAGAACCAGATAGCTTAAAGACAGTATTGAATGTGAGCTAGCAGAGTTATATGTGAAAAGTTATACCGTCAAGAATTTTGAGCCAGATCTGAAATGAAATAGGAAAATCTCATCCTCTGAAACTTTACTTTCAAATGTTTTTCCTGTTCTGACATGGTCTGCTCTTCCTCATGTCTTAAATTGTCTATTTCTGCTTTGCTTTTGTGCAAGTTAACCACATAAATATCACTCTGTGTGTAACAGAAATGGGCAGGATTGTCCACCCTAAGAATATTGGCATATTTTATATCTAATATGAAGATATTTATTCTGAACAAATAACATGTGAAAATCTTACTACACAGCATGTTTGTGAATCTGAAGACAGAGAAGAAGTAGTGGTTTGTGAACTGTGTGAATCCAGTGTTGTCAGCTTTAATCAACACATGAAAAGAAACCACCCAGGCTGTGGTCGCAGTGCAAATCGCCAGGGCTATCGTAGCAATGGTTCTTATGTAGATGGATGGTTTGGTGGTGAATGTGGAAGCGGAAATCCTTACTATTTATTGTGCGGCATCTGCAGAGAGAAATACCTAGCCCTGAAGAGCAAATCGAAAACGTCAACTTCTGAAAGGTACAGAAATACAATGTAGTGGAATACTCTGTGTAAAGAAAGGAAATGGCTTAAAACTGTTTCCTAGCACCAGCTTTTTAAATATTTGATTGAAGAAGCCGAAATTCCTCGCAGAATTTGTCTTTATTCATTTTTAACTGAGGCTTAAAATCATTCTCTGTATTCAACAAATGCATATCTAGAAAAAAGGTTGTCTTGATATTTCTATTTTTAAAATGAAAAACAAGGAATTATTTCTTGGGATGTTGACTACTCTTGACTTTTGAAAACTTCCTTTTCAGTATTGTCTGACAATTCCAGTATTTTTTATGAATGTTTCTCACATTAGTACTGCACATGCTTCCTCCCTCCACAGATACTTTTAGGAGTCCTTTTATTTATTTCTCTGTTACTAGCTATTTCCAGAAATCATATATATATTGACCTAACAGCAAAGTAACTTAATAGTAAACCAAGTTTAAAATTATTATCCATATATGTAAAATATTTGAGCCATTCAGTTGTTTTCTTTGTTATTTTTTCATACAGGTACAAAGGCCAGGCTCCTGATTTAATAGGTAAACAAGACAGTGTCTATGAAGGTATGTTTTTAAGTTGGCGAAGATATTAAATACTTCGTACTTGTATAGTGCAAGTTTTGTTTTTCAATAAAGGTACTTCCACGGAAATAAACATGTCATGAATCTGCACATGAAGGTATACTTTCAAATCTTCTTCAGACTAGATGTGGTATTTTAATATTTTTTTTAGAAAAAAAAGTCAGTGATGTTTTTTCCCTGTGTCTTTTATCTATGTAGCTGAAATGGCAAATACCTAACTTTGGGTGATAAGGTATTGTGGGTAGATGTTATATCCAGAACTGCACGTACAAAGACTTATGTTCAAATACATTTCTTCAGATGCCTTTGTGGGAGGAGTTTATTAACGTAAGTTAGACTCTCAAAAGTCTGCCATTAGGTTTATTCTTGCTTTTTCTACCTTTGTGCTAGCTGAGTGTCCTGAGGATGGCTTTCACTTTAAATAGATTATTTCTAGTGACTATAGAAAACCTTTCCCAGATGATTCTGGGCCTTTCTGTAGCTTGTATGATCGCAATTGTATGATTTACCACATTTGTCTATTTAAGACTAAATGAGTGTTCCAGAACTTCATGGCAAGTCCATTTTCCAATAGATAAAAGGTGTTCAGATTATACTGTATGGGGAGTGAGATAGAGCAGGAGGGATCCTAAATATAAGTTGATTTCTGTGTAAATGATTGGGAAGTGAATGGAATGCATAACTTAATTGCAGTTATGGTGCTTTTTCTGTCCCCTCCCCCCATGGAAGGAAAAGCAAAATCCTGGGTATACCATTATGACCTAAGAACTCACGCATACTTTTTTGATAAATATGAAGACCAGAAGTTTCTTGTATCTGTCTTTACTATTCAGTCCTTTGGAATATGCACCTATTACCATGATTTAAAGTGCAATTGCATGTCTACACTTTTCACTATATCCCGGGTTTTGGAGTTGTCTTATGCTAGATGTGATGACCTCTCATTTGTGTGCTTTAAAAAGAGCTAGTTTGATACTTCAAAAAATCTTCCATGAAAATCCTCTGCAGTAGAAATAAAGATCAAATTTAATGGAGAGGGGCAGGAGTGGGATTTTGTTTTTCTGATTTACTATGTTGTGTCTATGTCAACATCAGAATATGAGTTTTTAAGACTGCTATGTTGCAGATTACAAGCCACATTTTATACTCGGTATTGGTTTTTTAATTAATTGAAAACATCTAATATTTTACCTTATGTAACCAAGTCTAATTGTATTTCTCCAATTCTAGAAGACTGGGATATGTTAGATGTAGATGAAGATGAAAAGCTGACAGGAGAAGAGGAGTTTGAATTACTGGCTGGACCTCTTGGGTTAAATGATCGACGTATTGTACCTGAACCTGTACAGTTCCCTGACAGTGACCCTCTGGGTGCTTCAGTTGCAATGGTGACGGCCACCAACAGTATGGAAGAAACACTGATGCAAATAGGTAAATTTGAAATTAATTTAATTCGAAGAACAACTACCTCCCCTTTGGTGTGATTTATAGCGGCAGTGCAGAAATATTTTTACAGTCTTTCCTGCCTCCTACCATAAGGAAGTGAAGACAGGTTCTAAATTGTCATTTCATTATAGGGGAGTTAGAGAGGAGTGTGAGGCATTCATATTGGCAGAAGGCTTGAAGCTTTGATTTACTAATAAAACTGTGATGGTAGTCATGCAGTGGATGCCAGTAGCATGTTTGCAGAACTAAAAGATGGATTCATGGATTTAAGTTGGGTCTTAATGACCAGGCTATTGAAATACAGGATCAGTATTTAAGTTTGTAGGCCCCTCTGATGGAAAAGGGAAACGGGGATTAACATTAACTTGAGGATTGACAAGTTGTGCTCATCTATCTATCTATCTATCTACCTTTGAAAATAAGGAATAATTAAATTACGGAGTGTATTTCAGGAGTGTATTTTCCTCTCAGTCATTATCACTATAGTTCTCTATGCATGAAATGTTGAAAAATTAATGAGTAATTTGCAAACTTGGGCCAAATTTGCTTCTGCACTTATTACTATATGATAATGTTTTGTTTTTCTTTAAACACTAATGCAAATCATCATTATTTCCAAGGCTGTCACGGCTCTATAGAAAAAAGTTCTTCTGGCAGGATAACCTTAGGAGAACAAGCAGCTGCCCTAGTAAATCCACATGACCGTGTTATGGCTCTAAGAAGAGTGACAGCTGCTGCCCAAGTCCTCCTTGCAAGAACTATGGTTATGAGAGCGCTCTCACTTTTGTCTGTCAGGTTTGTGGCATCCTTGGCAACACTTCCACCTTTCCATTTGGAACCAGTTATCAAGTTATGTTCGATAGGGGTGCAGTTTTAAGTTATTTTAGAAAGTGATTCTCATTTATGTACTTACATCACGCTATTAAGAGAAAAAATTCTGTTAATTTTGTTCTTTTGAACCCTATCTTCAACCCTTTTGAGAGAAACTTCTACATCTTACATGGAAAGTGGACTCCAGTAGTATCAGCTATTCAGAACATAAAGATGCTGTGTTTGTCAGTGAGTTTTTGTTCAAGGCAAGTATTAGAACTTAGAGGTAAACATTAGAGGAAAGAAGATGAAGTGCAGGAGTTGATGGGATATGAGGATTTAAAAACTGGCTTTGTAGGGGATACTTATGCAACCATGAAGACATCACAGACATCTGATGTACATGTGTATGTTGTCATAGCATAACTCTAAACATGAATTAACCATATAACTTTGTTTATAAGTGATTCCAGGTAAATTCACAGATTTTTGCTAGGGCAAGTCTATAATGTGTTTTTGTCTTCAGTTTAAAAGAAAAGGAGTGGAGGGACTGCAGCTTCATTTCTCTTTTCTTCCCCTTCCCCCTGCATGGTAACAAAGTCCAGCTAATCAAACAGGCAGTGTTCACTTACGGTTTGGGAATAGTTTTATCCAAACATAACTTTGTTAAAATGTACCAACAAAACCAAGAGCACTTATGTTCATTTTTGACAGTGGTTCCAGTTGTAGCCTGGCAGCTGGTCTTGAATCCTTGGGATTAACAGATATCAGAACTTTGGTTCGTTTAATGTGCCTCGCTGCAGCAGGGAGAGCCGGCCTCTCTACAAGTCCATCCACTGTGTCAAGTTCAACAGAGCGATCTAGAGGAATACACAGCAAAACAAGCAAGCCTATATCTTGCCTTGCCTATCTGAGTACAGCAGTAGGCTGTTTGGCATCGAACACTCCGAGTGCTGCAAAACTGCTGGTACAGTTATGTACACAGGTAGGACTGTTATTTCAACATAAATATTTATACTAAGCTACTTATGTATGAGGAGAAGCAATCCATTTTGTACATATTGATAAGCTGTGCCTTTATCTTCTGAACTGTGACGAGACTGCCCTCAGTTTGAGGATCTCCTTAAGACTTCTTACTTATGGCTTTACACAAGGGTATGTTTTACTGTTGGTAAAAATAAGTAACTTTACATTTTTTTGCTGAGTACTCTTTTCAAGTGGAGAAAATGGATGTGCTCTTTGTATTGATAGGGTTTTTCTGTTAAAGTTTGGGGTTTTTAATTGAATCAACACTATGTGGAGCACAGATTATTTATATTTATAAAGATGATCTACAGCTGTGGACATGCCGCAGATTTCATGTGTAGGAGGAAACTTCTAAGCGATCAGAGTAATTGTTCTGTTCTTCTGAGTTTGAAATATAATTGTGGAGAAAGATGAGTGTTGGATGGGATGATGGAGTTTATTATGTGTTACTGCTTTTTATCCCATACCAGGTACATAACTTTTAATGAGGTTTTTCTATAAGCTCCTTAGTTCTTGCTGGTATTCTTGGTTACTTGATACTGGGGTTTTTTGGTTGGTTGGTTTTAATCTGAATCTGATCTGAATAGTTGGTTCCATTAAGACCAGGTGTTCCCCAGGGCACAGGACTTAAATTCCATATTGTACATGATCTTTGCTTCTTAAAATAAAAATGGTTCAGAGCTGAGAATTTCGGGGGGTGGATGGGAACAACTTTAAAACTCTGCATAATTTGTTCAACTAAAAATGTTTTCAAAAATTGATCTTTCTGTTTGTTTTGGTTATTTATTGTCTTCAATTATCTATTTTTAGAATTTGATTTCTGCCGCAACTGGTGTAAACTTGACCACAGTTGATGATCCAATTCAGCGAAAGTTTTTGCCAAGTTTTTTAAGAGGAATTGCAGAAGAAAACAAACTTGTCACGTCTCCGAATTTTGTGGTCACTCAAGCACTTGTAGCATTGCTGGCAGACAAAGGAGCCAAACTGAGGCCAAACTATGATAAAGCAGAAATTGAAAAGAAAGGTATGATACACCTTTGTTTTTAATTATTAATTATTAAATCTTCAATTTGTCATTTATATTTAAGAAGAGATTAGCTAGAATAATGTATAAATACTTTCAAAAATGTACAAAGCTTGTTTTAATCAAAGTAATCTTATAGTTTAGTACACGAATTTTACTTAGAAATATGATCTTGTTACATAATTATATTTTTTGCCAGTTTAAAAAAAATGTGAACAGGTGTGTATTCAAAGCCATATAGCCAAGACATTCAGCCTTGGTTGTGCCACCTAATGAAATTAAGGGGAGTAACAGTTGATTACCACCACCAAAGTACTGTTCTGTCTCATGACACAGAAAGTTGTGCTGCCTCTGCTGTGAGAAGTCAGGGAGCCAAAAACCAGCTGCTGTGCCTCAACGCCAGGCTGTTGCTGTGTTAAAGGGAGGGAAGGACATAGCAGTGACAACAGCTTATCTCTGTGAGAGGAGGCATTTTCCTGTTCGGAAGGCACTTGCTCTTTGAACAACTGTTTTCCATATGGTGGGAATAAGGCTATTCATAATTCTGTTCTTAAGGGGTTTTTGTGAAATTTTGAAGGGAGTTATTTTTCTTTTAGTATCAGAAGAGTATTTTTTCTAATAGTTAACATGACTGCAATGTTCTTACAAGATGTTTGTTAATCTCTTTCTTTTTCTGGAAATTATGGCTAATGCTGTGTTCATTTCTGTAATTCTGTTTGGTACTCATCTAGGCATCATCTCATTGTTTTGTTTAAGCAGGTTTAATTGCCCATTTGTATGCCCATCCTTCCTATGATCCTTCTGCTGTAGGCCCTCTGGAGCTGGCTAATGCACTAGCAGCTTGCTGCCTCTCTTCAAGGTTATCTTCACAGCATAGGCAGTGGGCTGCTCAGCAGCTGGTGCGAACTCTTGCAGCACATGATCGAGATAATCAAACTATTCCTCAGACCCTCGCTGATATGGGGGGAGACTTACGAAAATGTTCCTTCATAAAACTAGAGGCTCATCAGAACAGGGTAAGCATTTCTCCCAGAATTGCATGAATTTTAATAGTCTCTTCTGTAGAATATAAAAAAAGTAAAATACTATTATTTTACAAATATAGTGACTGAAATTATTTCCCACAAGAATTAATTTTTTGGCGATTAAGTTACTGCTTGAGGGTAACTGATGCAGAAAAATGCTTAGCTTCTTTGAAGCTTCAATTAAAGGGGACATGGAAGTCAGCTGAATCAGCAAAATCTTTTCTTAGACTGGATTTTAATTTGCATTACTTTTCTCTCATAGTTAACCTCTTTGTCTAGTATTCTGTGCAATAGTGGCCTGAGGAGCCTGGGTCTGAGTGAAGTGTAGCATCCTTATAAAGCTTGCTTAATTACAGTAAACAATACTGTAGAAGTAGAAAAATATATCTTGCTTGTTAACTGTGTATTTCAGTAATATAGCTAATGCTCTGTCCCATTCTTAATGGTTGCTTAATATTAGTGAACAAACATACCTAAGCTTTAGGTTTAAATTCTGGTTTTGCCATGATTACTTTGGTATTTGTAGGTCATGACATGTGTTTGGTGCAATAAAAAGGGACTTTTGGCAACTAGTGGAAATGATGGCACCATAAGAGTGTGGAATGTTACAAAGAAGCAGTATTCATTGCAACAAACCTGTGTGCTCAACAAGCTGTAAGTTGATTCTTTATAATAGTCAAGATATCTAATTTAAGCTGTAATTGTGCAAGATAATGAGAAGAGCCAACCCTGCAATATTTCCTGCACTGACATTCTCTCATTTTTTTCTCTGGGTCTGTTGCTGTATTTATGGCATGCAATGTAAATAGCTTAATACTGAAAACAGAACTTAAATACCAAGCTGGTAAGAGTCAGTATAAAGAGATTGTGTTAAAGCTGTTTTTAAAAATATTCTTCATTAATTCATATAATGAGAAATAGGTAAAATAAGAACTGTTAGGGACTGTGATATTAAAAAAAAGCTACTATTCCTTCAGTGGGTTCCAGTGAACAGTTCCAACATATAATGAGTTCCAACAGTAATTATGAGTGTGGTCGTGCGAGTCAAGTGTGAAAAAAGAATTTGTGACTTCTGGGATTGAGGAACTGAGCTCAATTCTTCATCATGAGAGGGTCTGGGAAGTACTTTTGTATCAGTTTAATGTGTCCAAAAAAGAAGAAAGAAAAAGGAAAGATTAAAGTATTAATTCTTTAGTACAGCTTAGGTGTACTTTAACTTGGGAGAATGAAGAAACAATAGTGAACTAGAAGGTTGCTTTATGATGATTTCTTAGTGGTCATTTTAGTTCTCGTTTGCTTGCTACTGTTAGATGCTGCCTTAAACAGAATAAACGGAATGATGTAACTTGACTTCAGAAGATAGTAATGAGAGCAGCATCTTCCTTTTACAGAGATCTTCTATTATTTGTGTGGCAGAAAAGCGTGCTTTCTGTATAGTAAATCAAGAATTCAGTACTTTCATGAGCTGCTTTGCTAACAATCTCAATGATGACTTTAAATACAAATGCAACACAATTCTATTTGTATTCTTTATTGCAGTGGGTAAGTGCCAGTTCTTCTTTAAAGGTGGAGTTATCTTTTTAGCCATTAGACATGACCAGGTGAAAAGGCATTATCCCTTCTTTTTGATGGAATTATCTCCTCTTTCTGTGAGAATACATTTTGTGTTTTCTGAGTTTGGAGGAACATTATTTAAATGATACTAGATTACTATTCCCTGGTACAGTATTGCTACCTGTTAAGTTTTTATGTTAATACTGTTACATGTGTTAGTAAGTTAGTGTTGTTAATAATAGTTAGAACATCCCATTACCTGCTTTGTTCACAAGTGAAATGTCTCCTGCTTAAGGAAGAACACACCAAAGGTATGCCTCCCGTTATCTTGAAAAATACGGGGGTGATACAGTATTCGGCCTACAATGTACATCCTGGCAATATTATAGCCTTCATTTTCCTGTTACTAAAATGAGTAAAAAGTGTGCCTGTCAGGTATGACCTTAAGGGCGATAAAACATACCAGTGGTCCTATTACAGTTAGTCAAAGCAAACTTTAAAATAGAATTTTGGAACGGTGTAACAACATTGTAACAGGAGGAAGAGTTTAAACTAGAATTGAGAGCAAGATGTACCTCTTTAATTTCTTTTGTCCAAGTTATTCTGTTTCATTTCATGACTTCCCAGAAAATTTTGCCCTCACCAGAGATGTTAAATTTGATACATAAATAGGTAAAACTAAAGATAATTAAACATATTTTTCTAATTGAAACCTAACTTCAAATTTCCTACTGTGGAAATAACTAGTATCTCATTCTGTAATTTGAAGTGGTTTTAAATAGAATATAGAACTATGAGCAGGAAAAATTAATATGTAAATCTGCAGTGATGGCAAGAGGACTCCAGATTTTAACTCGGGCTATTTCATGAATTCTATGTTTTCCTGTCTGCTTAAAGGAAATGCCCTTTTTTAATCACATTATTTCATTCTATTATAGGGAAGGTGATTCTGAAGAAAGTCTGGGGTCACCCAGTGACCTTAGTTTGTCTCTTGTCTGTTGGAGCATCAGTGGCAAGTATCTGGCTGGCGCTACAGAAAAGATGGTGAACATATGGCAAGTCAATGGTATGCTCTTCACCACCTGTCAACACTTTATGATACGATGTATTTTGAGGGAAGCTACTAAGTTATTGAGTATTTTTTTCCCCAGTATTTAACTGTGTGTGCTCTCCGATTTAAATTCTAGCATCTTCCATAATGTCTTGTGAACCAATGTTAGAGGAAGGCACTAACCACAAATGGATGTGTGGTTTACAATTAATTTGGTAGAAAACTGAGCAGCATACAAGTCCTTGTTGAATCAGAAGTGTTTCGGTGTGAGGCTTGATCACTTGGCAATTTTTTTCTGTAAAAACTATCTTCCTATTGTCTGCAAAAATTACCTTTCTACATGCAATAGGGAGAATGCAAAAATTGACTGAAATGGGTGAAGGGAAGGATTTCCAGAGTGATCAGCTAGGTGGAATGTTTTCTAATGAGAGTAGAATGATGAGTGAGCTTGGTTTGTTCATTTGAACAAAAGAGTCTTGGAGGAAGAAGCTTATAAATAAATATATTGGAAGATGAACTCTAGGAGAAGCTCAGGGAGAAGAAGCAGCTATGTAAGTAAATGGATAGTGTTGACACAAGAAGAAATATAAATAAATAACTTCAAGAAAGTTTCTAATATTCAAAAGATTGTCATCTCATATTTTATAAGGTGGAATGACAGCTGGGGAAGAAATACTATAAAATTAATTAGATAAATTGATGAGATTGCATAGTGATAGAGGGTACTGAACCTGATCCAGAAAAGTCCCTTTCCAATTTTCTGGTTCAATCTGCAAGCACTGTTGAGTGGATTTTCTTAGGGTTTTACTGTCATTTGTGCTGCAGTTGACTAATCCAGCATAATACCTTTAGAACTCCTTTGAGAGGAAGACTATTAATCACTTTGTCATTTGTATTCTCTGAAACTTCATTCTGTTGTTTTGCTGTTATGGAAATCACCAGTTACGCTGCCCATTTTAATAGACAGTCTACAGGAAAAGTATAAATTTACCAAGTACTGAAGAATTTAGCTTCCTTCCTTGACAAAACTACGTAACTTGACTGATAATTGAGATTTGTTAGCTAGATTTGGTGTCTTTTGAGGATGAGTGGACCATTGCTTTGTAGTCTTGTAACTTACGTGAATTTGTAGTATATCCTAATTCTAAACAGGATCTCTTAATATTTTCCTGTGGAAAGTATTTTTGTTGTTTTCTTTTCTTTATGAAGATGAAGTAGTTTTAAAAGACTTTTTGGACTTCTAGGAGGAAAAGGATTATTAGATCTTCAGCCTCACTGGGTATCTGCTCTAGCTTGGCCAGAAGAAGGGCCAGCTGCAGCATGGACAGGAGATGCTCCAGAATTATTGTTAATTGGTCGTATGGATGGATCTCTTGGTCTTATTGAAGTTGTAGATATTTCAACCATGCACCGGCTAGAACTGGAACACTGCTACAGGAAGGATGGTAGGTGACTGTATCAGTATTTAAGTAGAAGTTGAAATTGTGCATCCCTCCCCCCCCTTTTTTAATTAAGCAAGTATATCATACCAGTTTTGAATTACTGTTCATGGGGTATGACTTCTTGTACCTTACCTGCAAGCATCATTCATTTACGTTCATGGGAGGAGAAAAGTCTGTGGGAACTCCATCTGCACCCTGATTCCCCTACAGCAGAGGGGAGTTTGCAGTAACCTAGTCAAATCCTGACATGCTTTGCAAAATCAATATAGATTCCCTGCAGGGTCTGCTTTGTCTACAGATAGCATGTAGTCAGTGTCATTTGAATTACTGAATTATTGCTGTTTTTCCTTTATAGTTCCAGTCCCAGGTGACCTCAAGTAGCACACCTTTGGTAGCATTGTGTGGTTTTGTGTATTGCTTCTTCAGAAAATTTGCAGATTTTTTTTTTTTTTTTCCCCAGATTCAAGTGAGGTAATATCAACGTGCTAAGAAAGGCTCCAGTTGTTTCCAGTGCTTTTCTTAGAAGCATCCCTATCTCAGATACATGTATAGGATTCAGTCTACTCTTTTCTCCTAGCCTAGTTCTTTCACCATGTCAGGAATGTAAATTCAATTATTTTAATAAAAAGAAGAAAAATGAAAATACTGTTACAAAAGAATCTCAACAGCTGTCATTACAGTGGTACTTGGTTTTCTCTCTACTGTATAAATTCAGAAAAATTTTCAGACCAAAAGTACGTTAAGTAAGCTTGGTGGTGGGAGAAATTGTTATGTACTTCATATTTTAGACAATTGCATGGCAAAAACCTCTTTGGACGGAGTGAAGTTTAATTAATTTTTGTGTTGTCTGTTTATGTAGTGTCTGTCGCATGCCTTGCCTGGTTCAGTGAAGACAGACCATTTGCAGTTGGCTATTCAGATGGAAAATTGCTAATAGGAACAAAGGAGCCACTTGAAAAAGGAGGAATCGTTCTAGTTGATGCACATAAGGTAGAGTTAGTCCTTTTAAAACAAATGTATAATTTTTGTAGGTAAAGATCTGTTAAAGCTGTTTTCTCTATTTGAAAGCTACTTCAAAAGTCAAATGCAGATTACTTTAAGAACACATACCTATTTCTAATACACATACTAAACACAATATATTTTAAAGGAACAGTCTACCAAATTAAAAAAAAAATAGCCTTTTTTTCTATTACAGATGGTGAAGTGTATATACGTACAGTGACAGAAGTGTATTAAGGACACGGCTATGCATGTCTGGATTTAAAAGACTAGTTATTTTAATTTGTAAAAGTGCTCATAATAAATTTTAATTTTGGTAACTTCCTTTTTAAAGCTTAAGTTCCTGTGCAAAGTGAAAGATGTTTTTCTGAATATGCAGCTGCAAAGGTTTAGAACCTTCGCTTGGCTAGTATGCAAAGTCACTAATAGTCCATAAATTTCTTGTTAGGCTAAGAGGAGAATTCCTCAAGTGTAGGTGTAGTAAAAGCATCTTGAGTGCTTCCATGAGCTGGTGTTGGTATTTGGAACATGATAGTCACTGAAGTGACAATAAATGCTGTGACAATAAAACTATATTTGCCTTTTTCTGCTATGGGCTGTTCTCCTTTCCTCCCCCAGCTGGACTCAAAGCTACATCTGGCCTATTACCTAATATGTTTATAAGCCATATACCTTTAATGTAATTTATATTACAATTTCATAATATAAAAAAAAAGAAAAATTGCCTACTTCTTTGGGGGAAAAAAAATCAAGGAAGGTGTACAATGAAAAGAGAACATTTTTTTTCTATGTTTTCCCTTTAGTTTCTCTAAGGAACCTAGGATTTTATTTTAATTTGATAGCTCTGAAAAGTACCATTATGCTTTTAATAAATGCAGTTCACTGTCTCTGCAACAATTTATTTGAGAATAAAATGTTCTTTGTTATTAATAACTAAACATTACATTAGCTCTGAGAGTTAAATTTTCTCTGTTCTTACCGTGTTACTTCATACCAACTTTTTAATTTTTTTAAAATGCAATAGGATATGGTTGTTAGTATGAAGTGGGATCCAACTGGTAAGATTCTCCTAACATGTGCCAAAGAAGAAACAGTGAAACTCTGGGGATATATGGGAGGATGTTGGAGACGTCTGCATTCACTGGCCCATCCAGCTCTTGTGAATGGCGTTGCCTGGTGTGCTCTTCCTGGGAAAGGACCCAAGTTGCAGCTTTTACTAGCTACGTATGTAATTTTTTTTATTGTTTCTATACTTCTTTCTAAGGTATTTTCTACTGGTCTTTAGTGTCCTGAGCAAAGGAAAGTTTTGTCTTTTTTTTAAATAACATAAATTCAGTAAGCCAGCTGCCACAAGATCCATGAGGCTTCATAACTCATATGGAAAAAGTGGCTCTGGTCATGTTACTGTTTTCTCCGTGCCATAATACCTGTGTGTGGTGGTCCTGATTGAAATTTTTTTGCTTCATCCAAATATCTTTTTCTGAGAATATGTTGTTAGGAAAAATTGAGAAGCTACAGGGGGGAAGAATAGGAAAAAAGGCATTTACCCATTGGGAACATGCCTTTCCCCTTTAAATGAATTGTTGCAATGTGTTTTTATAGGAAGGTGATGAAGACTACTGATACCTACCAACCTTTACTTTGTTTTTCTGATTTATCCCGACTTCCTTTAGGGGATGCCACAACGGTTTGGTGTGTGTCTGGACTGTTCCCCAGGACATAGTAATCACATTGCAGTCCAGCTCAACTTGCTCAGAGGGATGGTGGGACCAAGAAACAAGTGCCAAGGTAAAAGGAGTAAAGTTGGTGTTTAAGAAATCCTCTTTGTTGATTCCGAAATTGGGGGAGGAGAAGAATCTGAGCGAATTACTCAAATCTCAACATTTCCTGAGAAGAGATTTGCTAAAAAAAAAGGTTGTATTGCATTTGTATATGTGTAGGCATTTTCAGTCCAGGAAATGAAAAATCAGAGGTTTAAATGAATTTTATTTGGCTAAAGATTATATTTTGATCTGTGTTCATTTTTTTTTAAAGTTGATAAATTTATGCTAAAATTTAGTAAGAGTTAAAATTTTTTTCTAGGTAAAATTAAGTCAAGATTAGTTTCTCCTATATAAATCGCAGTGTGGTCTTTAATGTTGATGGGATTTTTTAAGGGGAGAAAAGATGATAATGTGACAAAGATACTATAGTACTGGTCTTTTTTATTATCTTATGGAAAATACCTCATCTCTATAGATGATCAGTATTTATTGCAGAATACAGAAGCTGTTACACTGTTGTCTCTAAATAGTTCAGTGTTCCATAACTATGAAATAATTTGCAGGATGGATACAGAAAAGCAGTGGAAGTCAAATGTGTTTTTCAACTGAGAGGACATATTACTCCTGTTCGGACTGTTGCATTCAGTCCTGATGGACTGGCACTAGTATCTGGTGGACTTGGTGGTCTCATGAATATTTGGTCTTTACGGGTAAGATCATCTTTGATGTGCCATAATTCTTTTTCAGTGTGAGTATCTAAAATGGTCAAGGCATCAAACTAGCTTTCCCCCTGCCCCAGTACATTAGAAACATCAGAGAAAGCATGGTATAAAGTAATGGTATGAAATTATAAATAATGAAATACAAATTGAAATTTTACTTAACACTGAAGTATTTTATATTTTATGGTTCAACTATTGATTCATTCTGTAGGCTTGGTCATGTTAGTTAGGTTTTGCAGAACCAGCCACTCAGTCTTTAGAGTTGGGAACAATATTCTCTTACTTCAAGAACTCTTCCAAGAGTCAGATAATGTGGATTATTAAACAATTCTAAATCCTTCGTTATGTCCTTAAGATAAAAATGCTAGATATTTTTTTTTTGCTTTTAGTATAAACATTTCAGTTTTAAAATACTTATTGAACAGCTTAGGACAGTATCATCCCTTAGGAATGTGATTTTATGCATTTAAACAGAAAAGCAGCTGTGTGTACACACTGACTCAAAACACTTCTTTCCTTAGGATGGTTCAGTGTTACAGAGTGTTGTGATAGGTTCTGGAGCTATTCAGACTGCAGTATGGATACCTGAAGTTGGAGTAGCTGCTTGCTCTAACAGATCAAAGGTGACACTATGTGTTAAAATAATGTTCTTTCAAATTTTTTACTAAAAGAAAATGCTATTTGTCTGTATTTTTCCTTTTTTTTTTTTTTTTTTTTTAATAAATACACTGATAGAAATACTTATCTAAGTGTTACATTTTCAAGACACACTGTTTCAGCTTTTGACTGTTACCTGACCCTAAAAAGACTGGGGTTTTTTAATAGTATCCCATGTTTAATTTGGGGGTGCAGGGTGGAATCCTTCTGAGCCAGTGGTTATAAAGGATGCTGCACACTGGTTACATCAGCTTCTCTGTTTAATAGCAGCAGCTGTAAGAGGACAAGAAAGATAGGCAGAAGACAGATTTCATACCCCCTCACCCACCCCAGCCCCCTGCCCTTTATGCAGCATGAAGAAATGTTTCATTTCCCCCAGCAAATAAGGTGCTTCAGTGATCTAACTTAATTTAAAGCGGGCTCAACCTCAGAAATTTTTAAGGAGCAGCAGAATTTACTTCAGTGTTTGCTGTGTCAGGAACTGCTGGCATCTGAACAGAAATTTCATAACAGTTGATTATTCCAAAAGATGGTATTTTGTATGAGTGAAGGTAAATACGGCACAAGTTATGACTCCTGTTAGTAAAGTCATGCTGCATGTGGTTCTAAGTATTTTGGGATTCTTTGAAAGTCTTCTCTGAATTCAGACCAAATATTGAAGGTCGTATTACAAGGCAAATCATAAACTGAGGTTACACTAAATCCTAAACTAAGGTTACAGCATTCACTGAAATGAACTCTGCTTATTACCATGTTTGCATTCTTCAATGGGGTGATAATTGTGTTGCCATGGGAATGTGAGGAAGTGGCAAATGGAGATGGCTACTCCATAGCATTTGTCAGCAGATTATTCACCAAGAGAGACAAAAATGTTCAAGCTTGTGTGTTTTCTGACCCCTATGGAAACTAAGATGATTGGTGATAAATCAATGGATCTGAATAATCCTGCTTTATGAATTTTTTTATTTCTAATGTGTCTTGTGACTGCTATTAAACAGGATGTGTTGGTAGCAAACTGTACATCAGAGTGGATATCTTCCAATCACGTCCTTGCAACATGTAGGACTGCACTGAAACAGCAAGGAGTTCTAGGATTAAATATGGCTCCTTGCATGCGAGCTTTCTTGGAACGTTTGCCAATAATGCTTCAGGAACAGTATGCTTATGAAAAGGTAAGAAGACCTAATACAAACATTTAAAATTTGTGTCTGACATAAGGACACTGAATCTCAGCTGGTTTCAGTCTTTCAAGACACAGAACCCAGAATACTTTCCTACATCCTATTTGCAAACGTCTTTCAGTATTCTCGAAGTTAATAGTCTCCTAATTTGAGAATATTTCAAATATTAGAAAAACTTTGATTAAGCATGGAGGAAAGTATTTTTCTAAAGGACTAGCTTTCAAGGACTCCTATTTCTGAATTGATTAATACATACGTCTAACTTTGCATGTTCAATTTCTCTCTCCCACTCTCCTCACCTTTAGCCCCATGTTGTTTGTGGAGATCAGCTTGTTCATAGTCCTTATATGCAGTGCTTGGCATCACTCGCTGTGGGCCTTCACCTAGATCAGCTGCTGTGCAATCCTCCAGTACCGCCCCATCATCAGAACTGCCTCCCTGATCCTTCAGCCTGGAATCCCACAGAATGGGCCTGGCTAGAGTGTTTCTCTACTACCATAAAAGCTGCTGAAGCCCTGGCCAAAGGAGCAGAGTTCCCAGAATCCTTTACTGTTCCAGACCTGGAGCCTGTTCCAGAGGATGAGCTAACTCTGCTAATGGTAAAATGTGCTATATTGTTTCAGCAGTGGAGCGTGTTGTTGTTGAGCATATGGTATGATGCAGTTAGTATCTCTGAACTCTAAAGATTTATATTCATCAACATAAGCACCAGCAATAAGTGTAAGTTTATTTTTTAACTGGTTAGAATATACTATAAAGATTGCACTCTGTGTGTAATGAGTGCAAATCAGTTGCATATTAAAAACCAAAACAACCCAAAAGTGTGACAGTAATTTTCGTATGTGATAGAAGCAAAAATTTAAAAACTCATTGTAAAAATGCTACTTTTAGAGTAACATTTTGGCACGTTTCTACACCAGATTGTTTTGCTAGTGTCAGTTGGTTTTATGACTTGTTAAGATACATAAACAAAAATAAGAATTCTTTTATCAGCAAGCTTTTTTTTTTTCAACATTTTAAGCCAGTGTTTGCAATTAAAACTTCAAAAAGCCCTAAGCATCAGTAAACAGGAAAAGATTACTTCATCATTACTTTTTTTTTCCTTTTTTTTTTTATTTGGATTGCAAGTCATGGATAACAGTGTCATTGCTAGATAGGTGTAGTAAGGAAATAAACTTGGCCTATGGACAAAAATGAACTATTTGAGCCTACACACATTCATTCTTACTGCTATACCATTTAGAATAATTTGAGTGTCAATATTGCTCTCAGTTAGAAAGGAAAATATGTATTGCATAACAGAAAAATAATGTGCATCTCTTGAACTGAATGTGGTAACTGTGGCTTTTGTGTAGGATAACAGTAAATGGATCAGTGGTATGGATGAACAGATAATGTCTTGGGCAACATCAAGGCCAGAGGTTAGTAAAATTGATGGTTTGTTTTTTTTGGTTTATTTTATTTAATTTTATTCTTTTTAAACATTGTAAGCTATTTAAAGCACTCTTGTTCTAAAGCATTCTTTCATGCTATTCCGTAGGATTGGCACTTGGGAGGCAAATGTGATGTGTATCTGTGGGGAGCAGGAAGACATGGACAGTTAGCAGAAGCTGGTAGAAATGTCATGATACCAGTAGCAGCACCATCATTCTCTCAGGCTCAGCAGGTGACTACTTAAAAACAGTCATAATTTAATGATTTACCACATATTGTATGGTTTGTAAAAATCTCTCTAAATGTCTTTTCAATTTGTTGTTTGAATCGACTTTAAAGCTCCCCCAAAACATTTTTTTTTCACTAAAGAGAAAATCTTTAATTATTTGACAAATTCAAAGCAAGAAGGTACTGAAATCTGACAAAACAGAATTGTTTGATACAAGCATGATTTAAAAATACCTGCACAGCTTTATTGTAATACATGTGCCAGTTTTGTTTTCTGAAATAATATTGACATTCTGGATGAGAACATAAAAACTAAATCTCAGGTGGGAGTATATTGTGATTTCTGTCGCTAGAAGAAGGCTTACCAAAACTAGTAGCAAATTTCAATGAAGTAATTTTTATTGTGATGTGATTGGGTAACGAAACTCTGTTAAACATGGAGTGAGTGGAGTCTTAACGTTAATAGGGTTGTCACAAAGTATTTTGCAGTGTGACAAAAGAGTCTGTTGTCTTGATATAATTACAAAGAAAAAAATTTAAAAGGACATTGTACATTGTAATGCAGATATTACAACAGTGCTGCATCTAACAGAAAAATCATTAAAACTCCTTTATGTCTTTTTAAACTAGGTTGTTTGTGGTCAGAATTGTACTTTTGTCATTCAAGCTAATGGCACCGTTTTGGCTTGTGGAGAGGGGAGCTATGGGCGGCTGGGACAAGGCAATTCTGATGATCTTCATGTGTTAACAGTCATTTCAGCACTGCAAGGTAAAACTGGGCTTGAAATGAGTCAATTGATAGAGCACAAATAAGTATTTTGGTAGTTAATATAATCATTTGTGTTGATGCTATTTTTGCAGATTTACACAGTTAAATATTGTAGTCTTTAATTAAAAAATAGAACAAGTAAACTAGATGTTCATTTTTCCTTAAGAATTTAGTAGTAGTATGTTAAAATTCCTTAATTTTGAAGGCTTCAAAAAGGGGAAAAATGTTTGCTTAAGAAAGGAACATCTCATTTCAAAACTAATGGCCAGCCAGAAAGTATACATTGTACATGAGAAGACGAAGGTTTTGTTCAAATTAAAAATAAACAAATTGCCGTAACAAGAAAACTGTTATTGTGGTTGGTTCTCCTTTCCCCTGACTTAATTGTCTTCTACTAGGGGCACTTGGATAAATGTATGTTTAAGAGTTTACTATTATTTATTCTGAACTTTGTTTTCTCATTTTTCTTTAACAGGCTTTGTTGTAACACAGCTGGTGACCTCTTGTGGATCTGATGGGCATTCCATGGCTTTAACAGAAAGTGGGGAAGTCTTTAGCTGGGGAGATGGAGACTATGGCAAACTGGGACATGGGAACAGCGACAGGCAGCGCAGGCCTAGACAAATAGAGGCTTTGCAAGGAGAAGAAGTGGTGCAGGTTACAAAATACTTTCTGTCTCCTACAAACTGTGGTGTGGTAACCTAGTTCTAGGAACATTCCAGAACCATTGTCTGTCTTGACAGTTTGAATCGATATACTGAATGAAAAAGGCAACTTGTTATTTCTCTGAGCATTATGAAACAAGTTGATAATTCCCAGTTGAAGGATGTTAATATCAGAGAGCTCATTGTTGATATGTGATGTTAATTGACAGTTGTTACTGGAGAAGACTAAAAGTTAGAAAGAGCGTGGAAGAGAGGGATGATCAAAAGATTGTCAAAATACAGACATGATTTAGAAGTTTCTGGTGGTCCTTGTCAGGTGACTTTCACATACAGAACTAGTCACCGAGACCTCCTCCTAAGTAATAAGTGTGCATTATAACAATGCAAAAAAACATTAAGCTTTGACTGGAGGTTTCATATAAAAATACAAAATATTTGCACAACAAAAGCAATCTGCTTGCAGAAAATGGTAGTTAGTAAAAATAAATATATAAATAAAACACCTGAAAGCCTTTCTTCATGCATATATCCACCAGTCCTCCTCCTCCTCCTCAGTGTTACCACAGCAAAGAGCAAGAGATAAGTTGTTGGAGAAATCATTAATACTAAAACATCTTTATGTATTTTAGCTCTTTATAAAATGAATATAGTTTAGGGGAGGAAGAGGTTTTAGATATTTACATGTACTAGCTAATATAATTTTTTCCCCCAAATTTAAAATGTGTATAAAAATTATGTTTATTTTGTTTCCAGATGTCATGTGGCTTCAAACACTCAGCTGTGGTGACAGCAGATGGCAAACTTTTTACATTTGGAAACGGTGATTATGGTCGATTAGGACTTGGAAATACTTCCAATAAGAAACTTCCAGAAAGAGTGACGGCGCTGGAGGGTTACCAGATTGGACAGGCATGGTTCATCTAAAATTAGCAATGTATCTTTGTTTAATGCTGATGTTTTCAATGTATTTGTGTTCTGTTTTTTTTTTTTAACCTTGATTTCGATTTTGATTATGATGGCAGAGTTTGACTACGCATAATTTTTTAAATAATTATTTTCCTGGCTCTGAAAGATCCTGAAGGATTCTCTTTCTGCAAAACTGCCCATGCTTTTTAACATTTTAACATTTCAAGATGTAGGCATTTTAAAGCATGAATTCATGAGCTATTTTGTATTCTTAAAACAATGAGTATGTGTAGCATAATACTACCCTTCGGTTCTAGGAGCTGAGAGGAAGCAACTACCTAAAAACACTACTGTGGTCCTAAATGTCTTTAAAACACTGTAATAAGCAATTGAAGTTTTAATAGTTTTCAAAGGATACTTATTTTTTAAAACATGATTTTTCTTTTCTTCAAGGTATTTGGGGTGTTTGAGTTAGTAGTAAGTTAGCAAAAACTGTGGTAATAACATATTTCTCTCAACCAGGTGGCCTGTGGGCTCAATCACACCGTAGCTGTGTCAACAGATGGCTCAATGGTTTGGGCTTTTGGAGATGGAGATTATGGTAAACTTGGTTTGGGAAATTCCACTGCAAAATCATCACCACAGGTTAGAATTTATAGAGAAATTATTCTTTGCATAAATTTTCAGTGTTGTTAAACTTGTTGCACAGTGTTCAGAGTGTAATTTTCAGAAGTTAAATTATTAATTCCATCTAGTAAACTGTTCTAATACAATCTGGCATAAATAATTCTGATGATACGTTATGCTGAGCCTGATACTTTAAAGGATTTCACATAAATAATATTGACCTTATCTCGGTGGCAATACAAATAGTCAAATTCTTAGGATTAGCTTGAAGAAGAGAGCTTTCTTATTTTGGAATTCGGGGGGAAGGTTGTTTACAGACTCATCTACTTCTTCCCATGCTACTCCCCAGTCACTCCCAGTAAAAAAGGGTATTTTGAATCACTGTACATAGAATAAGTTGTTAATTCCATTAAAGAAAAAGAGAAAACTGTGTCTCAGTTTCCTCTATTAATTTACAAGCAGTAATTAGAATAATTCTACAATGCATGCGTTGCACAGTTGGAATTATAAAATTTCTTTTTGGAAGCAGGAGTTACAGGTGAAGTTCGTGTCTGCTTTCTGTTTATATCCTCATAATATCATAGCTCTTTTTCCTTTCACTTACCCCTTAGAAAGTGGATATTCTTTGTGGAATTGGAATAAAAAAAGTTGCTTGTGGAACCCAGTTCTCTGTTGCACTGACAAAAGATGGTCATGTATATACTTTTGGACAAGGTAGGACAATGTGGTATTTGGACCTTTCCATTAATAGGTTTGTGTGTATTGCAAGTGAAAAGGAAGAATATTAAGACATTTTTATAACACTGATCTAATGCTACTTTTTAGATTTGTACTGACCTAATCTGAATTTTGTGGCTTCAACAATGCAATTTTAGCATACGCCTAAAATTCAGTTTTCTAGCTCTGTCTAGTTTGATCTCAGAGTAGCCTTTCAATTTACTAATTTTTAAAGAGAATTTTTCTAAAACTTTATTGAATTTCACATGTCTGAAACCATTGGCTTACTTAGAAGTTTACTTTGTCTAATAAAGCATATGCCTACACAAGTTGTTTAAAAATCTGGACAGGAGAATTTCCAAGTGCACTGAATTAAATGTGTTTAAACTTCTCAAGTCAGTTAATTCATTTGTATTTCTAAAAGCCATACATTTAGATCTAGAAGTCTTATTTTAATGGAATTTGATCATGTTTCAGACTTAAAATGAAAATAACAGCTTTAGCAATATTAGCGAGTACTGTAGGAAGCACTGTTTGTAGGAAACACACACTAGATTTCTCCCTAACCTATTGCACTTGTGTCCCAGTTGCAAGAGTATGTAGAATTGCTTTTTGTCCCTCCCTGACTTCTGCCTGCAAGTAAAATTAGCCTTTTAATGTTCTTTACATATATAGACATCTGCTTGCAATTTTAGATCGCCTGATAGGTTTGCCAGAAGGTCGTGCTCGAAATCACAACAGACCCCAACAAGTTCCAGTACTGTCTGGAATCTTCATCGAAGACATAGCTGTAGGAGCAGAGCATACACTAGCTTTATCATCTACAGGGGATGTATATGCTTGGGGTAGCAACTCTGAAGGGCAGGTATGTTTATTTCTAACCTTTATAAGGCTATAATTGTACTTTACAGATGTGGTTGGAATATCTTTATTTTGGTGGAAAAGAAAGCTTTATGTTTTATACCCCCTTCCCCCAGCCATAATAACATTTTAGTCATTTCCATTATTTTCTTTTTTATTTGTGCTCTTACATGGTATCAGTTTGGGAAAGCACTTAAAACATTCTACCCAAATTATTTTAATCAAAGCTTTTTAAAAAAATCACAGATTTTCACCTAATTTTGAGCTATCATCAATTTTTTCAACATATTAAAACTTATGATTGGTGTCAGTCATATTTGTGAACTCTTCAGATGCTTTTCATAAAGAAAATAAAAAATAACTTTTTTTTAGAGAATAATTGTTGAAGTCAGAAAATATTAGTTAAATAATGAATTCTCTGGGTCTCTAACAAATTTTCTTTGGGGCTCTAATTTTATCCCTGCCCTTGAAAATCCATTCTCCCTCACCCTGTGTATAAGTCAAATTTTTGAAAGGACTTCAGCTCTTTGACAGTTTTGTGTGCTACAAGTGTAAGAAAGAGCCTCTTGATACATTAGCTGTTGGTGTTTCAGGAAGTTTAGGCAAAGTTCGTCCTCTCATATTTCAGGATTGAGTTTTTGAGAAGGGTTGTTGAGCAAGTTGTTTAGAATAATTTCTAAGAACAACCTCTTAGGCATTTTGTTTGTTGGGTTTTCTTACAGGATGCTTGCTTTGTGTTTCCGGAAGAGGAAAAATTCTTAGGGGAAAAATTTAGAGAAACTTCATTCTGAAAGCCTGTTCTATATGATTTTCCTTGCACTGCAAAATATATTTTTTATATGAAGTGGTAAAAAAAAAATTATACTCCAAATGAAATGAAATATTCACTTTTAGAATATGAAATTAGAATGTGATATGGAACTATCAATAAAAAGTTAAAACAACTTCAGTTAACTTTATATAAATTGTATTTTCATAAACTACTGTAGGAATTTACATGCTGAAACAAAAATCGTATTTAAATGGCACAGAAGAGACATATGAGCTATGTTGTCTACACATGAGAAAGACCATGCAACATAGATGACTTAGTAGCATAGATTAGTTCCTCAGTCTGCAAAAGAGCTTGCAAAAAAATCTCTAGCTGTTTTAAGGTCCCTTTGACACCTAGATCTGCTACTGCCACTGAAAATGAGTGCAATATTCTATTGAAAATAAAAGGTGAATGCTAGCGTAATAAAAGATATATACAATAAATATTTTTTATCCCAGTATATACTGTAGATAAATACCATTTCTTACCATTTGCTCTGAATTTTTGCTTAGAGAATTTTAGAAGTATCAGTTTGTTATATATATATATAAAAAAAACACATATATAATATAATATATATATAATAATATAAAATATCAATTTTAGAAATTAACAGTTGTTAATTCTTCTTTGTCTTGTTTACATCTGTTATAAACTGTCAGCTTGGACTGGGCCATACCAACCATGTCAGAGAACCAACCCTGATAACAGTCCTGCAAGGAAAGAACGTTCGACAAATATCAGCAGGACGTTGCCACAGTGCTGCCTGGACAGCTCCGCCTGTTCCACCAAGAGCTCCAGGTAAAGAACTGAGATTGTATGATCATTTGATTTAGTCTTTTTGCTTCCTGGGGGATGAGTGTAACAAGTACTTCTGAACATTTGGAGCAAAATTTGTTTTGTTTTACATCCACGCAGGTTTTCAAATTATCTCAGCCTCTTAATTTTGCTGCTGTTGTGGTTTAACTCCAGTAGGCAGCTACGCACTGCATAGAAAATCAATTCCATCCCAGCCAAAAGCAGTTACAGCTATGCTTTATGAAATAATGCTTTTTTTCTTTTTCTGTGGTAGGTGTTTCAGTGCCTTTACAGCTTGGTTTACCTGATGCCATTCCACCACAGTATGGGGCACTGAAAGAAGTGAGCATTCATACAGTAAGAGCAAGGCTCAGACTGCTGTACCATTTTTCTGACCTCATGTACTCTTCATGGAGATTACTTAACCTCAGTCCCAATAACCAGGTAAAATTCCATTTGAAAGAAAAAACAGCTTAGCTGTGTTCTGTTATGCCATGTCACTAGAGAGTTTCTAGATCAAGATGGATCTTAGTAATAGGTTCTATAGGTTTTTCATAATAAGTAAAAAATATATATAAATCTGGATTGAACCAAACTCTGTCAAATATTGTTACATATTTTTGCTTATGCTAACATTGACATGTCAGTGTTTCAGTTTCCAAAAGCTTACTAGCCTCAAAGCTAAAACCAAAAAGTGCTAGTGATTACTATGAAGGTTTTTATTCTGTGAAGAATGGAACTAATATCCTGTCTTAATATGTTTATTCTCATACTGTTTTATTGCAGAACAGTACATCCCATTACAATGCTGGAACATGGGGAATAGTTCAAGGACAGCTAAGGCCCTTGTTAGCACCACGAGTATACACGCTCCCCATGGTACGCTCTATAGGGAAAACTATGGTTCAGGGGAAAAACTATGGGCCCCAGATCACTGTGAAAAGGATATCGACCAGGTCAGTATTGTATTCACAGACATTGTATTGGACTACATATGAATACTGATATTCATACATTTTCCATAACTTTTGCCATACTGAGCTCTCTCTATACAACTTTGTTAATTATGTGAGTTCAGTAGCCTTTACGTGTTTGAGTTACATTGTATGGCTGTGTCTCTTTTTTTATTTTTTATTTTGAAAGAGGTCGGAAGTGCAAGCCCATTTTTGTACAGATAGCAAGACAAGTGGTAAAGCTGAATGCATCAGACCTTCGCCTACCTTCACGTGCCTGGAAAGTGAAGCTGGTTGGAGAAGGAGCTGATGATGCAGGTGGAGTGTTTGATGACACTATTACAGAAATGTGTCAGGTATGAAAAGTCTAATACTTCAAAATCTCTGGGTTGAGGTTTTGCTCTCTGTGGTGTCTTTTACTAATTTTAAAATTTCTGTTGTGCAGCATAGCAAATACAGTCCTGAGCCACAACACTAGAGCTGCCTACCTAGGAATGTCTCTGAGGATAAAGAAGACTTTCTAGATTGTGGCAAGGAGATGCCATAAGGCCACACCGTAACTAGTGTTCACAGTAGCCCCACTGTGATTCTGAGATGGCCCCTACACATTATGGAAGCATTTTGCAGCCCCCCATTCTGTCCAGCCAATACAATACAATAAAATTCTTCTATAGGAGAAGTTGTACTGCATTCCGTGATTACAGTACATTCCGTGCATACAACACAGAAACACCTCAGGCAGGTGTTTCTTACATACCGGAAGATACACATCACCTCTGAGATTCAGTGTGGGGAACGGAGATCGATCAGTAGAAGAAAATGCACACTTTTGCCTGTCTGTAATCAGGATATTGTGGCTGTTGTCAACATAGCTGTCTTTCCAGATTCCCCTGGGAACTGAAGGCTTCAGACTAGCAGGACTAAGATAAAACTGGTCAATGCTAATGTGTACTGCTTATATTTTGAAGATGTGTCTTGGCCCTGTAACACAACTCTGACTGTAGCCAGGAGAAGGATTCAAGGCAGTGCTGACTGGAGAAGTTTGGTTGTTCCTTAATCTTCCAGGAGCCTCAAAACCCAAAGAATGAGGATTATTGAGGATAATTAGTATATCTGCTTAGTCTGGGACAGGGCAACAGCTACAGATAGGCCTGGACCTGGTATTAGAGTTAGGATACAGGATGGAAGAAACTGAAGAACTCCATTTATTAATGGAATTCTTGAAGCCTGTAAGACTAGAGTAGGGTTGATTCAGGTAAGGACTTGCAGTATAATTTTGGGGTTCTTTCCTAGGCAGTTTACATTAAATATGAGGTGTGATAAGGGTTCAGAACGGAACTTACTGAAAAATTTGCTTCATTTTTGGTTCTGGAAAAGCTGCACTGGTAGGGTGTATAGCTTATGGCTTCTGATTATTTCTGAAACTGGTACCAGGAATGTATCACAGAGCAGTCACAGTGAAATAACCATTACAGTCTGATGTAAGGGCAGGTCTTGAAATAAACATATTTTTATTACTAAAAATCTTCCCTAGCATGTTTACTTTTTCTTAAAGGTTTTGTATTAATTTGTAAGTAGTAATCATCACTACAATGGAATACTCTGTCTTGTAATGCTATAATGTCATAATTCTGTAATAGGTTTGTTATCCTTTTGTCTGAGAAGGCTTTTTTGTTGTTGATTTTTAAGGAACTGGAAACTGGAATAGTAGACCTGCTTATTCCTTCCCCAAATGCTACAGCTGAAGTAGGCTACAACAGGGATAGGTAAGTTGTCCAGGATTTGCTTTTATTGCAGATGTTAGTGGGTGAAAATTAAAATCTTCTATTAACTGTTTTTTCCCCTAATGATGAGACTTCATGATTGTCTCTAGTATATTTTTTTCCTTCAGGTTGTGATGTTACTTTATTGTGGAGGAGAGGGCATGATTTTAATATGAACTTGCTGGATTGCTGATGGCAGAATTCAGCCTCCGTTATTTTAACAGTTAAAGAGAAGAGTAATATTTGGACACTCCTTGCTGATAATTGTGTTGGCAGTTACTATGCTGTGCTTAGAAATGTTTTGTCTTCTAATGAAGGAGCATAGAAATAACAGTGGAGTATTCTCACTGATTCTTTCTTTCAGGTTTCTCTTTAACCCTTCAGCATGTTTAGATGAACATCTGATGCAGTTTAAGTTCTTGGGCATTCTCATGGGTGTAGCTATTCGTACAAAAAAGCCATTAGATCTTCATTTGGCTCCAATGGTCTGGAAGCAACTTTGTTGTATCCCACTCATCTTGGAGGATTTGGAGGAGGTAGATCTGCTCTATGTGCAGACCCTCAACAGCATTCTTCACATTGAAGACAGTGGGATTACTGAAGAAAATTTCCATGAGGTGAGATATGAAAGTTGGAGCTTTTAGCTTTATTCTGAAAGTGGTTACTTTATCAGATTGACCTTAACTGCAGTATTTATATAATTCGGTGTCTCCTGTTACTGGGATAACAAGCACTTCATATGCATTTGAAATAGTTGTGATTTTCTTAAAGCTCCAGGTGACTGACAGTAAAATAGTAAACTTAGATCACTCGAATGACTTACGCTGAACATTTCCTGTTTTGCATAACAGATGATTCCTTTAGATTCTTTTGTTGGCCAAAGTGCTGATGGCAAAATGGTTCCCATAATTCCTGGAGGGAACAGTATCCCGCTTACCTTTTCAAACAGGAAAGAATATGTGGAGAGGGCAATTGAGTACAGACTTCATGAAATGGACCGTCAGGTAAGAATCTCATTGTGACCCTATCCCTGTTGTTAAAGCAAACAGTGTGTTTGATTTATGCAAGTCTCCATTACAATTTATTGGGGAATAAAAAAAGCTTGGCTTTCTGCATCTTGCCTGGGTCCCTGTGGCTTCCCACCACCCAACCATCTTGGGGTTTTGTTTTAAAGTAGTCCTGTTTTTCTTATAATGCTCTTTTGTCAACTGAGCAATTACGAAATCAGAACTTGTCTTTCATTAGCCACCCCACTGCAACTGTCATCCCCACTTGAGAAAATAACCTGCAATGGTGCATGCTGTGCACTGTAATTAGACTTCATAACAACATGGAGACTAGCAAAAGTAATATTACTGACAAACATTTGTTTAACTTAAAACTATTTCTCTTCTCCTTTAGCACAGAAACTACAGATATTTCATGATATGTTCTGAGAAGTGTTAATCAGCTATTTGCTTACTTTTGTGTATTTTGTCATTTGTACAGTGAAGCTTGTGAAAGCAGTATACTAATCACGTACTAGGAAAATTCCTTTTTCTCAAGATACAGATGCATGCATGATATTATCTGCGTTAGAAAAGTAACTTTCCCATCAGAGGTACCAAATTTGAAGTGTTCTATTCTAGAACAAGTATGGACTTCTTACAAATAGGACTTTGTTCCAGCTCAGATCTATGGTATTTACACAGGTTTTTGGTTTAGTTGTCATCATTTGTGCTGCTAACTTGTACTTTTTTAAGTTCTTCTGTTTTGTATCAAAACATGTTCTCCAATGTGCTATTACAATTAAAAATACCTGTAATATTTATTCTCCAGGATTTTGAGAGAGGATACAGCCCTTACAGGGGATGCATGTCTGGGAGGTTGTTCTTGACGGATGTTCTATAATTCTATGTCTTTATCCCATTTCTCAGCTGATACATTACTTTTGCATTTGGGTGGTACAGTAAGTAGCGAAGGTAAGACAATTGCCCTTCAAATGTCTCTTCTTTTTGGGGCAATAGGTGGCTGCTGTAAGAGAAGGAATGTCTTGGATCGTTCCAGTTCCTTTGTTGTCTCTTCTGACTGCCAAGCAGTTGGAGCAAATGGTCTGTGGAATGCCAGAAATATCAGTTGAAGTTCTGAAGAAAGTTGTGCGATACAGAGAAGTTGATGAGCAGCATCAGCTAGTACAGTGGTTCTGGCACACCCTTGAGGAATTTTCAAATGAGGAGAGAGTCCTTTTCATGCGGTTTGTGTCAGGAAGATCTCGATTGCCAGCCAACACAGCTGATATCTCTCAGCGATTCCAAATAATGAAGGTTGATAGGGTAAGATCCTGTTTTCTTTTTTTTTTTTTTTTTTTTGTTGGTTGGTTGGTTTTAATTCCTGTCTAGTATAATTTGTCCTTTGGCAATAGGAGACAGGTTTCCATAATTGTAAATTTACAGAGAAAGTATAGGATGGGATATGCTCTGAGCTGTTAAAACCAAACATTTTAATTGTGTAGAAGAACATACACTACATAAATTGCATGTTAATTCATTTGGTGCATTTACTATAGTTACATGATTGGAAGTTAAGACAAGTTCTTGCACAAGAAACAAATCATCTTGTATTGTAATTTGTCCATAGTCAATTTTCTGTTCCAATTCCATTTTTCATTTGGTAATTTTCACTCTTATTTTTTTAAAGTTTTAAATCTGTTTTAAGTGGCAATATATGACCACTGGTGAACTCTAAGGTCTTAAAACCACCGTAATGAGTTTACAGTATGTTACTTGACACACAGGATGCATTCATTTGGCATTACTTTTGGTTTTTGTGCAGTGAAAGCACATTCTCTGTGAACTCCATGAATCAAAAACTTGGCAAAATCTAAGATAACAGTGGTTTGACTGTCAGCTTTGGTTAGGTGTTTCTCAAATTGCATCGTGTTAAGGCACACTATGGTATGTAATTTGAATGTTGCTTGGTATCTTCTAGTGGGCTGCTAATAGTAGTGCAATCAACTTTTCAAATGAATTATTTACAGAGCAGGCGATGCAGCAGTGGTTTTGCACATACTTAAGGATGAAAAGTGATGTAAACAAGGGAGGATAGTCTCCTTCTAAAAAGGAATTTGGAGATAGAATGTGGAAACGCTGAATGATCAGAGGCAAGGAAGGGAGGGAGCAATGAAATATGGGTAATGTTGCATTTTATGCTTCATTCACAACTTAACAGTGTCCCACCTTTTATCCATTTCTACAGCCTTACGACAGCTTGCCTACCTCACAGACTTGTTTCTTTCAACTGAGGCTCCCACCTTACTCCAGTCAACTAATCATGGCAGAGCGTTTGCGCTATGCAATCAATAATTGCAGGTCTATAGATATGGACAATTACATGCTCTCACGGAATGTGGACAATGCAGAGGGCTCAGACACAGATTATTAAAATTCTGTGAACAAAGTCATCTTCCTTTTACTACAAATAGTGCCCTAAGTCCAATTCATTGTTGACATAATTTTACAGTAACCATAGATGTTTTAGGAGCATAAAACCAGATGTTAATAGACAGTGGCCACATTTTAGTTACTCTAAATGTAACAAAAAATTAGATGTTTTTATTTTTTTGTGATTGTAAAAAAGAAAAAAATGAAAAAGAAAACAAAAAAAGTATGATCAGTAAGTTTTTTCTCCTTTTTTGGTCACTTTTGATAAGTTTGCATGGAGACATTTTGGTGCATTTTTGTTGGGAATAGTACATTTGTAAGCCCTCCCAGTAACCATGAAGAGTTGTACATTGTGTATAATTGTTCATTAGCAAGGACAGTTTTACATGAATATTCACATATTTATTTTGTTTCAATTTGAATTGCCTGTGCAGGGTTCCTTATGCAGAGAAAAATAAAGCAAATTCAAGAATTGGTTGCTTGTACGCATTTGTGAACTGTGATTGGTTTACTCTGTCTTCATACTTTTATATTTTGTCTCAGGAAACTAGTACTGCAGTGTTTAGAAGGGATGTGACATTTGAAGCATCTTAAAATGTTTTATCTTCAACAAATCTGATGTGTAGTACTGTGCTCTGCATTCTTAATGTCTTTGAGGTACTGGCTTTTTCGGGTATACCACTATTTATTCCTCATACTTCAGTGCAAGTTAACTTTGTACTTGGTTCCTTCTCGATTTTCATTTAAATGCTTTTCTCATCCAGAGTAGTAGTGGTTGACAATGATAACATACTTGCCACCTTGACTCAGAAACCTTTAAGTCTTTTGTAAAAAGAAAACAAAAATCCTTTTTAATACACAGATTGATACAGTTGATTCCTGGACAGAGTACCAAAAAATTAAAATGAAAGTGACAGGGTAGTAGTCGAGGCTATGGATTTTATATAAGTTCTTAGTTTATGCCTTTGGTTTTAGTAGATGTCGTGTGTTTTGTCTCATTTTGTTGCAGATGTAATTGTATTATGATCAGCAGGGTGGGGCTTACACTGTAATGTGCATATTTGGTTAGGACAGTAATATACTGTACAAAGAAATTTTTCTTCTGTGTCTTAGGGAAGCACTGAAGAATAGATAATTCCCCAGTGTCTCTACCAAAAACATCATTTGTGTCAAACTACAAATGCTGTTTGGTGTTCAGGAGCAGGATTTACCTAGGCTGAGGAAAAGGGTCGAGTCTGTTCCCCGGTAAGTCACTGCTGCTCAGCCCTGATTTTTTCCCCACCTCATTCTCACTGAACTCCTTGGTAAGGATGCCGTGGGACCTGAGGGCTAGCGAGAACATTTATTAACTTAATTTCACCTGGGACAAGACTGGTCTGTCAGAGTCTGGAGAAGAGGGTAGAAATTCGTATTGTTTTCCCTCATGTGATTGTTTTATGTTAGCAGGGATTGATAGGGAAACTTCCTGCTTGTCTGAGACAGAACTGGTGTATTGCTGCCAGCTGATAGGGGTCAAAGGCCTGACTTGATAAGCTGTGAAAATTTGCAGTTCCGGGTTTTATCTGGTGAAGTTTTTCCAGTTAGGGCTAGTTGTTGGCTCATGAAAAAGGCAAAAGATTCTTGAGCTATGACCAAGAATCAGACTGCAACGTGAAACATCTAGAGGGGGGGCTTTCAGCAGTGTTGGGAGAAGGAGGGACTCAGGGCTCTGAAATCATGCAGATTTAGCCTCCTGCCTCATTATTATGGTTCCAGATTGGAAGATTTTGGTGTCCCATCGCTATGTTGGGGGGGAATATATTCACATCTTGGTCTAAATTTGTAGGTGTAATACATAAAAAATACAAGGTTAAAAATAAAAGGGGAAACTGCTGTATAAAGTCCTGTATTATTGCCTACTAGACTTCGTTTATGTGTCTGAATTAGTGCTGCTAATTTGTCAGTTGGTTTCAATCCGGCACAGAAAATATTAGAACTGTGCCTACAGTTTTGTATGGACTACGCAGTTGGCTTCTTGGATAATGAGGATATTTTTGGAGGCAGTTTACAGTAAAGTGAAAGAGGATGTTGATACTGGTGAATATTGATGTTGATTAAAGGATTGTGCTTGATTGCTTTATTTGAGACATTTTTATTGATTGTGCTTGCCCTTTGAATATTCTATCTTAGCGTCATTAAAACTACCAAGTGCTTAATTATTTTTATTTTATCCTACTAGTTTTTTTCACCATGATTACATTGTGCATACGTTCCTTTTAACCTGCTGATTGACATTTTTCTGTTGCTGAGGCATCTGAGTCTGGAGTCATGGTCAAGTTTTGTATATAATGCTTCTTATACCTAATTGCATGTGAAAATAAAGAATGTACAGCACCGATTATGTCCTACTATTGGAGAACGACCCTCTGAGAAAGTTCTGACTTTGTCAGTTTAAGGGTATTTTATGTATGCAAACTCTCCTTATATAGAAAGGGGAATAAATATTACTAGTGTATCTGCATTCTGTAGTATAAGTAGGTCATATGTGCAGTTATTTAAAGAAAAAAATATGCAACTCAATCTTGTAACAAACCTTCCAGTGGCAGCATTGTTGCAGTAGGCCCAGCTGGCTGTAGCAAGGTGGACTGCAAGCAATTTCCAAATGCCATACCTCGTTTCCTTTCCACCTTTCAGCATCGGATGGGATGCGTATGACTGAAGCAGGGAGTATCAGTGGTAACAAATGCATGTCAGAGGTAAGAACAGGTGTGTGACAATGTGTTTATGTAGACCCACTTCAAATTAATGAGAGATACGGAAGCACAGTAAGCTTAGAAGTGTTAAATTCTAAGCATAACTAGGGAAAAACAGCTTGAAAAGTTTTAGCCACAAAAGTAGTGTGCTGGGTAGGTATTATATAGGCAAGTACTTCAATGCTAAAAGCCTGTGTCTCTTGTTGAACATGACTACTATTTGCTGCTGCTTACTTTCTGTTGTACATGAGTAGTACCTAACCTTTTCCTTACACTTAAACTCTCAAGAAGCACTCACTCACTCTGGTTTATGTCTTTTGCTTCCTGAAGCCCATGATCTCTGTTTCTTATCCTGTTTTTACCCTGGGATTAGATAATTTCTTCTCTACCACCTCTGGTATTTCCAGTCACTTTTTCTCACTACCCACCCCCACCCTGGGAAGTACATCCCTAGCCTTTTGGGCTATCAGACAGCTGGATAGCTCTTTGAAACAGGTAGGCACACTTCAACGGAGAGAAGATGAACAGCCAGACCCTGAGACTACAGGTAGGCAAATTACCTTTAACTGGGTGAAGCCTCACTCTTTCTGGAGCTGGCGGTAGTACTGTTGGTTCATCTGACAGAGCTGGAATGTAGTGGTAGGTGGAGTGCATGCGTGTCATGCTGAGAGGAGACCAGTAAGAGCAGAATGTGTTCTTGAACAGTAGTATTCTCTAGAGAATAGGTGATTGAGTGATCAAGTCAGGTCTGGAAGTTTGATTTAGATCTGTCATTTAGCCCTTTTGACTGGGTGATGAAGGTTTTAACGGCAAAAAAATACCACTGCTGGTAAGTAAACAATTCTACTGTGCTGCAGGACTTTGCTTAATTTACTTTTACCAAGGAAAAACTTCCTTTTGCCAAGCTGAGCTATGCTGTCACCGTGGAAACCTGAAGGGTTTTCTGGATGTTGCTTTTCCCCTGTTTTGTAGGAAAAGGCACAAACTTTTGATAATGAAGTCTTGTTTGCCACTTGCACCTGATAACCTGGTGCTGCTTCCAAGTAGGCATCTTGGTTTATTTCACCTTTCTTTTAGTACTTCCATAAAATGATAGATAACAAGCCTTCCTATACCTATACCTATACCTAGTAAGTTAGAGTTAGGGTCTGTGAAGAGTAAAAAATGTTTCAGTAATGTTAAGAGAACTCTGATGGAACTCAAATGGCATGGAACTAAAGAAAACTGTTAACATGCTCCTGTCCTTACATAATACTGTAAGTAAAATGTAATCATTATATACTGCATTTACAAATTGGATTGCTAAGAAAATTATCGACACTGAAAAAATTTACCAACACAACTGTGTTCAAGTTTTACCGTGTCACGAACAAATATCCCATTCAAGGAGGGGAAGAGCAAAGCAGTAGGACTTGGAGTATTTGTACACAAATAGGCAAAGAAACCAAGTAGGAGGGTGTTCCAAGGCCCTTCTTAGCTCTGTAAAGTAAAAAAAAACACAAAACCCACACCACCACTGCCCCACCCAGCCCCACCCCCACC
>JANZLQ010000002.1:4385662-4430280 GCA_026212715.1 Elanus axillaris
ACCCCCACCCCCAAACAGTCCTGATAGAAAACTGGCAGAAAGGCATAAATAATATGTAGACGGATGCAAACCTGCTTTCACATCTTGTAGCTACTTGAAAATCTCTTAGGTGTTGCATCTACAGAGATACATCTTTCATCACAGAGTGCTTAGAGACCTGGCGTCAAGAGAAGGTCTTTGGTTACTAATGTGACTGTATAGAATTCCTACCTTGTTTTGGCTTGTCAGCAATATATGAACTGGTGTTTTTTCATCAGTTGTGTATCCAAGGTAGTAATTGTGTCAACGTCCCAATTTCCACATCACAATCAAGTTTGTTCAGCCCAGCAAACTCCTTTCCAAGTTGTAAATGCTCTTTTAGGACTGCTGTTTGTCCTTCCTGTCTGTGCTTCCAGTTTTGTTCCTTACATTGTAGTGCATAAGGGTCCTACTTAGGAATTCCTTTAGGAATTCCATTTCTTTAGGAATGAGTTAATGAAATACCAGAATATTGGAGTGTCATGCCGTTGTAAAGATGCAATAGTGAAATTATTTTCTTTCTTCTGGGTGTTTTGTACAGATACTTTTACTGATTAAGTATTTCTCTAGAATTTCAGCTCTGTTTGACTAAGTTTCTGCAAAGCTGTGATTTATTTCTTAGCGCAGCCAAATTAGAGAGTACCAAAGGATATCTGTGGATCAGTTAACCAGGATGGAAAGGTGTTAAGTGTATTCACTTACACTGAGAGCTGTAAAGTCCTTTTTCCATTTTTGATGCACCACATAAAGAACATTTTCAGGAGTTCATAGCTAGCTCATCAGTTCTCGCAGAGGAAGGAATAAGCCCTAGGTTTGTAGTCTATTAAAATATTTCTGCTGAGATTGTTTGAAACTTACCTTCCTAGACAAACTGACTGGAAATAGAGTTTACAGTAACAATTGACTTCAAGTGGAATTTTGATAGCATGTTTCCTTTCTTTCTGCTCAAATATAAATGAAAGACAGTGTATCAGTTGAAATAAATCTTTCAAGACTACCTATCAAAGCCATGTTCGCCATTATGACACCCCAAGCATTTTCTCCACATAGTTTTAATAAAAGGAGCAATAGCATTGTAAAAAGAATACAGCAAGACATTGGAAAAACCAAACCCGTTATTCCGAAGTATCTGAGGCCTAACTTCAGAACTTGTTTCTACAGTTTAGATGCCAGTGGGAAGGGAAAAGGGGAAAAGGTCTGCTTTACTTCAGTAGTAGTTTTTCACACATTCTTTTTGTTTCAGAGTGGTACTACAGTCATGCTGTTCTCTAAATTTAAAGAACATGTATCATGTTAGACATTTGTGACATTTAATAACTTGTTAAATAGCAATTCAAGAAGTCACAAATTCTGATCCTTAGAGGAACAGCTAGCTCTTGTAGTCTTCCGTTATATAAAAGATTAAAATGCAGACAAGTAGTAAGTCAGCAAAGCTACTGTTAAAATGCAACAAAGCTATTGGATTGTTTTAAACCATGATAGTCTTGATATACTTGAATTCCAGTGATGCAAGTTCCAGTTCACGTGTTTATAACTAGCAAATTTCATCAGTGTTCTGTTACCAGTTCAGTAAGATTATCAACAATTGAAGAACCTCTCATATAAATGAGAAACAGGCTTACTATGGTATATGCGCATAGATTGCTGCAGTGACAAAGTCTTGAATAATCATTATGTAATGGAACAGAAATGTTTACTCTCTTTATAGACAGAACAGTATTTACAAAAGTTAGTACTTCTAAATGTGCTTGAATTTTAAGGACATGCATACTCGGGTATTCATACTCAGGGTAAGGTTTTAATTTAAAATTAAAACTGAACTGCTGTAGACTTCATTTTGATTTAAGCTGGAACTATTCAGGATCCATAGAGTTTGTCAAACTGGTCTGTATGCAGCCTTTTTTTTGATGGGTAAGCTGAACTGACGTCAGGTCCTCTAGGGGAAACTTAAGTTATCGATAGCCAGATTTAACCATCTGTCATCCTTAGTAAGTGTAAAGTTCTTCAGTGGATTGTATTGAACGGGAGAGGGATTTAAGGTAGATACAAGTTCAGCTGCAGAGTCAGCAAGAATGGGCAGGATTATATATTATGGTGTCCTCTCTAGTAGCCAGAATTCTGACTTCATATTGCTGAACAAAATGAAAAATAACGGAAAGCAGAACTTGACATGCTCCCGCATAGAGTAAAGCACAAAGTTTGAGATGGGATGCTTTTTAAAAAAAGCATGCTGTAGTTCAAACAAAAACCTGAGTAATTCAAACTAGAAGATCACAATGATTTTTCTGTATTGTTATACTGTACCAGACTTGACAAGTAAAACTTTAGGCAGGTTACTGCTGTGCAGTTGACACAGTAAGGGTGGCACTCAGAAATGTTTACCTTTCCTCAGGCAAAAATCTGTAAGTGTGTAAAAAGAGTCTTGAAATATGATGTTACCAGTCCCAAGTACTCGATACCATGACCAAATCCCAGTGTGTTGTATCGAGGCAGATTTTAGACAGCAGAATAAAACTGTGCCAACCTTTGGTGTCAAATTGTGTAGATGATGCCATAGCAACCCTTCATTAAAAAAAAGGTTTCACTTCCATGTAGCTGAGCAGCATGCAGGAAAGTGACAGCCTTGTGGTTTGGGATGAAAATAGCTTTTTTATTTTTTTTCCTTTGCAGTGAGAAACAGGTATTCATAAAGACCTCTACTGTAGTGTGTTCCTAATCTAGTATTTAAAGCTATGGGGTTTAAGTCACTGTCTTTTCCTGTGGGTTAGTACTGTCAGCTAGTTCATATTGCGCTTCTTGTAGTGTCAACTTTAAAAAATAACTTGGTGTATCCTGTCAAAGTACATTATGCAGAGGGTCAAACTGTGTTCTACATGCATTGCCATGCATCCCTCATTTAATAAATAAGCCTGACAAATCGGCTACAAATGTTAATCACTGAGGAAGTGGTGGTTGTCGGGTACTGTGCTTTTGCCTGGAGGATCTTACATGGCATGGTTACCACCCCTTAGTGGATGGAATGACCATACGGATATATCCTTTAACAGACATTTATCGCTCCATCCCTGAAATTTGTGTAAATCATGTAATTACCCAAGTTCTATCTGCTGTGGCTTCATGCCCTTTCCCATTACATAAGGAGTTTAGAAAGCAAGAGGGTCCACTCTGAACCTCATGACTCTCAACAGGAGGGTCCTCCTTACTCTTTGCGTCTCTGGTCTCTGTGTGAATCATTCTAACTGGATTCTAACTCAGTTTTCCTTCGTACGTTTCTTCCGTGCAGTAATTAATAAGGTGAACCTTGCCCTCAAACTTACTGAACCTTGTCAAACTACTGTTAAACTTTGTTAAATTCCATCGAATTTATTGAACTGTCAACTTATTTTACCTCAGTAAAAACATACCGCTGCTTCTCTCTTCTGAGTGAGGTGCATTCCACTCATCCATGACAAGAGGGTATCAAAATTGCAGTTTTCAGCCTTAATCAGGTCTAGCATTTTGTCACAGCAATGCAGGGTTTCCCACTTTCAGGGAACAGCAGAAAGCAAAAAGTTTTTTTCCCCAAGACTTTCCTGGTGGAGATGTATGCCTTTTCCCAGTGTAGCCTTTACAAAACATACCAATACAGGACAGTAGCCACAGTTCATTGAAGCAGTGCTACCCAAGAGGAGAGTGGAAGTTAAAATACCCACATTGACCGAGTTTATACAATTTGTTGCACTTAGAGCTGAACCCATTTCCTTGATGCTTTTTCAAGCATCAGCTTTTTATCTGGCTTATTGTCTGGAATCATGTTAGCACTTCTCTCTGCTCTCAGCATTACCGAAGGACGTTTTTCCCTGACTCTCTCTAGACCAGTTTGTGTTATGTTCCGGCAGAAATCCACGTGGAGCGTTTGCAGTGATCCCCCATAGAGGGTCACTGCTTCTAGTGTCTGGTCAGTGATCCGCACACAATTTTCCAGTTTGAGCGTCTTGAGGTTTGTGCAGTTCTTGAGCAGAAGCAAGATGCAATCGTCTGTAACATGGCCGCATCCAGAGAGGGTCAGAGATAGCAGGTTTGGACATCTGAAAACATGATCGTTACAGGTGAGATGAGGGGGAAAATAAATAACAGAGCTTGGAGAAGCTAGTATTGTTAAATATGCAAGTTAGAAAAATACCTCCTCTGCCATCAGGAGGGGTAAGAACGTGTGAGTAGGTGGGGATATATGTAGATCTTTTACTCAGCTTTACTAATTGCAAAACTACCTTCTTTGCTTTTTATGTCAGTAGCAACATCTATAGCTCAGTTGGCATAGTGGAGAAGGGGACATGGATGCCTATATAAGCTGCAGCTGTATTGTTTTTTCTTAAGGAATTGCATGGTGCTGTGCTTGGAGAAGTGCAGGGAATGAAGATCCAGTAGAGGTGAGATTCAAGTCAGTTTGAATTTGAGGATGATTGAGTGAAGAGACTGCTGTGTAGACATGCTGAGCATGGGCAAGTAAGACACTCCCACTCTTGACTGTACGGGGATTAATGGCTGTATTTCATCTCCTTGGATTTACTGAATAGGTGCCAGCTACAACCTAAGAGTGTTGATGTTTGAAGCCCACATGACTCTTAAATGTTCCTTCAAATCATTGAAACTGGTAAGAACTCTACTGTTAAACAACAACACATCAAATTAGAAGAGCTTTCTTTTTTGTGGCTTGGGTAGACCTGGGAAAGTACAGAAAAGGCCTGTTCCAAGTCAGTGTGTTGATGACTTACACTAGCTGTCCTTGTGTAGAAAACTGGAGCAGACCAGTTATTACTAGCTGTTGTGCTGACCAGGCATGTTTGCAAGGACCCTCATGCACTAACCTGCAAAGACTTTTCTACAAAGCGTTTGGTTTCTGGCTTACATCTCTCTCCAGGGAGAAGCAGTTCCGCTATCCATCTATTTAGCTAAATGCAGCTTCATGTTTCTCTGTTAGTACAGGACTTTAGACTCCATTGTTGTGGGGAGAAATGGTTGCAGCAATGCTCACGTTGATCTTGTGAGACCTTTGGACAGAACTATTAGCCTGCCTCTGTCCTGTAAGAACCATAAGGTGCCTGTGAGCACTTACATGTTAACGTTTGTGCCTACAGCCTGTATCTGGGTTTAGATGTACAACAGCAGTGGGGGCAAACAAGGGGCTCTGCCATCACTGCAGCATTTTATTTTGTCCTTCAAAATTGGTACATGCTACATTACTCTTTCTCTACACATACCCCCACCCCCGTTGCTGCTGCTCGACTTCACCTTTTGAGCAGAGGTAATAAAGTGAGTTCATGTCAGCTGCATAATTTTTTTTTTTTTTTTACTCTTTTCCTTTATGCTTATGAACAGTTAGGAAAACAAATGTCTTAAAAGCAGGCAAGGTCAAGAAGGGTTCTGACCTGCCATTGCTTGTGGCTTCGCCAACAGAATAAAAGTACTCCAGACTCAGGGGAAAAAGCTGTATCTTTGTTTAATTTCTATTTTTCTTTGCATAGAATGCTAGGAATTTTGTTTGGATGGAAATGCTTTCAACAGGTTGCTGCAAAAAACGGCAGGGACTTGTCTTAGGCTAAAATGTATGGGGGGGGTGAGCGTCAATATAATAAACTGTAATTTATAAGAGTTCAGTTTAACATGTGGAAATGAACCTATGTAAGGCTGAAAGGCACCTGCTGAGTTTTTATGGATTTTGAGATTGCTTACTACCCAGGCTTTGCTTTGAATTTTGTCCAGCAATCAGTTTGGGCTTATGGATTCTGCAGATGAAAAAGGCACTTAGAACTATTTCTGCAGAGCTGTGGTCTTGCGTACTCTTTCTGAATTCCTAATTTGTGATGGCAAAAAAATGGAAATAAGTAAGTGTGGCCTCACGGTAGACATTCCAGTGCCAAAATGAGAGAATACTTCCTCCTATACCCTCCTTTGTAGGCACAGATGTGCTTCCTAATGATACTGTGCTAATCAATCCGCATTTTTTATCAGTTGTTCTAGAACAGTTACTTCTGAAATTTTGTACTTGCAACTTAATGTTCTGTTTTGAACCTATATTTCAGTCCTTGTTTTGAGATTGCACTGTTGCTGATTCTCACAAAGACACTGTGTCCTGTCAGTATCCTGTAATTTGCTGGATTTTTTAAATTATTTCCAACAGAACTTTTTGCCTTCCATGTTGTGGCACAAAGCTGAGGGCTGGCTGTGGCACAAAGGCAAGCCATTTCAGGACAGGTACTGACATGCCCCTTTCAGCTTCAATCTAGGACCACAGCCATCCTTGGTGTTACTAAACACTTGGATTGGCCCTACCCCATTTGCTCCTCCTAATGTAATTTAACTTTCTTTTTTTCTTAAGAGTGACTCTGTAGCAGTAAAGCTGTCATAAGACACTGTGTACACCCAGAGGTGCTTTTCCACAGTGGTATTTCTTTTCCTTTACTGTTGTTTATAAGAAGCTTAGATAATAAGAGTTAAATTTCAGTACAAAAGCAATGCTTACTTCTTAGAATGAAACAAATTTGGTGTTTAGTAACGTTTCATGAACTTGGTTTTGTTGCACATCCTTCCCTAGCCCCTCCCCCCCAGGACAATGGTTTGCACTGCCAGAAGGGTATGTTTCAGTTAAGCAGCAATTTAGTAGGCAGTACTGCACTTTTCTATGTAATTATTAATTCTTTAAAAAGAAGGGGGGGGGGGGGAATAGGCTTAAGGAAAGTCAATATGAAGTATACACTATTGCCACTATAAAACCAACATAACGCTATATTAAAACTGCAAAGTCAAAGCACTCGTACTTAATGCTCCATTTCAGATAAACAGGATGTAAATAGTTGACAATTGTCTCATTTCAAGGCAGTTAACCTTTGCAGTAGATGTAAAATTTCACACCCGAAGAACATACCTGTTGCAAACTTCTAGTAAAAAATCATTGACAGTGTTTTCATGTCTGTTACAGAAGTCTTTCTGGAAATTGTTTTTCATCCAGTCCTCAATGTTACACACCTTGACTCTCTCTGAATACCAGCAGATGGATAAGTATTTTAAAGCAGGTCCCAGGAGAAAATTATCCTTCTTTAGTTCCACTGGAGAATGAAAGTGTAACAAAGACCACAGTAAAGGATCTTGAAACACTTCTAGCAACTTGTGACATGTTTTTGCTAAACTTTTCCTACTATTTTTGTCCAGAAAAGAAAATAGATGTAAAAGGCAATCCCGATTCAGCTGGGTTATGTGCATAGCCCGTCAGAGCTTGTGAGAAAGAAGACAGTCTCCTGGTCTTGCAGAATAATGGCAGTGCTGGAGGGGGCTCAGAATCACCAGAAGGCTGTTGCACATATATGGTTGTGGAATGGTGTTTATTTTTGGCGAACAACTGCTGCAGAAGCTAAGAACAGGGAAAGGAAAAGAAACATGCATGCATGAAACTCTTGTTCTGTTTCTACAAGGGAATGGAATGGGCATGTAGAATAGCACCACTTGACTTTCATGAAATGCTTCCTTAAAAGGGATTTCTTTCCTTGTAGGAACCCCTTAAGTTTAGCAAAGTTCTTGTGCCGAGTTCCTAACTAGGGGGTGGGGACGGGTGGCGTAGCTTACAGCTGCAAGGAGTAGCTTTGCCAGCCTCTCCAGTTTGGAGGATTTGGCTTTCAGAGCGGAAGTTTGTTTTTGCAGTGTACAACCATTTTCACCTTGATTTGTTCACTGATTTTTCTAAGGTTGCACTTCTCCTTCATGTTCAACAACTGCTTTTACTGGATAATGAAATTTCATTAACAGCTTGTAAAATGAGATGGAAAATTCCCTGCGTGCTTTAACACGTGTACACGCACAGTCTGCAGCTTCAAGACTTATGGCAGTTTCCTGCACACTGTTACTTGAATAAACAAAGCTAGCTATTCCCTGCCTTTTGCATGGAGGGTAGTAATGATATACACAGGAAGACATACACAGGAACAGCAAGTCTATGTTTAGCTGTTGGTAGGTTTGTGCTTTTAATAGATGTCTTCTATTAGCTTGAGTTTTACAAGTTTTCTTGTGTTGTTTATGTTTTTGTAGGCTTAGTTCTATTACTGTAGACTTGGCAGTTTTGGTGGGAAAAGGATATACAGAACTGGTTTTAGGAATAAAAATGTGTGGTTTCCAGTAACGAGAGAAACTGTAGCAGAAAGTCTCTCCTAGAAGAAATATAAAGCTACAGCAAATGGCAGGTTGGAATTAAAAGCAGCAACAAACAGCCCTCTAACTTTCATGTTTGTGAAATAAAAATGCTGGATATTACGGTTGTTTTATGCCTATCGTCTGTCTCATGGTAATACAGGAAAATAATACATTCAGCTAAGTAGCAGATCTTAACATCAAAGTAGCCCTGCAGGAATTTTTGAGGTGGCTTGCACAATTTTAGTAGCTTGGAGATTTTATGTACCTGTGCATTTTAATTGGGTTTGTTTCAGTATATGACAGGGTTGAGTGGGACCAAAGTTCATCTTTTCCTTCTTACCCTGAGAATGTAGTTTGAAATTCAACTCTGAAAAACAAGATTTGATATTTGTTTTTAGTCTGCAACAGTTATTTTAGCTTATCTGTGCTTGAGTAATGTGTATGCTTACATACAGCGACTCAAAAAAATGGCAATTATGGATCTGTTAAATTCTTCAGAGTTAGTAATTTTCTATTATACATGGTAAGCAGTGCTTAACAGTTGCCAGTCTTTTTTGTTTCGTATCCTTTGTCATTTAATATTGTCCTTGAAATGAGATTTCTGCTCCCCACCCACGCTCAAAACCAGGCTATGGACAGTGGCATGAGTACTTTATGAAGCCACAAAATGGACAAGAAGAGTAGATGATTTCACATACCAGGTAAGCCCATCACTGGAAAACATCAGCTTAAATGGTGTACCAGCAGTTGTTGTTCTTCGTTCTCATACTAGCATTTTCAGCTCTTGTCCCTTCATCCTTTTCAGAACCTACCTTAATTTTTAAATAGTTGAGACTGCTCAGAGTTGCAGTACATACACATGGGAATATTATTTATAAAACAAAACACAACACAACAAACAAGCAAACTTGAATGACAAAGTTACCATTGCTAGCATGGACCCTTACTACAATCTGACATGAAAATTAACAGCTGTTGGGTGACAAGGCCCTTAAAAACTGAACAGCAGTTTGCTTTATTTTGTTTTCCCCCAAATAAGGTAGAATACTCTGCCATCTGTGCGCATAGGGTTTACACTAATGATACTCTGCAAGCCTGTAGAAGGACAAGAGAAGTTTCATTTTCTAAGGAAAGGAGACACTTTAATGGCACATTTTCCATAAACACACTGTGTGAATGAGAGAGAATTCACATTCAACCTGGAAATGCTCCAGAAACACACAAGATGAGCACAGTCAGTTATCCTCACTGAAAATTACACACTAGATTTTAATGGTAAACAATTACAACTATGGCACTACAGTACTTGAGGATATCCTAAAGCACATTGGAATCAATTTTCAAGGTGCTGATTACCTCATCAGTAAGACACAGACACATCAGTAATGAAACATTGTTGGGGAAACTTTTGAATACCACGTGTTACACTTTCCATTGATTTAGTAAAATCCTTGTAAATGGCCTCCTGCTTTTCATACAAGTCCACTGTCCCTGCCTGTCTGAAAGTTTTAAACTCTCCTCTCATGCAGACATCTGTTACCACCCAGAAAGCACCTTCTGACCATACAATGAGAAGGAGCTCTGTTTGTAAGTAAGTAAGTGCATGCTGCATAATGCTGTACTGAACAGCTCACTATACAACACAATAAAGCAGAAGTATTCTGAGAGCTGGACATTTTGCAGTTTTGTTTTACATAATCTTGTCTCCAGTTGTATACGTGGCTAAACAATTACTAACAAAAGGACAACCTTTGATGAGACAACTTTTGGTGAAAAAATATGCAAGTCTTTGAACTGTAGAGAGCAGTTGTTGCTTGCAGAGCAATCACAAGCAAGAAAAAAAGTTCTTGCCTGTTAGCGTGTACTACGATCAGCAGTAAGTAGAAAAGAAACATTTGGCTTAAATGAAATGAGATATTCCATCTCCCCCCAAGCTAGTAGATAAATATAGGATATACAAGTAAGGTTAAAAATGTAATACTAGGCCAGGTGCAGTATATGTTACTGGTTCAGTGCTCAGTTACTTTTTTTTTTTCTTTTGACACCACACTGAATAGAATACAGTGGATAAGCAAAGTTCTCCACCAGGAAGAGAAATACTTGTGTTGCCACAACAAACTGTTCATACTGTCCATCTGGGTTTGCAGTGGGAGAAAGTTAAATTAGGAAAGGATTTACAATGTACTTGTTCCAGCAAAGTATATGGCTGAGCCCTTACCACCACCTGCTGCAAGAACAAGCCTGACCTGATTGCATTGTGTTCCCATGGCCGTGTCTCAAATGGACCATGCTGGATAGATACTGTTGCCCAAGACCTTAATGTTACAGAGCAAATGTTACTGAAAGGAAATACTGAAGTGAGAACATAACTCTGACCCAAAAAATTTACTGGAGAAGCAGAAGCTGCTTAAAGTAAGTGAATGTTGCTGAAGATTACAAATTTAAGTTTCTAAAAGTAAAGAAAGGCACATTTACATCACTGGTTTGCGAGAACACTGCATACACCTGACTACTGTAAGTTAAACTGCTTCTGGCCCATAGCTAGTTGTGTATTTTAAGCTTCGTATTCTCAAAACTAAAATTCTAAAGCCATCCAATCCAAGTAGCATGCAGGCAAAATACAGCTATAGATGGAATCTACTTAACTAACTCCCCAACTAACTGTGAGCAGTAAGGCTGCCTGCCCTTCAGGCTAATAATGTGGTAAGATACTTCACTTGCCCCGCACGCCAATGAAGTCAGTCAAATACCTTTTCCTGCCTGTATAAATGATGATGATGGCGGCTACCTGTTCTGATTAGAAGAAAGGCTCTGGCTGCAAGGAACAGAAATGGTAGGTGACAAACTATCTACAATTTAAAGCAATGAATAGTTCTATTTATTGTTCAACTTACTTAAGTAATAGAAGACATCCTTATATATATGTCACTTAATGTATCACATAGTAATCACAATAGGTTTTAACTAGTGTACAGTTTACATATTCATATACCATTAGCAATGCTGAATGCTTTCTGCAGTTTTATATTAAGCCAATTTCTCTCTTGCCTGGTTTAATATGCTGTGAAAAAGCTACGAAGGAGGACATTTTAGAAAACACCCGACTGTGATTTCTTTTTATACTTGTCAGTGTACAGCTAGCAGGTAACTCACAGCAAGGAAAGTGATGCACAGTCCATGTGCACCAGGTTGAGCTACGGTACAATCTGTAGGGAAATTTTTGCAATGTGCTATATGATGCCTTTCAGAAGTATTAACTAAAAAAAAAAGGGTGATCACATTTTACTTGAATTCGTATGTGTTTTCAGATGACTTACACTGTTATCACAACTACAAGGTGCTGTTTGATTGTGTGACTACATTAAGTAAATTCTACTACTCTCCCTACCATGCTTTTAAGATTTTAGGGGTGTCCAGTTCCTTGCTAGGCACAAGGGGGCTAGCTCGACAGGATGGGCTGGGGGAAGAGAAATGAAATGCAGAATTTGTCAAACTTCAGATGTTTTGGGGACTCCTGGCTTTTGCAATATTGGTTTTCCTGTCCACCTTTTAAAAATCTTATTAGCTGACTTCCACTCTCCAGAACAGCAGTACAGCTAAAATTTTTAATTTTTTTTTTTTTAAACATACATCTTTCTCCATTACATAGCCAAGTTTTAGAAATTGTATCATGCCTCCAGTGTTCATCAAGAGACTGTAAATAAAGATCCCACACTGGGCCAATACGTAACTACTACAGCTACCCGAGTCTGCTCCAGTCAACAAGCAGTCTTGACTCATCATGTCCCATCAGGCAGGCTATGCTGTGAAACCGAGCATCTTCCCTTTAGTTTGCATTTAAACTGATAGAACAATTGTCATAAGCAAAGGATCTGGAACACCATCCACTTCCTTTCAGTTTTAAGTAAACTGCAGGCATTTAGTGGACAGGAGCTATATATTTGGCCTAAGGCTGTTCTCACAAACCCCAGACTTTGGGGCTGTACTCCCAATTCCCACCAGGAAAGGAGGGTTGGGATCCCACTGCCAGGATGTCTCCAAGCAAGTAAGTGTTCACAATCAAATTTCAGGATGACAGTCTAAACCCAGGAGATGTCTAAAGCAATTCTGGTTCGGTTAAAAAAAACATAAATCTCAATACAATTTAGACGTATATATTTTAAAATAATTTTTTAAAATTTGAAGGGTGGGAGGGCAGAGTATATTTGAGGAATACTTGAATTAAACTGCAGTATTGATACAATTGAACCAAGTGTTTATTTACAATGAGTCCTGAAAGTCAGCAGCCTGAATACACACCAATATAGCAGCAATTACCTGGTCTATTTAATGATGCCACATCTCCTGTCTTCTGCAGACAAAGAATGATTGTTCAGAGGTCACTGTTTAGTTTCTTGCACGAGGGAAAATAGTACGTGCAAACAGTTCCTTGATTTAAAGAGATTAAATCATATCTACATAACAGCTGTGAGAACAGCATGAAGTTGTATTGCTCTTCATAATCAGAAGCACATTTATCTTGCTTGTAAGGAGGACAGAAAGCTTCTCTGATGTAAATGTGCCTTTAGAAAGTGAGAACTGAAAACATTAATATAAAAAAGTCAAATAACTAAGTATTTCATGAAACTATATATATAAAAATTGAGTTATCACAACTAAAGCAGCAAATCAAAATCTGCTGAGGTTTTCTGGTATAACTAAAAAAAAAAAAGTTAGTTTGTGTCCAAGTTCAGTAAGTCAAATGCTACCATTGACACAACAAAACTAAAACCCACAAGAGGAAATTGAAAAGTGCACAATGAAATTAATAGTCTTGGATCAAGTATTTATGGAAAAATGGAAATGTTTTGTCCGGTGGACTTGATAAGTAAGCATTAAAAGGAGGTATTAAAGTTTATCTGATCCAGATTTGGCTTGCCGTTCCACGTAGAACAGGATGTAGGCCTTGGCCTTTACCACAGTCTCCTCGTCGGTCAAAGTTACAGTACTGTCATTGAAATGGAACCAACGGCCTTCATGAGCTGCGTATGCGGTGTAATGTCCAGAGCCAACGCTGTCAGCGGGGGGCAGGTGGGGAAAGAAAGGATAATCAGGAGACAGACCACCTCATTCTCTGATGCATTTTCTATTAGGGCTAAGAGACTTCCAATAACCAGAGGAAGAAAGAAACTGAAGCCCTCCACAACAGCTGGTAAAATGCTGCTTAATCTGTGGGGCTCAGAGTTCTCCAAATCAAAATTTTGTTACCCTAAAAGAATCACTTCCTGGAGTGAGCTGAAAGGTTTTTTTGATCCAAACTTACTAGCATCCCAGTTTGTGTGCAAGGAAGGCTGCTTGTAACACTGTACTTCCATGTTTGCCTACATACAAATCAAGTCTATTATCTGTTATTATTGAAGCATTAGCTATAAAAATTTCTGCTATGCTCTGTTTTCAGTAATCTCCATTTAGGTCTAGAGAGACTCAAGCGGTCTAAATACAATCAAAAGCACTCACAGCAAAACTAATCCCAGAATACAAGGAAAATTTTTCAGGTTCATCTTAAACAGATCCATGACTTGGAGCTGTTTTTCTTGAATCTAAGAACATACCAGAACTGCAAACCCATCAGTTTTCATTACCCTGCCACCCCAAGATCAGGCCTGCTTTCACTTGCTTACACATTATAACATGCAGTCAGTGTTTCAAACCATCTAATTCCGTTTTAATCATGACCAGCTGTCCATACAGTTTTCCTATGACTTGGACACACCAGTCAGATGCACTGTGGTGCTACAAGGGGGTGCCAAGGGATCCTCCCAAGAGTCCAGAACTTTTGGTTATGTATCTTTGAATTAAATTTGGGTATCAGCAAGGTTTTGATTAATGGGGTTTAGTTTCTTTAAGAAAACACCTTTCATGGCTCATACCCCATAGAGTGATTGCCTAAGTGAGAACATGTTTCTTTCAGGATAAACAGTTATCTTGTCCCTACTACAGTTACTCTCAACAGATCCAACCAGGTCTGAGAAAAGGAAAAAAAAAACTAAAAAAACCCCCACACCCAGCAACTTTACTTCAAAACACGAACACTAGCCAGCCTTGTGCCATGCCTATTAGTGTTCATTCCTGTAGGAGGGAAGGTAAATACAGGTATTTACTTTTACTGGCTAACCTTAAGTCTACAGTTGTTCCAAACATACATGCACCTTTCAAAGTGAGGAAAAAAATATTTCTGCTTCATACTAAGGATTTCAAAATGACGTGCTAACTTCTGGAAGGCTCCTTGATTCACTCTTTTGATTTAGGGCTTTCCATTCCAAGAGGAGCTAGACTATTTTCATTCCATCTCACACTTCTAGTCCTTGCCCCCAAAGTCTGCCAGTGGGCATTCACAGGAGTAACTGTATAGCTCTATCTGAAGTTAATTCAGCTTATCTTAGTTCCATGTAAGTTTATAAATTACTGCTTATTTCCACCAGTAAAAGCAGAGACATTCACTACGGACAGAAAAACCTTAATTAACTCTGCTTGTACTTTAGTGGGGAGAAAGCCTCTGCCAAGAAGCAGGCTTGCTCCATGTACTCACCCTGAACCATGATGCACAACAACAGCCGCGAGGTCATAGAGGCAGCTTTCTGGGCCACTGTTTTCAGGCTGTGGTTAAAAAGACAGAAAACTCTTCAAATCTCACTTGTACCTACTATATAATTTGTAATAAAGGCATAGGTCATGGAACAAATTTCTACAGAAAGTATGGGTGAGTCTTCATACCTCTAACAAGTAGCATTTCATGTCTAGGCCTCGTAAGGGGAACTCAACATAGGTATCAACCTTGTTTCTCAGATATGCTGTCCAGTGAAATCGTTTCAAGTGTAAGCATAGCACCTACAAGATTAAAAAAAATAAAAAATACATTCATTAGAGGAAGAGGCTGAACTTAGTGCTAGACATCTGCAGTTGCCTATGGGAGGGGTTTCGGTGTTGGTCTACTGTTGAATCATTATTTCCTTTGACATACTGTCACTTTTCACGCTTATACAAACCTTTGGTAGTTTCTGAATCCAGAATTTTTTGGTGGACTTCTGTTTCTTTTTGCATTTGTGACACATATACAGCTCTGTCTCATCAAGTTCCTCCAGGTCTGTAAAACTGCGAAGACAATCTAAAAAAAGAACAAGATACAAAAAAACAAAACACCCACACAAAGAAACCTAGTTCAAGATGACAAGTGATTTTTGTAACATGAAATACAACAACTGTAGAAGAGGTGTGCATATCTGCGGCAGTCATTGTAGTATCCGAGCAGCAAAAAGCTGTGCAATAATGTGTTATAATACAGTAATATATTTTAACACCCAGCATTCCCTGTTCCTGAAAACACAGCTATAATCCGTTCAAGAGAAAAAAAGGCATTCATGAAATCATTATCTTTCAAACAAGATTCTGTCCCAACATTCATCACAACTATTTTTATAAGAAATTAAATTACTTTGTAGCAAAGAATATTCTGCTTTTAAAGGTGATTTGGTCTTGGGTACAGAATGAACACAGAAAATAATGGGGCTTTGATTAATATTTCACAATCTGCAGCAAGTATATTCACACATTTGTAAAAATTAACATCCTTTAAAACAAGGTCAGTAACAACACTATTGCCCAAGTTTGCAGTGTTGCATTTATGTTGTTCAAAAAGCAGAACACCCAAGAGCCATCCTTACTACGCGCAAGGGGCACATACTTCTAAGCACAGAGCCTTAAGCAAATGCCAGCAGGCAACAAGACTGGCATACATTAGAAATACTCTGACCACAAAGAAAAACCTCTGCTGGAATCCTCCTTTGTATTTAGCTGACCTCCTGAAGCACTTTGCAGCCCCAGTTTATCAAAGTAGTATGTTAGTACACAGTGACTGCAGTAAAACCTGCACGGAAAAATTATTTTGGCACCTTCCACCACAGAATCTCATAAAATTAGATGGCAGGCACACCAAGTCACACTGTAGGTGAAAGCCTGGCTCCTCTGAAATAGATATTCTGAAGAGTGTATATATACTCTTAGTCCTGGTAAGGATTTTGTTATCCGAGCACTCTTACCTCGTAGTGTGCACATTGGTCCACTTTCCTGATTTTTAGTACGTTTATTTCTGAACTGACTTGGAATATCTAGTGAAAGGTCTAGAAAAACAAAGATTAAAAAAAAATTAGGGGTGAATAAAACAATGCCCAATCTTTTCAGGCTAAAACTCTGGTTCAGTCATGTGACATTGAAATACATCAAGCTTCAAATTTATTTTTCTGCCTCAAGTCACCTGATATTTTGAAAGCAAGAGGCACCTTACCTAAGAATGGGTCAAACTTTCTAGATTCAGTCCCACATATTAGGCAGTTGACTTCATTTTGAAGAATGCCTCCAAAAATTGCTGTGACAACAGTAGACGCTCCATTTCTAGACAAACCACATAAGAGGTAAAAAGTCAGTAAGAAGGTCTGAGCTTAATTTTCTGTATCTGTTACATGTTTACTGCTTACAACTCATGGCTACTAGGCAGAGCAGTTTTGTCTGTGTGTAACAAACAGTGACTGAGTTCACCCACCAGGCATTTTGTTGACCCCAGAATTGTGCAGTGCAGGTATTTAGCTGCTAAAATACTTTTGCTTTTTCTTGTACCTAAAGAAATGGTGAACTGCACATGCTCTAAGCAGATGCTGAACATTTCAGTGCTGAAAGTATTCTGGTCGATTCATTTCTATAATGGAGAGCTGATGCCCACAAGGGTACAGTATTTTAACCCTGTAATTGAGGCTGTTCCTTAAACAAAAATTCTTCTTTCTTAGATGGGTTGAGTGTACTTTTGTTTTAATTCTACACCCTTTTTTACAAGTAATTTTGACTTCTTAAAGCGTATTTCTGCACTTCACTTCCAAAGACAGCTTAAGTTGCACTAAGATGTGATAAACAATATACATCATCATCGTTCTCTATGCTTTCATTAGTCTCTTAATCTTTTGAGCAGATTACATAATGGACTTACTTACTTCTCATAGTCCAATTGAAAAAAAAAATTTTAGATTATTACACAACTGCTAAACTTGCTAGTTCGTGCTTGCAGATCTGACACTACAAGCCTGCAGAAACCTGCATTCCTTATCTGCACTCCACCTACAACTTTACTGTTAATTTGAACGCTTCTTGTTGAGCAGAAGGAAACGGCTACCCCAGTAAACTGGCACTCAAGAAGAGAGTGTTCACAGCATATCTATTACTTTACTGTAGGCGTTTTAAGTGTATGTGACCTTAATTTGCCCTTGACAGAAGGCAGCTTACTCCACCTCACCATGCATTTGAACAGCCATTCTCCAGACAAATTTACAGTAGATATGTGAACAAATTTTAAATTCTCCTTGGGTTTTGACATTCAGAATGTTGACAAAACAAAATAAGTTTAGTTTTCAAATACAATTCAATTTTAAGAATACTTTAAGATTCTTTTGTGGGATTTTTAAGCATCAGCAAAGCAACATAAATGTGGTAAAGAGCACAGTCTGAACTCTAGGCTTTCCCTAATGAAGCATCTATAAAATCCTGATCTCTCAGACCTGCTTACTACGTTCTAATCAGTATAGGAAGGGAAAACTCACTCAACTCTAACGTAGGGAATCCAAGGACTTAGGGACCAAATGTGCAGGCTGAACTGACTTAACGTTTCTTCCTGAAGCAAATTAAAATGTTTTCTCTCTGTGACAGTATCAGTCTGAGAAAAAAACCCACACCTGGGACAGAATTCAGAAACAAAGTACTTTGAGAAGGACAGAAAGAGAAGGGAAACACATGGATTACCTCTATTTCAAGACGCACAGTAACAGGAAAATGAAAATTACCAAGAAAAAAAAAGCAACAGCTTTAGCTGTGTTGAGTGATATGCAAATATAGCAAGATCATCTGCAGGAAAATTGACTTCAAACTGTAGCTGCATTGCTCAGTCATTAATCCAGGAGGTCTGCTGACAATTTAAACCTACAAATACTTGGCCATCTTTTTTGCTCCTGTACTGTTCAGGCCATCTGTCACCCAAAGACAATGAGATTGGCTGAACAGAAGAAAGAATTCTATATGGATACAGAACAGAAAATACAGAGTTCTTCCTTTTTATTTCTGAAAGAATAATGAATTAAAAATGTGTTTATAACTTTTAGCCTGTATGCTCGCTCACACCTATGAAAAATGCTGATCTAAGACACTTCCTTTTGAACAGAAGCAGCACATCCTATAGGATGCTAATCCTTTATGACCTGCAGCTTTGTATTTCATAACATTACAGAAGCACTAAAGAACACTTAAACGAGGAACAATGAATGTGAAATTTCAGATCCACCACACACAGACCCAACACAAAGGCATTAAGGTTTTGAAGATATTAAAAAACATTTCTTACATGCAACACTTGTTGCTTGCAGACAGGCTAGAATTTTCTTGCAAAATTACTGAACGTGAAACACCATTGAAGCCACCCTGGAGTTCTAGGTGTAGATGGTCCAAAAGGTAACGCATGAACTCATGGGCATCCTGTTGCTGGTATCCCCTTAAGAGAAAAGGAAACAACAGCAACAAAATCACCATAGATATACAGGTTGCTTTAGTACTGACACATAGAGAGCACCAGGGTCACAGGAATGAACCTTTGCTTGTTTAGTAAGACTGAGCAGATTTTACAGAGACATACATATTTTGTACCAAAAGAGTTTTCCAAGATAGCCGTTGGAAAGGTACAGCTATGTCTAGACAACCTAAGCAACCAGAGCTCGCTTCCTTTCTGCACATCTCTTTTTGAGGATGGAGAAACATTTAAGAATATACATGCGCTCACATACTCGGTTAACAGTGCTGCCATGTTAATTGGCTTCACCAAACTCAGTCTGTGCAAGTAACATCCTAGGTCTCACACACATTAATTAAAAGTACACAATGGTAGCAGTGATTTCCCCTCACTTATGCAAAGCACTTTTCCTTTTTCATTGTTATTGACTGTTACTTGATTAGTTCTGCAGAACTGTTATTAATCACGTTCCAACAGCCCACAATTCATCCCTACTTTGAAACTACTATAAATCATGGTCAATACAGTGACATCTCAAACCTGGCAAAATTCAAAAGACAGACACCACAAAATGTGGTGTTCATGTGGGATTCAGAGTTAGTATTTCTGAGCAGTTTTCATTCAGCCACTGGTCCCGCTCACTTTAGTAGTTCCAGGTGTTAGCCTGCCTGTTTGTTCCCCTCCCCACCAAAGCCAGAAATTTAATCTTTGGGTTTGTTTTCCACATGCATCTTTCAGCAATAGTAAGAAGTTTGAAATAATTAGGATGAAAGAGAGATTTGTTTAATCTTCTAGGACAAGATCCATAGCCATGCTCAGAATTGCACACCTCCCCTACATAACCCACACACCATTTGTTGGGAGATGGAGGTAATGGTAGGGTATCCAGAGCATCTCTTGAGCATTTGGATTTGGTAGGATAGGGCTCCAGTCTCAGATGTGTCATGCTGTCAGCAGCAATGCTGCTCAAAGAGTCACCATTATTATTTCACCACTAACAAACTTAATTGAAGGGAACAGAGAAGCCATCAGGGTAAAATGTGCCTTTAAAGTTATTTAAGCTAAATCCCGCATCAAATTTAACAACTATTCATTTGCCGTAAGATGTATACTGAGGTGAAGTAGGAAAGCATACATAGTGAAACAGCGAAAGCTTTGTGCAACACTGACATAATTACGCAAGTCTCTGTAGGCCTAGTTACAAAAAACCCTACACAGCAGAGTTGGCTTTCCCTCTTCTTTCATCTGTTTTTTAAGCAGCTTTATCATGCCGCCCCTGCCCCTTTTCCTGCTCGCTACTCCACATAAGTATTGGCAGTGACTGTCACATAGGAACATCTGGGAAAGAGCAACAGAGATTTTTTTTTTTTTTTTACGCTACTGCTCAGGGGAGGGAAAATAAGACTCGGTAAGAGTCATGCGACTCATGGCACAGTACCCAGAGTTGAAGAGAAACGAGAACAGACTTGGTGCAACAGAAGTTTGCAATGTAAGGCTGATATGCTTAGTGAACAACATAGGTATGTCCTACAGAAGTATTGCTAGGAGGTAACAAAATAAAAATTAATTAAAGCCTTTTCATCTTGTAGAATTACGATAATGTTTTCTTCCAGACTAGCAGCTTTAAAAGAAATAGTGCACTGAGTCTGTATGTAGATCTTCAAGCACCCTGAAAAACATGGGCCAAACTACCTACCTTTACAACAGAAAAACTGGCACACAGAAACACTGCTGTGCTTCAACAGGCCAGAGTCCCGTACAGCCAAAAAATAGGACTTACTCTACCAAAGTTGCAAAATAATCATACATTACTATGGAACAAAGTAGTAGAACAGAACTCAATTTCAAAGCTGCATGTTAACTGTGCACACTGTGGGATAAATTTGAAATTGCTGAGTTAACAGAGGATTTGCTTAGTTTACTGAATACAGGCATCTTCAATTTAATGAACATATAAGCAATTATAATAAACAGCTGAAGATGAAATTTATAGAAAGTCTTTGCTTCAAACACCTTTTCAACATTGAATTCCTCGTAAAAGATCTCTGAAGTATATGGCACACTTGCTCTGCAAGAAATTTGATTAATAACCTTTGGAATCATTCTGCATTGTTGTTTGTGCTCATGTGTTTATACTTGCATACAAATACATTAATTATAGAGGAAAAATTTTTTGGATTTGTTAAAAAGCGTTAAGTATAGATACAGATCTTTAAAAGAACAGGATGATATGGATGATGCACTATTTAAAATAAACTATGATCTTAAAGCTCTTCAGCAAAAAACATAGTTTCTCTGATAGCTTGTGTAATAAAACTGATCTCCATCCACCCAAAGCAATTCAATTCAAGTCTACCTCTGACACTCCTTTTCCTACTGGCAACAAGATAGGATACAAACAGGAACAGTTACTAGGAAAATAGAGCAATAAATCTATATAGCAGTAAATCAGCAAATTAGACATCTTGCAACTCAGCATGAGGCTAGAAAACTATCTCTGCTGCCATCACTCTACTGCATGTTGATTTTATCCAACAGTCAAGGAGCAGGACTTCCACAGCAGCGTTAGAGCCCAGAGGCAATCCAGTTGTGCTTATAGGAACTATAAATTTTATTCTCTACTCCCTGTACGCAATAGAAGACAGAGGGCCATGGTGTGCATCAGCAGCAGTTTTTTCTATAACCTTAGTGCTTGCAGTCCTTAAAGGCATGTCATGCCTGCCTCCAACAAACGAAATCTCTCTGGGCTAAAGCAAACTATGTTTCCTCCCGCTGTCCCATCACTTTGGGCTTCATAAGAACAAAGTGTTTGCTGTTAACACGTTACTGGCTCTGACTTTCTTTCACATGTACGTCCATCCATCTTCTCCCAATCTCACAAGAAGCACACAAGGTAGAACTAGAATTGTAGCAGCATTAGCTTTTATAAGGTACAATTAAACACTCAACAAATTCAAGTTTTCTCCCTGGATCACGTGGGAGCAGGGATCTACTGAGCAGCTGACTCTGTTCTCCATGTGATTTAATGAGTTCTCCTACCAATTAATCATGGACATGCTCCCAGCTAACTGGGAATAAAAAGGGGGACAACCCCAACAAACAGCACTTTTTCTTTTAAAAGCTGTAACAGAACCCACAGTGCTGAAAATCTGCTTGAGGAACTTTAATGAACTCATTTCTCACTTAGTCTAACAAGAATTATAGTTAAAACTGTAATAGGGAAACTGGTCAAGGACATTATGGAAATGTTCATTTGCCTGTCATGTTTTGGTCGCTGCTTGCAACTACTGGTATTAAACTTCCTTGATTCTCATAAGCCAAGTGAAACATATTAGGCAGTGTGAAGAACAGAAGAAATAGATTTGGGTTACTCATTGAGCAGATGTGTTCACAGCATCTTTTCAGCACTGCTGGAGATGTAACAGATAACAGAACATCTTTACTACCTGAGAACATGGAGCAACTTACCTTCATCACAATATATCCTAACAGGTTTCAGTGCTCCTTTGAAAGAGGTTCAGGGGCCAGGACAGGGAGACCTTGGAGAGGAATGATACTTTGATTTACTTGGGTAACCTTCTTTTTCCCTTTCTTTTTATTGTCTTTTTTGTCAGTATGGGCACAAAGCGCCTATTATGCACAAGACTTTTTTCTTATAACCCTTATTTCATGTCCAGCTGGTGACTACAGTATTTTGAGAGAATCAAGGAAGTTTCAGCCAGTATGTTTGCATTTAGGCCTACAGGTGCTCTACCTTTTTAAATCTAACTACATCATTTTCTTATTGCAGCCAAGCTTCGGTTCTGTGAATACCACGCACTTGGCACTTGCCTACCAGTCATTATCTTGATTCTTCTGCCTTTGGAGCACTGGCTCAATGGTGCAACTGCTACTATTTTAGTATTCGAGATATTTGTCCTCTCTGACACTGCTACACGTAGCATGTGGTAGAAGGGCGGGGGGAAAAAAAAAGCACTACCAATAAACACAAAACTGTCCATCAAAGTGAAGATCCTTTTCAAAGCATATTTGTGGGCATATGGGAAAGCTGCATAGAGTGCATCCCACAGATTCGGCAAATTTTAGGGTAGCACACCAGCAATACAAGGCTGCAATCAAGAATATTGTTCTTATTTTACAAAACTTACCTAAAATTTGGCATGATTTTCCAAACAACGTAAAATAAAGACTCTGGACTAAATGCAGTTTGGCTTCCTTGCCATAAAGCACAGAGCGTCTTTCTGAATTCTTCTACCAATGAACTGGAAAGAAAGTAAAAGCTAGTGATTAATATGGGTTTGTGTTACAACCCTTATAGGTTTACTAGCTCAGTGGTAGAAATATCAGACATTACTTTGGCTAAGACTGTAATGATTGGGTAAATCTCCTTTCCAGTACTTCAAAGATTTTATGTCCAAAAACCTACCCATAATGTCAGAGACACAGGTGAGAAAAATGACATTGCAGATGTTGAGGAATCACCTGGAAATCCATCCATGCTTCACCATTTTACCATAGACTTTGCTAACATCGTCCCTTTAACACTTGCTCAAACAAGCTACAGATTGTGAATTGCTTACTCTGCTCTTATTTTCTCCCTGTATGTTCACTCGCAGATGCATCCCCATGACCATATTTTAGCCAAAATTAAGTAACAATGTCTGCAGTACATATAACTAGCACTTCTTAACTATGCTTTAAATGCAGTTACACTCCAGTGCTTTCTGATGTATCCGACTGCTTCCCCCTGCAGCACCAGACCTATGTAAGCAAACTGCAACTGACACAAGCTTCTTTTTTTCTGCAGCCAACTATTTTTCTATGGCCCTGTCTCCCCATGAATCATTTTTCTGTGATTCTGCAATACTGAAAGCCTATAGTGGCTCTACCACCTAAGCATTTGCTGTTTTCCGTAAAGTTCAGTGCTAACAAGCAACATGCAGCTTACACATTGTTATCCCCCTGGCTCCTGGTATGGTAAGTTCGCCTGCCTGCCGTCTTCCCATTCCTCAGCTCCACAGCAGGCAACTCTTTGAAGTAACAGCAAAACTGTTGAATGTTACTACAAAAAAAGGAAAAATGAATGAAATCCTTACAGGGCAGAAAATAAAGAAAGAGAGTATTATGCATTCTGGAGCCTGTTTTTTGAAATGCATAAACACAATTTCATGCAGCGATAGAGGATGGCAATCACGAACAGTTGAAGGTACGAGAAACGCTGTAGCAAATACTCATCTTCTGTAAATGACTGAGCAGATCTGTGAATATCATCATCCCAACTACCTGAAATAATTACGTTTTGGCTCTGCTTGCACTAAGAGATACCATGACAGACTGAAGTATCAGAAGGCATTCCCTAACAAACCAGACTGCATCTGCTGAGGAGGTTAATTCCATGTCTACCACCACCTATCAACTCTAACCTCTGCTGCCACAGTCCTAGTAATGGACCATACGAAGCATGTGCCTCAACTCCTGCCAGTGAACTCTGAATGATAGAAAACAAAATGGAGACCGGTTAGTCCTGCTATAGCCCAACTCAGTAGTCTCTGAGAGAAGTAGGCAAATTCAGAAATGCAGAAGGACAATTCCAGAGCAGCAGTAGTCTTGGCAGCAATGAAATGAAGCCTAACATCTCAGCACTGCAGAAACTCTTCTCCTACCTGCTTCCATGAGACCCCATCCCTCAAAGCACTGACTCTGCTTTCACAGTGACCATAACCATCAACATGTTTCAATAGTCTCGGCAATGAAAGGGCAGTCTCCTTTTCTGCTGAGGATACAGCAGGCTCTCTCTGGAACACTGTATCACAGGAAGTCCCTCACAGTACAACGCAACTTTATGGTACCTGTACACACCTGTTCCTGCAAATCCAGGTACTCTTATATACAGTGGTAACTTGCCAAATTCACTCGCCTAATGCTACAGCACACGACCACTCTCACAGAGGCATGGGGAAAGCTTCAGAGGTACCTGAGCGACTGAAGGATTGCATTCATGAAACATGTATTCCCCAGGTTCCGAAGGCCTGTGGCACAAAGGGCAGTGGTGCTTCCCTGGAAATGAGAATGATTAGGGTTTTAAAGAAAGACTTATCATTGCTCCCCCACTTTCTCCCCACAGAGCTGTTACTGGTGTATCAGCATAGATTTAAACACTAATAAACTACACTGTTTGAAAAGTGCAGTTTCAAAGCCAAAGCAACCACTTCACCAGCCCAAACTGCCTTGAAGCTCCATCTTGACATGAAACCTGTTTTTTACTCATTCCTGTCAACAGAAAACTCTACTAAATCTTTTCCTGTGCAAATAAATCTAGAATAGGACAACACAGAGTTAATCACAGGCTTTCATTGAAACGTATTTGTGGGTATGTATGTTAAATAATCACACTCCGATAATGTTCAGTGAGAACTAGACAGCAATTTCCCTGAAGTGCCTTTGAAAAAATGAAAATACCAATCTTTATCCATCTAGTCCCATGTCTAATATGCACAGTGTGGCAGCCTGCAGGTTGTTTCTAAGTCACCAGCACTAGCCACCTGTCTTAGTGGGGTTATGCAGTGGCCAGGAGGTTTTTTTGAAAGACAGACAACAGCATTTATTTGGGAAAAAAGCAGTCACGTTAGGCTGTGCAAAAAAAAAAGTAATGGGCTGAATGAAGAGAAGCAAAAATATACACCATTTACAGTCTAGGAGTTTCAACAAGTTACAGCAATGTTACCCACAGATAAGCTTGCTTTTCACCAAATAATCTTCAGGGTGGGCTGGGAGGAGAGGGAAGAGAAATGTTGACAGTGTTGCATTTATGATTTCTAGAATCCACAACACTTGGACACATTCCATCGTCTACAAAATAACACATTGGAAGTTCAACAAATTTTGGGGCATTCTTCGTTGTTGTAACAGCATTTAAAAGCTAGACTATCTTTTAGTAGTAGCATCTCAGAATGAATGTATTACTTGATACCAAAGACTGCATGCAAATCCAGGTTACCAAATATGTATTCAAAGTGTTCCACTAAAACTTATTTTCATCCCCAAATCTATGACAAACAGTATCTCTGGTGAAGAACTAATGACAGCAGGATATTTATATATATGTTGTTAAAAAAAAAAAAAGTCGCTTTATTCACATAAACAATTTACCAATTCAGTAAGAATTATTTACAGAGACACCTGTTTTCCAATAGAGGAAGAAAACTTCTAAGTACAAACACCACAGTGCCCTTAGCATATTCTTTTCTCACTCTTGCCCAGGGGGAGACAGCATGATATTAATGCAAACAGTAGTGCCCTCTCTTTTCTAGACATGCATCCAATGTGCCAACAACAAAAAGATCATCTGTTGCCACAGGCAATATTTAAGTATTAATAAAACTGAGAAAACAGCACAGACGATGAAGAATAAAAACAGCATTAAGTTCACGCTTTCTAATTTTGTCTTCTCCATATCTAAACATTGCCTAGAATTTTCCTTCTGGTTTTTACCGGCTTTGAGTTTTCCAGACAATGATGCTGTGTGTTGCCATAGCAAAAAAACCCACTATTTCTCTGAGGCTTCCTCAATCATCCCAAGATTGGGACAGTACAGGAAACATACACAGCACATTCAGATGACCCTAAACTGCCTGTAGGTAGCACATTTTTAAAGTAACTAAACGCCTAGAGACTTTGCAAAACAGTAACTGGCTCTCCTTTGCTCCCACCCCACCCTCCTATTTCCATTCATACTCCTCTCAAGAACTTCTCTTCACAATCAGGTTCATCATAGCTAAAGACAGCTATTACTTCAGCTCCCTTTGACTACATTGCTGTCCTGCAGCCCCAAAGGCCAAGGAGGAATACCTCTGCTCTACCACTCCTTCTGGCCAAGAGTGAAAATTAAGCAGTTGCATACAACTGGGTCTGTATCTTCCCTCTCCCTAAAATCTGGGAGAAATTATGAAGATTAGAAACTCCCTCAACCCAAACTGTGGAAAACAGAGACATTTGGTTTGGGCATTCTTTGTCTGGAAGAAACTATGCAGCCCTTTCAGCTATCTAGCCAGGGCTGGATTGTCCTCTCCTGGGTGCTGTTCTGCAGATGTGAAGTTAAAATAGCAGGAAGATGAGAGATGAGAGTGAGAAAAGCTTGCAGAATAGTTCATAGTTCATTTTCAAAGCAAGTTTCACTGAGCTATTTTAAAAATTTGTTACATTTTTTTACTTTTTCCTAACAATTTCTCTTATCCCCCTAGAAAAAGGCAGTACACCTGCTTCTTTGCCTTCTGCACTGTAAAAACAAACAAAAAGACAAAAAAACCTTGTCTGCTCAGAAAAGTCTTATTTCTAGACCGGTGTTAATCTCAACAGGTACTAGCTCCTTCTGATATCGCTGATCCCAGCAAGCTCAAACTGCCCTGAATTTCCATCTTGACACAAAACCCTTCTTAAGCACAGCGAAGCTCAAAGTCTAGGTCAACAGGAATGCAGCAGAATATCAAAAGTTCCTTTGTGAGAAGGGGCACTTCTAGGTGTGTGGTCAGGAGATGAGAAAGACAAAGTGCACCAAGGAGAATTTGGGTAACTGACTGTACATATTTCAAGTCTAGGCCAACTATGAGCCTCAACAAATTTAGAAAAAACCCTTAAACTCACTGTACCAGATCGGTTGTACTTACATTTACTTTTAATAACTTGCTGTTCAGAGATGAGTTTTCCAATAGTTTTCTTTTCCTATGTCTGTCTGATGGAAAGGCGGAACTGTTGGAAAGTAATTAAAAGAGGTTACTTACTATAAAGACAGAATATTGTGTGAAATGGAAAACACAAGCAACCTAATGTTTAACACGGTGATTACATCTGCCATCAGTTGTCATTAAGACAGCAAAGAGCTTCCTGACTGCAACATATGCTTTTCATAGTCTTGAAATAGACACCACCTCCCTCAGAGTACAGACACATCCTATTTTCAACACTAACATCAGAGTTAATGACATTAAGTTATGCATGCTACAGTATGCGCCCTCAAGAGTGGCCTTATTAGCATGCTACTTTTCATCTAAAATATTGATCTTTTTTCCTCAATCAAAGGAATACTTAGTACAGAATTTTCCATAAAATATTTCTGTCAGAAGAATTATCTAAGCCTTTAGAAAGGCAACTTCAAACAATCAGGACAAAGTTACCAAAAATCAAAAATATCTCAAGTGCTAGCACTTATGTATTATAGCTGACTTCTGCTACTTAAATAAAAATACATGAGGTTATAACATTTGTGTAATACTAATACAAAGTTAGAAGAACAATTAGTTATTCTTCTCCACATAACTAGAAATTACTGGCCCCTCAATTCTACCAGTTTATGATTTCTCTCTAATCTAATGGCAAAATTGTAACTTCTTCCCAATTTGGGGGGTGGGGTGGGGAATGGGGTGTCATATTTTTTTTTTATTAAAAAGCCCTCCAAACATTCGAAAGCTGTCATTACACACAACAGAAGACTCCACAGTATCATTTACCTCCTAAAGAGTTAGATCTCTTGGACAGTTCCAAAGTACTAATGTGCACTTCTCATTATGCTTAAACATCTTTACTTCTCATTACGTACCTGAGAAGCCCATCAAAAAGAGAATGGAAAATAACAAAAATGTTAACATTACCTACAGAGTAAGTGTCAAAGATTGTAAAATCAACTTTTCGGTGGAATAGCACCAGATAAAGGCAGAGGAAAAAAAATGTCACTTCTGTATGATTCCAAGTTCATAAGCCTTCTTAATCTTTTTGTTTGGAAACCAAACTATGCAATTAGTATTAAGACTACTTCCACCTGCATTTTCACTTCAACGTCTCTCCTCCAGAAACTTACTCTGGTTTTGACAAAACTATGATTTTGTTCTTGGAATTCTCTCCCACGTATATGGAAAAAGACAGTAATTATTGGCTAGGTAGCAAGAAAGTTAATAGATATCTAAATTCCTGTATCACCATATGCTACTTCGAATAAGATTTACTGCATAAGAAACAAAACATATGAGATCAGTCAAATCCATTTGTTCTGCACCTCTCCTTCTCAGTGACGAAAACAATATTTAAACATACACAGTATCACACACATAGAAGGACCAAAATACATATATATTAAATAAGTATATACATAGAAATGCTACTTAAATGATGCAATATTACAAGTCCACACAAAGCAGTCTGGATGTAAACAAACTACTTACTTTTCCAAGTTCTGTAGGTGCTCTCTGACCTTCTGTACCAGGCCCAGCTTGGTATCATTGACTACAAAATCATCACAGCGGTAACTGCAAGAAAAACATTTATCAGAATGTGCAAATGATTACAATGAAATACTCCAAAACAATCATGCAAGCCTACATGTGCCAGGCACTGAAGTGATTCAGTGGAAGATTACAAGGGGAACAGGGGAGCAAGCACACCTACACACTGAGCTTTGTTCTCTGAAAACTAGCCTATAGCAAGAGAAGGTGCAAGCACTATCTCATTACATGTTTCTTCTTCTAGCTCAGTTCTTTATAAAAAAGCAGGCTTAGTAGACAGTCCATAGAAGACTCATCAGATTTATCCAAAGTCACACCAGAAGTCTGTGGCAACTTACACCTCGTGCTTTAACCACAAATACTACTCAATCTCTCAGAGTTTTTATATATACAGAAACTCTTACAAAACTTAAGCTAGTATTTTAAGCTTTTCCAGGGTTAAGTGTGCAAAAGTAAGTAACTGAGCTGAAAGAGAAGAGATGATCCCCCCCACTGCGTCACAGCAAATGTAAAGTGAAGCCAAATCAAAATGTCCTCTCAGCAGAAGCAAGGGTTACAAAAGCCTACAACCCTATAATGTCCTACAAAGATCTCACATTTCCCAAAAACAAAGATGTTAATTACAATTTAATAGTCAAACTCTGGGCTTCTAACACCTCATATAGTGCACAAAGACAAAGGTTACAGACCATTTCTAAAGAGGGAGGAGGAGGGTCCTTTAGGGAATACTGAAAAAAACCCCACACGTTATTTCACTATTTTCCTGAGTACACCTAAATCCACAGGGCACATGGCAATTTAAAGAAATGAGAGTAGCAAAGAAAACAGTCGTAAGGAGAACAAGATGGAATTAACTTCCACTGCTTTGCTGTATTTTAAATCCCCTGCATTTCTTGCCCTCACAAGAGCAAATAGAGGTCCCAGAGTGATGGGGACCCTCTTATCCGTGCTCTGTCTTCCATTTGTGAAGGAAAGATAATGCCTGTATATAGGGGTGGGATAGTAGAAAGGAGAGGGGAAGGAAACACAAAAATCCCTTAAAACCAAGAAACACAAATGCTGCAGTCAAGTAAGGAAGCCCAGCCCTGCAGAATCCACACCTGCACATCAGTAAATCAAGAATTCTGTGCAGCGCAGCCTGCTCAGTCTCTCTCAAAGGAGGCAGTCAGCAGAGCAGCAGCTTTACTGCTGTGCACAGGAGCTGCAGGTGACATTTCATCTCTTGCAGGTTTAGCCAAGAGCTAGCTCAAGAGCTAGATAACCCATGTTCTGGCATGAGAAACAGGAAGGTAAGAAAAGACTTAACACCACTTGTACCAGCTCTTTTGAGAGCACCGTGACAAAAGAGAAGCAGAAACTTAACACAATCTCCCTTCCCCCACAAAGCCCTTCCCATAAGTTACCTTCCCACAAAGGTAACTCAGCTCTGAGCAGTGTTTTTCAGCCAGCCCTGTGCTTACTATAAAGCATCAAATTGCAGCTTCACGTTCTCAGGCAATTAAATGCTTCCTGTGAAGAAAACTAACTTACTTTGGATATGTTTAAGATCAGAACCGTAGCTATTTCTCTCCTTTCCCTTTGCCACAGGACTGACTCAAAAGCAAAATACATCCTCATCATCTCAGGTTACTCCTCTGCTGGAGTAGATCTGTACTTCATAAATTAATGAAGCTATCGACTTCAGGCACAACTGGAATTTACAACATTCTTTGTTGCATAATCTGTAACATAGTTCAAAGGCAACAGTATTGCTAGTGTTAATTCAAACACTGAATTCTTGAAGAAACTGTTACAGAGTTGAGAAAGTAAAAGTCCTTGCCACCAAAAGGAGTCTGTAAGACCAGTCTGTCCAGGATCTCTGTTGATTTTTGCCTCTGAAAAGAGAAATTAATACAACTCTCAAGATTTCCAAACACTGAACACAGCAGTTGTGGGTACTTACACAAGATCTAGAAATTACTAAGTTATCTATTGCCAGATTTTTTTTTCCCCAAAAAAAGACTGCCACAGACTTAGTTAGTTTGGGAGGGGAAAGAAGTCTGTAAATGTGCTTATGTTTCAGCCATGTTTTAAGTAGTCCTATTCAGCTTTACCAGCCACCTACAGTTACCCAATGAAGTGTTCCTGCATTTGCCACTCTCAGAGGACACCACAACGCAAGGACAACTATCAGAGCCAGCTTTGCTGAGAGGTAACTAGGGTGCAGGTAGATACAGTACAGTCCAACTCCTCCTCAATACCAAGTGAGTCCACACCCCCAGGTATACTAGCACAATTATATTGCTACTCTAGTTGTGTAGCTAGTAACATTTACAAACAGGGAATGAAAGCAGACACAAGCTCACTGAAAGCCTCTAAGCCAACTTATTGCTGAAAGACGATTTAATACTTGCTCCCGTGCCCTAAAGATCATGCTAACCTTTTTTTTAGTCTGATCTCACATACCAGGTACATCTTTACATAAAATTGCAAGTTAGCACTTTCCCCAAGATGGAGGAATAAAACCAAATACACCATTAAATGTCAGGGTCCTTGCAACAGTGGAAAAGTAATTTTAGATTCACTTAAAAACCAGACAAGCTGCTTTTATTTCTCTTTTTAATGGGCAGGTTTTTTAAACTACTTCCCTTAGAACAATGAGGGTTCAGCCCTACTACTAGAAATAACAGCACTACGACCAATCTATTTTGGATAAACAAAGTAAACAGCACAGGACATAGTTTATGCTTTAATAGCTTAAAGTTTGCTGAGCCCACACATCTTAAAGGTAAACTGCTGGGAGATTACATCCTGTATGTGAAACTGACATTCAAAACAAATGTTTAATTTGTTAATTTGTGATGACTCCGATGATAACAATATACCTTTCTGAATACAGCAGTTCTACAATACGCTTTTAACAGCAATTGTACAGAACAAATTCTATACTTCAGGGAGGGTCTCTCATATGGATTAGCACAATATCTTCCTCTCCGCACAATTTCTATTTTTAGCACCTCTGCCACCTCCACAGCCGGGTCTTTTCTGGCCTCCTTTGTTGCTAACATGGCAGCAAGCCAGTGAATGTATGTACTGCTCTGGGAAATACTTATGCTTAGTTCTGGTGGTTTCAGCTGGTTACAGAACTTCACGGTATGTTTAAAAGACAAGTGAAGAATTACAGAACAAGAAAAATTAAGAAAATCCAAGTTTCTTTAGTTGTGCTAACTCCTTTTATGAATAAACTAAGAACTTGAGTTTTACTGTCTTGATAAAAGGCTTTTTAATCTCTAATTTCTGCTGATTGTAGAAGGCAAAATAATGGTCCTACGCAATCTCATTTTGGGATGATCATGCACTAGCACAGTAAGTCTGCTTTTTAAATAGAACCACCATCACAAAAAGAAAGACTAAAAAAGAATTTTTTAAAGTCCTCAGCATTTAGTTATTTTTACATCAGCCCACAGAGGCTGGGGGGCACACAGGACTGGACGAGGATATTAGCACAACCATGTGCCTTTAAGGAGGCTAACGGGCCAGAAATCTGACCTCCAAATTGTGTATGGGATTAAATGAACACGGGAAACATATTATGCAAATACATAAACAGGGCAGTCCTTCTTCTGTGCTAACCAACTGTCTTTGCACTAGCGCAGAGAAAACAAATTTACAAGAGTCCTCTTTTGGGAAACATATTTCTGAAAGCAGGCTTCTTATACAAATAATTTTACTTCTTGTGCACAGAAAAATGACCACTAACACTGCAGGAGAAAGCATCGTATGACAACTTGAAGACAAAAAAAAAGATCTGTACTTCTTGTAAACTCTTTGTGCTTAGTACTTTAGAACTAACTAAAAGGCTGATTACCTTCAAAAAGTGGAATTCAGGAGTCTGTTTTTCTCAGTGTTTAGGGTCTCAAACATAATTCAGTCTGAAGATTTAGTATTGCATCTACTGTCTCAAAAGTAACCAAAGAATCAAGAGAATTGTACTGTCAAATAGAAGATTAACATTCTCTCAACTTTTCAACTGTGAAGACTGAACAGGTGAATACGACATAGAAGAAAGACTAAAATTCTCTGGAAAGCAAATCCCCAGTTGCCTAATACTTGAGGATACCTCAAGCATGCCTGTATTTTTCAAAACATTACCAAATTCATAAATACAATAAAAACCTCACCTCAGATTAAAAAAAAAAGAAATATTAACCACCATCCTACCAGAAATGAAACATTTTCCTTTCAAGGCTATGTTGAAAGCTTGTGATCACGTAAAAGAAAACAACCACATCTAGATTTCCACACTGAAATGCAGTTACAGAAGACTGCTTGATCTGGTTTTGGTTTACAGCTTGACTGCATGTGAACTAGAAACAAAATTCAGTAAACCACAGTAGGTTCAACAGTCACATATTATTTCTTCCCTTTGGACTGACAAGAATAGCTAAGGCAAACCCTGGACTGTGCTCTCATGACTGCATGAAAGGTTATGACAAGGCCAAGGAAAAGCAAAGGATTAAATGTCTTCTGCTTCAAAAAGAGCCCATCAGGCCTGTTCACTGCTACTATTGTGCAAGCTAAGGAACACAGTAAATAGGGATCCACAGGATAAAAATGGAACAAGAGTATTCTACTCAGCTCTGTGCAGTAAACAAAATGGCAAATAAAAATATAAAAGCTAGCACTGCATCAAAATACCTCCATTATTTTCACAGTAGAAGTAAAATTCCATTAAGTCTTAGGATGGTATTTTCTTGACTTTCAAATTATTCAGGATGCCCACATTGCTAGCATAAAATATTATTCTTTAAATAAAAGTTCACTTAAAAGAAACATCATTGCATAAACACAGCACTGCCTGCTAGATTCATGTCTACACTGAAGAAGCTAACAAATAACATTTCAAAATTCAATCTCCAGAGTAGCTAGTTATAACTTGAATTCACCCAACTATTTAATTTAACTGGCAAGCACTATTTGATAGCAGCCCCTGCAGTACTGTCTGAAATAAAGGGGCAGAAATTGGCCTGAATGCTTTCTGCTTTATCTTTACAAAACTAAGCTCATTTCCACTGAAAAAAATGGGTGTAGTAACAAATCCAGGTATCTTTTCCTGATTATCAGGTCGGAACAAACTGAAATATCCTAAATGAAAGCAAAGATACCCTGCTTTTGAAACTTACTCGGCTTCACATTAGCATGGGAGAGTTACAATTTGCTAGTGAATTATACGCAACAGGAACTCCCCAAGGCAAAGCTCTCTACAGTTAGTTCCAGTTCATCCATAGATGACTCAGCCTTCTGCTTCGATTACAGCAGAAAAGACATCACATGCTAAACTGCTTCTCATCTGTCCTACCACAAATATGCTGTGAAACACCAGCGAGCTTCCCAAGTGTGTGCCTACCTGATCTTCATAAGCACAATTTGCTTCAGTAATAGATCCCACAGTCCTCAGTTTGGCTGTCATCATTTTGCAATGCCCATATTGTGTTTGGGATAAGGTCAGCAGAGCGCTCTGACTTGCTAATGTAACTCATCAAGCCTCAGCAAGTTGGGCATACTACTTATCATAGTAAATGGAGATATAATCAAGACTTCAAATACCCTGCTAAATTTCCTCCACACATTATTACCTTCAGAGTGACTAGAAGACAGGTCATACTTCAAACAAAACAAAAAGCCACAACGTAGAACTCGGTTATTAACAGCATTAATTGGGAAAGTGGAATTAGCTTCCCACAGCTGGTCCAATGCTGGTAACCTGCATCACTAAGAAAAACTTTATGTTTTCTAATGTTTTCACATAGGGGCAGATAAAAATGCCAGTCATTTAAATAAAATGTAAATAGAAGCAAAAATCGCCGCACATCAAAGCTACTCAAACCTTTCTTCTATGCTTAGCATCTGTACAGCTGCATGCACCATCTTGAATAATTTTTTAGTTGCTCCAAACAAAATTTCTTAAGGTGAGACCACTTAACTGTGGTTTTACTTGTAGGGGAAAAAAATATTTGTTACAGAAGTATTCCTCATAAAACTGGATACCCAAACTTCAGCAAACAGATTTTTCCCTGATGAAGTACAGAAAAGATACCTAATTATTTGAATAGAACACCCATCAGTGGAGCTATAAACTCAGTAATCATAATATCGATTTCCCTGAGATCTGCACTGTTCAAATTCTGCACTGCCACACCACACAAGTAACAACATACATGGGCAACCATGAAGCTAACAGGAAATGGGGAAGCAGCTATCAACAGTTTTGCCGAGGGGTGAAGAGGATGGAAGATGCTGAACGCACAAAAGCATTTTTTTCAATAGACCTCCAATCTTTGCTCTCTGAGGAACAAGGAAGATAGGGAACCTGACATTACCAGCATAACTATTAAACCTTCCTGAACAGTGCTCATATCTCACTGTTAGAAACCGATAGAATAAGTAAGCCCAGGCCGCTCTTCTGTTAAAAGAATCAATTCCGTGATTCTGCTATGTAACCTTGCTAGAGAGCTGATGCTGCTTCCCAACATCATTTTCCCAAACTCATACAGGTTGCACCAAATCTCCAAAAAAAAAAGAACCCTTTATATCAGAGTGAAGAAAAAAATTACTATTGGAAAAAAAACCAAGCAAAACACACACATACACACCACAAGTTCACATCTCTTGGGCAGGATCTATAGTGTATTACTTTACTTTCTGATATTCTGAAAAATAAATGGTATGTGAAATGCTCACCAATTTGATGGAAGGAGTAACTATAACCAAACAGCAGTTTTGCCAATTAAAAGGTTAGGTTCTCAAGATACCCCAAAGCAAACAGAAGCAACTCCAAATCACATAAACAGCATTTATTTTAAATAGTTTCTGCTAAGTAATTTGAAATGCAGGATTTTAGCCACAACCAGTGCTACAATACACATGCAGAAGCAGAGGGTTATTTCCTGTTTTTAAACAGCCAGGTCTGGAAATCAAGAGATGAAGTGCTCAAAAATATGTGTAATATAATACTTCACAGGAGTCTAAAGTTGTCACCTTCTACTACATAAAAAGTTGTCAAATTACAACGTTTAAACCCTTACCAGTATGTACTGTAACTACTGCAATCCATACACACTGTATGCTGAACTTTCTCTTGTTTTTCTGTTTTCTTATGATTGGTCATAGGAATCTGTGAATCTTCATAATGTTTTTTTGCATGGCCATTCACATATCTGAAATAAATGAAAAACATAAAGTCTTATACTTTTAAACAGTTACTTAACCAACATTCATTGAAAATAAGAAGAAAAAAGGCAGCCTAATAAGCACCCAGTATTTGTACAGGCATTAAAACAGGCAATTCATCTGTGTGAAAATATTGGTTAAATTTTCTAACTTTTTACCCCTTTACTCTCCCATGCTGTCCAAATTAATCTCTCCATCTCCTTCATAGCAACCACAAACTGGCATTCTTTACCAAAGCCCAGAATCTGGACCCTGAACAGACTGATGCACCTTCACAGCTGAGAAAATCATTAGCTCCCTTTTCCAATACCTGTAAAGTGGTTAGTTCTCCATATTGCTTTTCCATATACTTTTCTTACAGCTCTACTTTTTTCTCTCTACCCAGCACTCATCATATTTGTGATTACTTTAACAGTGTGCTGACCCCTATATAGAAGCACAACTATTTTAAGCTTTCCCATTCTGCAGCATGATTTAATATTAGCACATTCTACATTTTATGAAGTTCATTAATTTGAAAGGCTCTGGGGCTTGCAGTCACATAACTGAAAAAGAAAACTAAAATCCTACAGCTCTTTTGCTAACCTAATGAGCATTTTCATGCTCAAAATTTGAGATGTAGGAAATTAAGCATTTTTAATTAAAAGTGTCGTTACAAATGCAAGAGCCCTAAGTATCAGCTGAAAATCATTTACACTTAGAAATGGATGACCAGACCTCCTCCCCCATTTCTTGCTTGTTGAACTCAGAAATGCTAACCAATAGGAACCCTGCACACGCTCCACATGAAGGTCTTTGTATTCTAGACTTGTTCTCTCACATGCAGGTGTAAACTATTCTGCTAATGCAGCTGTGCTAGTTAAGGCACTGAAGCCACAGGGTTATCAATGTTGCTGTGCTGGCAGAATCCTGCAGCAATTATGTTATAACCTGAATGAGACATTTGTGCTTGCAGGAGTTGATTTTCTGCCTAACAATGCAAATGACAGGTTTATAAAGCTATGCTCCCACCAGAAATGCTCTGCTGCTGTAACAACATCAGTAATGTTCCCTATGACTCCACCTGGAGGATGTCCTTCAAGTGAAGATCAAGATCTGAAAAGCTCTCTCTCTTCCTTTGATTTGAAACATTATCTGAACACAAGAATATGCTTTGTACTTTCATGATCAAAAGTGCTCCCATTACAAGGTATATATTACAATCTTCTCATTCGACTGTTTTCCATTCTAAGGATGGGAGCAGTTTGGAAAGCCAAAACAAACTACATAAATAACTGAGTCAACTAACTGCACACAAGAAAGGTTCTATGTGGACAGTAATATTTTTTCTTTAATTAATAACAAGTAAAAGATTCCAAACTATTTATTTCACACCATCACATAACATGAAGTAGCATCCTCTCTCTTAGGTCTGACCAAGTACAAATTTATAAAATAAATGAATAAATAAAAAGAGATAAAAAGGGGCTTGTGCTGAAAACTGTGAATAAGAGACATAATTAAAATTGTGGCACTTACTGCTATCCAGATCAAAGAAACAAAACCTGGAGTTCATTGAATCAACTTTGAAAAAGAGTCACTAAGTTTAATGATGCCTTTCCAGAAAAAAAGCACACCAGCAGAGATGCTATCCTACACATGAAAACATGTTCACATCTCAGATACTGCCTAAATGTCAACACTAACTGCATTCTCATTAGTATGTGCATCTCAAACATTCATGTAGCAGCAAATTTTCTACAATCATCCTGATGTATAAATAACAGCATTGACTGTATCATGCCTCTACAAATTCTTCTGGTGTACTTCAACTAACACAGACAAAAAAATAGGTGTAATCTGAAGGGATTATGATGATGGCTAGTCCTTATATGTTATGGCAATAACTTTGTTCCAAAACTACACTGCAGTACATTTAAGGTATTTTCTAAGCTGGAGAGTTGCTGTCTTTCTCAAAATAAGCTGCACCAACTTTGGATTTGTGGGTTTCCGAGAATTCTTACTGGTTTAACCTTATTACAGTAAAAATATCCTTTACAGAATGGACCTTTACAATAATCCACTGAATGAGCAGTTCTCCAGGCACTTTGTGAGCTAAGCAATCACATTCACCACACGCTTTTGGGAAAAAAATGATGTTGAGCATAAATCTCTGGACTCCCATAAGGTAGCAAAGAAGTGTGTTTAGTATAAACATACAATGTTAAATGAGACAATGAAAGGCTTATTTCAAGGAATTTATATAAAAGGCATTCAGGAAAATTTTGAATTAACTGCCTCAGTCAAGCGAGAAAGGAAAAAGATAAAGGTCTGAAAAGATTTGCACATTAACACTTTGTACTCACCTTCCACAATGGACACTTGAGCACGTCAGACAGACCCATGGACTTTTATTTGACCGGCACACTATAAAAGTTAAAAAAAAAAAAAAAAAAGTGTCAAATGAACTGGCTCTGATATTACAGTTGTATAACACATCCTAAGCACTAGCAATAGCTCTGCTGACTCCACCTTAGCAGCACAGTTGTATAAAATAGCCAGTCATGTTCATTAACCTATATTAGGAACTAACAGACTGAAGAGCTATTGACACTAAAGCACATTAGCCACAGGCTATATGTTTACCTGTTACTTTCCAAGAAAAATTTATATTTTTTTGCTTGTATTACATCCACATGAGGTCTACTTGATTTTGAAATACAATACAGAAATATCAGAAGCAGAAGTAACAAAAACATGTGTAAAGTTTAAAAACCTTTCTTTTGGCTTTTAATAAGGCAGTCCACAGAACACAGGGGAAAAAAGCCACAGCACTTCATTTCTGTTTCATAAAACTTGTTATACAAGAAGCCATTTTAAAGAAGATATTGCAAGAAAGTCTGGCAATCTGATAAGAAGAACACAGAATTACTTTGCAATGCCTGATAATACACACCATTTACACAATATATATTCCTATGCTGCAGTGCCAGTAAAGGCTTTATCCATAACGATTTTATCCTTTCAGTCACACACAAGAAGCTGAAAAGTTAAAATGTAACACAGTGCTGTGCTTCGCAATCCATTCAAGACATCAGATGATGTTATCTACGTTTTTAGCTGTCTTCTAAGTCTAGAAAACTTTAATTAAACAAACACGGATGTTTTTAAGCTAAAGGCTAAGCTAAAGGGCTTAAAGGGAAAAACCAAGAGATACTAGAAAATGATGGAACACCATCCCAGGCTAGAGTCACAGAAACAGGATATTCCAACTCCTACCCCAACCCAGTAGCAAAGCCTGCAAATTCAGATTAGAAACAAAATCTCAATCAATAACACAGGTAGGCAGAACACAGTAAAACAGGCAAGCAGAGCAAAATTCCCATTAGTCAAGTCAAGAAAAAGTATATGCATCTTCATAAACAGCAGCTATTTTGGAACTGTAACTAAATCAATACTGAACACTCAACTTGTGAGAGGAATTCCATTTTGGATCATGTCACTGAAGAAGGGATGCTATGATATATATACAAACAATGCTTAGATTTGAATGAGGTAAAATTGTTAACAACTATGCATTATCACAGAATTTACAGAAATAGCATTACACTTTCAAATACCCAACTAATATGATGAGAAAAGAAAAATGAAATGCTAAGTGCACTTCTGCAAGGGCAGAAAACAACAAAAAGACAACTTCACTTATCCCAAAAACACAAAAGGGTATGATGCTACCTAAGTTTTTCTACACGCTATAAATAACTGCTTCTCGGAGCAGCCAGTCAAAAGAGTCACAGCAGAAAAACAAGACATCAAAAACATGAGGGTCTATAAGGCCAGGGGGAAGAAGGACAAAGAGAAGAGGATTAAATGTAGCGTACATGTAAACTATTTATATTGTTACTTATTGTGTAAAAGCTTGAGAACAGCCTTCTCTGACCAGAGTCACACCTTAGAAAAAGGAACTAAGGTAACCGAAGCATGCACGCAGAAGCTGCTCCAGGGCAGGATCACCTGAGCAGGCTAATTCAGGGCTTCTAGCAAAACTCAAAAATAGGTTCACCAAGCTACAAACCATGGTACATATCAAACTGTTAAGATCAAAGACTATCAGAGTAAGCCAAGCTAACAAAAGTCAAGGAAGTTTCTTTATCAAATTAAATGCTAATTAAAAAGGCAAGGAGGTGGTCAATATTTAATTGGGAGAAAAGTGACCAGCTTAGCTTTTTAGAAGTGCTAATATACTTTTCCACCATTAGATTTCACCTTTTCTATCTAAATCAGACAGAAAAATAAACTAGCTAACACTGCTTCCTAAAAAAAAATTGCTTTCTGGATCTGAATTCATTATTACAGTATTTCAATTCACAGGCCCAATCCAAGGAATGTTTAAAACTAAGAATTTTACTATGTTCACTGGAAAAAAGTACACTCCATAGAAATATTATTTGAACTAACTACTTTAAACTTTTTAGTAAAGACTCCAGAATTGTTTTGCTTTTTTTTTTTTCAACTGCTGCAATTCTTGCTTTACTTGAGAAATACATTTTCTCACAGGTCTCAGTTTTCTGATTTTGGTTTTCCAAAAACAAATTTTCCTATTTCTAAAGTTGATGGGTTCCCACAATTGTGATGGTAATCTTGCAAGAGACAGAAGACAGCCAGGTAGAGCTGGTTTGGCTTACATTTCAAGTTAGAAAGGTGGAAGGAGTTAGTCTAATTTGACCAAAACATTACCAAGAAAACCAACATCTGGCACTGGCAAATAGAAGAGAAAGGGAAGACCTTAAATAGCCATCATCAATTAAAAATGGGCTAAATGGACCACCAGTCTAACATGATACAATTTTATTTTCCTGAATTACACAAACTGAAAGGTAAAAAATTAATGAGAAGGAAAGAGAAGCCAAAACCATTAATGCCCTTAAACACAGATTAAGTGCTGCGTGAACAAACCACTACCCCACACTCGCTCTCCTTGCCAGGAACACAAAACAGTCTTCCTAGCCGTTAAAATCCCAGCAGAAATCTCTCACTTCGAAATAACATTTTTGCTTTTACTATGTTATCATCTGTGGACAGAACAGGCTCTCAACCAGTAGGGTCAAAGCATTACAATGCAAACTATTATTCCTACTTTACACCATGTACCAGACAAGTACAATTTTATATTCAGGTATTTGAAATACCTGCACTGCTTCCTTGTCAAGTGACAAATTATACTGAAGTGCTCATTCTGCGGAGTTCACACCAGGTTTAAGTGCTCTGCACAAAGCCAGCATACAAGTCCACCAACTCTGCACAATGCCAAAAAAAGTGTCCACTAAATTTTTCCATCTTTCATATCAGGGAATAGGAAAAGATGGCTCATTTGTTTGCTTTAACTTTTAGGAAGAACTTTGCTCTAATTGCATCACATTAGAAATGTGTAGTTTATCTTCTGCACAAACATCTCCTCCCACAAAGAACTTGAATAACATGGAAGTGACTCCCACTAAGATTAAACACAGAAGCCAATATTAAATTTGTGACCCACAGTTGCTCTGTTCTGAGAGGATTACACAACTGATTTTTTTTAAAGACTGCTGAAGATTGCATTCTGTACTTCTCCAAGGCTGGCTTGGTAGATACCTGCATTAAAGCTTGGCTCTCTAGATATTCCTCAGTTCAGATCTTGAAGCAGTTACCATCTGTTGCTTACTATTAATAAATTAAATTAGGCTGGGATCTTCAGGTATTAGTCAGGACTCTAACAAGACAAGCACCACAGAATGCACAGCAGAAACACAGTCACTCCTCTGAACTGCTTATCGTCTAAATTAAAGGTAGACAGTTTGGCTTCATCTGTAAAGAAAGTGCATGTTACTCCTTTCAGATATGGTACTGACACAAAGGCACTAGGCTTAAAAGTAGACCAGAAACAAGAGAGAGAGATCCATAGCAAACCCCTTCTCGATTCAGAGCACATTATGCAGCCCTGGAACTTAGCCCTTAAAACAGACTTGGATGTTCAGGACATTCAGGTCAGACAGTTACATTGAATCGTGAGGAAAGACTCTCAGACCTGTTCATACAGGTACGTATGTGTTCCCTCAATAATCAGTATTCCAATTGGGATTTGGGTTTTGGGGGTTTTTTTAGTGCTATTTAGAAAAAGAGGAGGAGGGATGCACTACATTAGCACCCCCTATTTTGGAATATAGTTATGTTCAGCAAACTTCTTAACTACATTAAAAAGACCCTTGATTATCTGTGTGTGTTACACCTTATTTAGAGGTACACAAGCTAAGGAACACTGGCTGCTTTCTCAGCTTGAACTAAAGTGGCTATTGCAACAGTTACCAACTGCCTCATTTTGCTGTATTTTTAGAATAGCTTCAAGTGGTTTGGCAAGTAGACTAACTAACATGTCAAAAGAAAAGGGAAAGCAAATCTGCAATGCCACAATGTTGTCTGAAGTAGTAAGTAATTTGCCATTTTACATCAGTATCAGCTTATTCAGTAGCTTAGAAATACAGTTTTTCATCATGTAATAGGAAGGGGAAATACTATCTTTTACTTCACCTTTCTCTAAGAGAAATCTGAATACTCATTTGTTATATAGCCTACAAAGCCCTCTGTAAATGAAAGAGGAGTATCAATCCATCCCCAAGAGAGCAAGCAAACACCACTACATACAGACTCATACATAACTATGGCAACATTCAGAGACGTCCCTCCAGCTTCCGCTTTCTGTAAATCATCCTGATAATATTCATCAAGTTATGCCAAGTAGAATGAGTAAGATATGGTTAATCAGTTTGGCACTCTCATCACACGGGCCCCACCCCATCTTACCCCTCATGATCACTCAAATATCTACTTATGAATCTTGACTTTCTTTTTTTTTTTTCTTACTGAAAACTGACTCCCAAGTGCAGTCTTGTGAAGCATGAATGCTCCTGGCAAACACTGTATTCCTTACAGAAGAAAGCTGCAGATTTCCACTGTAGGAAAGTTACAACTACGTAGAAGTATACAAACCACCCATGAAACTAATAGTTTTGTTTAAATAGCACACTGCATCATTTAGAAACTGGCAAAAGAAAAAAGAAGCAGGAAGAGGAGGAGACAAACAGGAAGCAGTTTCTGTAAGGCAGCCAAGTTAAGAAACCTGCAAGATCCAGTGTCCACCAAAGAACTGGCAGTAGCACAGCCACGTGATCAACACAAACTGGCGACTTCACCAGTCACAGGAGCACAAGTGACCTAAGGCCATAGCTACTACAGAACTGCACCTACATCCAAGTTTTAAAACAGTTCTTTATTACATCACTAAAGAAAAGGCCACAAAAGATCAGCACAGTAAGAGCAATACTTTGGTCCTTCTGTTAAGAACACATTGAATGGAAACAAGATTAGCTTCATTAGACTATTTCCAGTAGTCTCCACAGCCTTTACAACATGGCCTAGATTTTGTTCTCAAAAGGAGCTGTACCAACACTGCTACCCTACTTGTATAATTATATGGTTAAACTACAGTAACATAATGACTTGCACAGAAACATCTTTGGACTAAGTGACCTTTTTGTCAGTTCAGATTATAATGACATAGTAGGTTAGCTATACTGATATAAGCTAAACTGAAAAAGGCCACTGTTACTCCACTCAGCATCTGCACAAGGTACAGTGTTCACATAGTTGCAGCTGCACTGGTATACTGATACAGTGCTGAGCAAATTGTCCCACAGACATAAAGCACTCAGTGACAAACATATATATGCTACATATGTATAGCATGCTGTATGTGTAGCATGTGTACACATGCTATACGTATGCATGGGTGTATACACACACATAAATGTGCGTATCAAAAAAAAAAGCAATACTGTTATAAAGTATTTTACAGAAATAGACTTAATTTTCCTTTCCAATACCTTTAACTTAACTTTGCCTAACAATCCCCCAGTGCCCTGTTTAAGATTTGATAGCAGGACAACGTTATTCCACATTTTGCTCCTAAAAGAACCGGACAAATGCAGCAAAAAAAGAGCTGGGCAGTGTCCATTAACAACATGTGAAGAAAAAAGCAGCAACAATCTGCATACCAAAATGTGAAACGCCTGCTTTGTGAAACACAAACCTTCTGTCTGTGACACATCAGGCCTAAGGAACCAGACTTAAAGCTGCCTCCTCCACAGATCTGGAAGTAAACGTGAGAGAAACTTGCAAGCAAAAATCCTGGGAAATGATCACAAATGGTAGGAATACAAAAATCTGTACAAATATGTAACCAAAATTATGCAAACCCCTGTAGTAATAACATCTCAAATGCAAAGTTTTCAGTCACAGGATTCAGAGCGTTTCTCAGAGAGCCCACTTCCATTTTACAGACTGAAAAAAGGAATGTGAGAGATCGAATAATT
>JANZLQ010000002.1:4441904-4465067 GCA_026212715.1 Elanus axillaris
GGCGGCCGCCGGTTGCTGTCGCGCGTGGCGGGGGAGGCGGGGCGCGGGGCTCGCTCCCGGCGCGGCGCTGCGTTCCCCGCGGCGGCACCGCGGTCACCGGTGGAGGAGAGGGCGGGGGGAGAGAGGCCCCCGGCTCTAACAAGGCCGGCGTGCAGCCGCTGGGGTCGGTCGCTGAGGGGGCGCGCAGGCAGGAAACGGCCGCCCGGCGGAGGCCCGCGGCGGGCTGTGTCTGGCCCTGGCGAAGGAGCTCTGTCCCTCCCATCTCCGAAACGTCTCACGGGCAATCTGCCGCAGGCTTCCGCACCGAAAGGCAGCGTCGGGCCCACGCTCTCTCCTGGTTCCTTGGGGCGCGAATCGCAGACCGGGCGCAGGCTGGAGCAGCCGTGAGGCCGCTGCCGGGCCGGGCCTGCCCGCCACGGGCACGTCCCACCCCGCGGCGGGCGGCAAAGGCGTCCCGGGCGCTCGGCTCACAAAACCGCCACGGCTCTGGGCACCTGAAGGGAGACCGCCCGAGGTGTGTACGTGGTAAGGCAGATGCTGGGTTCGAGCAGTCGCTTCCTCGAGATGCACTGCCTGGGGCGTACGCTTACTCCCTCAGCTCTGCCTTTAAGCAGCTCCGTGGTTTAACTTCCCCCAGAGTCTCTGCCGATCAGTTGCAAATATCTTCGCCTCACGCTTTTTTTTAAGAGTTACCTGGCCTCAAATTTAGCTTGTAACCGAGTTTCCCACTCTATGGCCGCAACCTTTAAGTTAAGTGGCAATAGAAGTACAGATGCTGTACGCCGGCTTTTCCAGACAAGGTAGAGTAACAATTGTGCGGCTCAGCAGTTTGCAAGCTTATGCTGGATCAGTACAAATGATGTACTGAAAATACTCTCTACCTTTTCAAATGTAGCAAGTAAAGTCCACCACCGTAATACCTGAAAAAGTGAGGATTTTTTTTTAATCTAAGGAACTGTGACTCCTCCTGCATATTAGGAGTTTTAGACGTGTTCTCTTACCATAACTAATGTGAGAAATGCAATTTTGCCACTAGTTTTGCCTACTGTGTGATCTGCATAAACACAGGAAAAGCATCTATCTCCATGTATTTTACATGGCACAGCACTATTTCATAGAAGATTACTTTAGAAATTGACAGTTTTGTATGGATTTTCAGATGAGATAATATCCAAGACGTCTTAGTGGTCACAAATCTCCTTGGCAGAACACTGTTCTTTACCCCCTTTTTTCTTTTTCGCAGTGTTTATGCGAGGAAAATTGAAAGCATGAAAGATCCAATTTTCCACAGCATCAGAAACTACCTTGACTATACTCAGTGGAGTTTATATTTCTAGCAGTGTAGTTAGAAGCAGAATTAGTTCAATACCAAACTGTGAATTAAATGGCTGCAAATGTTATCTTGATGCAAAACCATGGTCCTTCCTCACATATCCCCCCGTCCTTCAAAACTGTCAATGTGATCAATCAGGTAAGTAACATTCCCGACATGTATTTTACAGGTTCTACAGAAAGCATGTATTTGTATAGTTTTCTAACAAATACTGTATAGAGCAAAAATTAATTGGGAGGACAGAATTTTAAAAATTGTTTCATACAACACAACTTTGATATACACCTAAGAATCACTTATACAAGTTTAAGGAGCAAAAAGGTGGTCGAGTTAGCATGTTTCTGTATTAGCCAAGGGGTCCTTTTGTTTCTTCTCCACCCTCTGCCACAGTGTATAATGAAGATATACATTAAATTAAAGCAGCAGTTTGACTGCAGTTGCTTTCTCTCTTTTCTAACCAATGCATACATTTAATTCTCGTCATGCCCCACCCATCCTTACACACAAATGATGAGAAAGAAACCTCAGCTGGACCTGCCCTTCTCATTTTCCCCTACACAGCAATGTCACTTGGCCTTCTCTCAGTAGTATTTTGCAACCAGAGTTTAACCAAAACAGTCAGTTCTTATCTTACTGTGTGGATTGTTAGTAGTATATTTAGTCTTTCAGGAGTAAAGAGCTGGTTAACAATGATTAAATATGGTAAAGTAAACATGTTCAAATACTTTTAATTATCTACTTTATTTTAGCACTCCCATTCATTACTTTACAGTTGATATAATATACCTGGAGAGGAGAACCAATTCCTTTCCTAAGTAAACAAAACCAGGGTGTCTCAAAAGAACAGTGCAGCCTCGCACAGTCACTGGAGTTGAACCCCTGCCAGTATGAACTACTACATCGCTACCAAAGGCAATGTACTGAAATCAGTAGCGCTATGATACCTTATATTAGAACAGTTCTTATAAGCATAGCCATGTTGGAAGAGTATCTTCTGACAAGATACTATTAGATCCAAGTATGAAGTAAGAGTCAATAGGAGACGGCCGTCTTGTTTCCCCAAGCCCCTCATGTACTTAACAGAATAACAGTCTGAACGATGTAGCAGATAGGAATGAGTGGTTTTAGTTTGGTGGGGATGGGGGGGCGGTGGAGTGCTAGTAGTATCTTTAAGAGAAGGTGAAGATGAAATGGCATGATCCATTGCAGCAAACTGTAATAAACATAGTGGACTATGAAAGACATCCTCAAAAATGTCTAGAGATATAAGGCCTATGTACCACTTTCTCTTAGAGTTCCTCTTTTTAGTCCAGAAGGCTGCAAACTTGCAGACTTCTCAAAGAAAAAAACCAAAACCACATTACTTTTTGGTTTAATTTAAGAGGCCTTTGATCACCATCTATTACCTTTATTTTAAGATGCAACTGTTCAACTTGCAATATAACGCACAAAGAAAAATGTCCTTTCTCCCCTGTTGTGGAGTTACTAAGATCCCTGTAACAAAAGGTGCTTGGAATTGCAGGAGCTTGGCAGGGACTGCATAACTCTGCTAAGCACAGCATTTCCTAGAATGACAGACATCAGTTAAAACTTATCTGGGCAGCATTTAGCTGTGAAAAACTACTAAATAAAAAGGTGTCAGCTTGCCAAGATAGGCCCTTCATCTTCCATCCCCGATGTTTCATGTTTAGGAGCCAAAACAATCCACAGTGTGACACCTTGTTCCTTTGCAAGATAATAATGGAGTTTTATTCCTCCTTTCATTTGAGGGTTGACAGCCATTCAGTGAAACTCTTTTAAAAGTGTAATTTTGCCAAAATACTTGCATGTTTCTTGTTTTAGTTGCCATGCCCACAGCAAACGTGGTAGCCTTTAAATTTTTTGTCTTTGATTGCCAAGAGAAACACTCAAGTAAGGATGATTCAATCTGTTAGGGAGTCATGATACATAGGAGTTATCACATATGTTGAGGATGCATAAGGACAATTTAGAAGAGCAGTAAGTATATTTGTAATGCAGGCTCTTTGCCTACTGAAAAATAATTTTCAATAATGCAACTCTATGAGCACTTGGATCTCAAAAGCACTACTGCAACAAGTTTAGTTTTAAGTGGCTCGCACTGAGGCATACATGTTGAATGCAGAGGAAAATGAGTAGAAGCTCTGGGTATAATTTTCCTTTTCAGTTTGCTTTTTCAGTATGATTTCTTGAGTACAAATCACTTGATTTGGAACTGGAGTCCTATCTCTTGCTCCCATCTTTCCTCAGATCAGAGTAATTTAGATGATAGCTAAAATAAATTCTATAGGCATGCTCATAATGAGTGCAATCAGAACAGGAGCCTGTGAATTAGCATTATAAATGAGAAATTTCTATTTAATATAGCACATCATCATCTCTACTACAACAGAGATATACCACACAACATCCTCTCATGGGATATATGTAGTCATCCATCTATGCTATAGGCTCCATCTGAGAGCATCTGAACTTAGACTTTGGCCTGAATTGGTACCTTGCAATTTACAGTGGGGAAGTTTGCTTGGAAGGTTCTTCAGTTCTCCTGTATTTCTCAGAAATAAAATCTGTGGTCTTAAATATTTGGAAATATTAACTTGCCTCTCTTGTGTATGTATTATGATATGGTCTAATGAGGCAGTAGCAGAATTTTCCATGTGATCTTGGCTTCCCTGAAAATCACTAGATGAACATCACTCAACAGATCAAGTCAAGTAGATTGTTGCCTTAGATGATTTCCTCATTTGCTGTAGAAATTGGAGAGCATGGAATGAAGAAGGGACGACGCTGGGGGAGTGGAATGAATGCTAACCTGAAGAACTAGAATCTAATTCAGTCTTTGCCAGTCAATTCTTGCATGCTACCTGGCAAGTTATTTAAACGAATTTTTTTACTAAATAGACCTGTTTGCTTAAGTTAGAAGTCTAACCTCCTTCTCAACTACAGCTGAGGAAAAGAGGCCAGCTCTGCTCAGAGCACACATTTTTGAGTCCTCCTATCTCTACGCTAAACATCCATCCTCAATTTCTAGATTAAATGCGTAGAGAGAATATCACCTCCCATGGCAAGTTTCCGCTTTTCTAAGTGGTAAACTCGGAATGTGTGGAATGAGATTGGCAGATGCCCTGAATGCTCAACTGAAGAGGACATTAGCAAGCCTTTTGCTCTGAACGCACAAAACAGTAAACACACTGAAAACACTACATGCCAATGCAGACCTAGCAGAAACTTGATAGACTGGGCTTTCACTTCTTATTTCTCAAAGGTGTAAAAGTGAAACATTCAGATATGATGGCGATAACAATGGAGACTACACAGAAACCCACCACAAGGAAATTAATTCTTTATCTAGTGCAGATGGAACTCTGAGGCATACAACTGGCATGGAAAATATCAACAGAAAGCATCAAAATATGTGTAAGTTCTAATACAGGGTCTCAGCTTAAGAAAACCTTTACTAGAGGCCAGCCTAGCAGCTCTGCAACTTATATACCATCTCTGCAGCAGACAGAATCTTAGCTGCATGCATCTGTGTATGAAACTACGCTACAACATATTAAATACCACAAGCACATTTCCGGCAGCATGTTGTCTCATTAACAAATCTACTTCCATTTCCTGCATGTCCTCTGAAAATAAAGGTCACACACTTTTTCAGTGTTTGATCGTAACACCACAAGCAACTCCCTTTACAAGGTTGAAGATTCTTCTCTAAAAGGCAAGATGCCCAAGATATAGGACAAAAATTTAAAACTAGGCAAATGACCAGAGCAAGCATCTGTGACAGTATTTAGAACCTAAGATTGAAGCGTGCGAGTAGGGATGACTCCCTTCAAAGCACGTCCGCGACACTTCTGCACACATACCTTGAGGGGGCGGTGTGAAACAAAGTATTGTGTAAAGGTACCAGGTAGTGCCAAAGGACGAAAGAGTTCTTCATTCCCCACTGCTTACACTATGCGAACTTCTACTTCCACCGGATTAATGGTTCTCTTCATTGCTAAGGAGGGATCCCTCATTTCTTAATGAGTTGCTTCTTGTGGGGAATAACGTTGACTATAGCATTACAATTGTATTAGGCTGATACTGATTCCAGCAGAACAGAAGATTATTTCTTTTTAAGTCTAATTCAAGTATGTATCTGAGGTCTACAGTGCTCCCTAAAACACACAGAAAAAAGGAAACTGGCTAAAGAAATTGCATGCTATTGATAGGATGCATGTGGCCTGGATTGTGTACAAACATGCACACACACACATATATGGCGTTTTTTCCCTTGTATATTTTCCTCTGCGTATATATATATATACACATTTATCTAGAAGGATGTTCCTTCACGCAGTCAGAACTATGGATCAGATTCTCCAGGTGGTACACACTGGAGTTGTTCTATTAACTTGAGTTCAGACTATCTGAGAAGCTGCCTTTGTTTCTTTCAAATGAAATCAACAGGTTGTTTCACCCTCCCCCACGCCCTTGAGTCAGAATGGGCCAAAGGCACAATTTGTTAATGCGTTACTGTCACGTGTCCTTTTCCACGGTTTCTGTTTGTCTGAAGAGATTAAGCATTTTCTGGTCCTAGACAATAACTTGGTATTCCACAAAGTCTATTGTAACAGATTTGGGTTTCCCATTGCTGAGCATGCCTGCAAAATCCAGTTCCTAGAAGTAGACATTTTTAAAAGGGTATTTTGAGGTGATACAGTCCTCTAGACTGGATACTCTCTGCAGGAAACAAACAGCACCTTAGTATTAAAAGTGTCCAAAATAATGTTGTCGTTTGCAACAGTGTTAAGAATGCTAAATGGGAATGCAAAAAGCGGGAAATCTGCTGCAGCCTGATCTCCCAGATGAGTGAGTTGAAATCCTGAGGACATGGCTCTAGTTCCCTGTATTCTGAGAGCTATAGGTGGAGAAAAGAGAGCAGCAGTAGAAGGAAGAGTAGTGCAACAGACAAGCAAAGAGCTGACATCTTTTTACCAGAATTTCCATTTTCAACAAAAACAACAGATATTCATATGATCTTCTACTGCTTTGATTTCTGACAGCCTATGCTAATTTTACATCACTTTTCCAAGGATTCCAGAAGCATCCTACTGAACAAAGGCAATGCTTTAACTCTGATCCAAACTTTGCTTTGTCTGCACTATCACAGCTTGGTCACAATGCAAGGTATAAATAAAGATGAATGTGACTATTCTGTGTGGTGGGTTTTTTGAACCAAGGGAGATGCGAAAAATAAACACTAGAAATAAACTGAATAGTTTTTAAATTTTCCACATTGCTTTCTTAATGTGTTATTTGTACAGATGAAGGGTTATTTTAATTCATGCTTTAAACAAATGCCCGAAAGTTCTCACATGTCTGGCAGCTTTCAACACCACCTTCATCAATTGTTATACTGGCCTCCAGAGTCTGTTCAGTAATGCAAGTGCATCAGGGTGACATCCAGCAGTATTATTTCATCTCACTGGCATTTAGCTTTTACTGTAATCAGTTATGTATATTTTATATTATATTATTTCCAAATGCATCCTTGAAAATATAATAATGATTCTGTACTTGCTTAAGCTACTTTTAAGATCAGCAGGCTTTATTTCATCCTATCTTAATCAAAATAGAACATTTTATAGCCAACATAACTATATGTTATATATGTCTCCATCACAACTGAACAAGGCTTACTCACTAATTTTTGGCAAACAAGGGGACTACAGGTATATTTAAAAAAAAAAATAGGCAGCTCAGTTTACATACTGTGTCAGAGCACAGAGAACTCCCAAACATCCTGTTGAAAGAAAACCTAGTACTATCTATTTGCCCGGAAAATGTGATAGCTGGGACCAGCCTATCTACCTATCTGTTTGATCAAGGAAGAAAAAACTGTTCAAAAGCACTTGAGTAATTCCAGAACCTAAAAATCGCTAGTACTATTTCTTACGTCACATGGGGCAAAACCATAGATGGTTCTAAGCCACAAACACTGCATGTTTAAATGACACGCAGGTTCTCAATTTCGCTGCTATGATTAGCTTGTTTACAGTCTAAGGAAAATCAACAATAATCCAGCCACAAAAATTAAACGAAGAGTTACTCTGATGATAATCTGGGAGGACTGCAAAGAGAATGAGATATTACAGAATGATACTATTTCAGATAAAACTCATGAATCAGAATGTGAAATCTATTTGCCTGTGAAAAGAACACGTAAAGAAAATATTGTAAAAGCAGTGGTTAGATTAATTTCTAAAGTTCCATTCCAAACACTTTAAAATGGTATGATAGGAAACTCCCAGGGTGAACTGGGTGAACTAATATGACTTTTTTCACTTCTAACACCTGTTATTTCCATGTAGAATATTACTACAGTAGAAGTATCATATGTATCTGTGAACTGTAACTGTACACAAACAATTTCACTTTTCCCTCTGTATTAAAGACTGTTGATAGCCAAAATACTCTACAAGTTGTTTTTCCTTCTTTGTTTGCTGTGAGCTACAAAGGCATCCCACCTGTCTGTCTGCTGCACGTAGTTGCTTCTGGTTTTGTACAAAGAATTTTGTACTGTACTGCGCACATATGAGATCTTGGTTCTACTTTAGTGACCACAAAGAACTGTAAATATTAACACAAAAGGTGCTAATGTCTCCAAGCATTTTCATTCTAAAGTGTTTTGACTCCAAAGCAAAGTATCCCTGGGAAAAACTTGCCATTGCACACAAAGACAGTATATACACTTCACTGATAACTGCATTGAATAAGACTTGTTAGCTCACAAATAGCAGCATTTTATCCTGACCGGAGATCAGCTCATTACCAGGGAAATAGGAATTTTCTTGACATGTCACTAGGATTATATTATTTGTTATTATGTTATTCTTCAGGCTCAGTTATTCACAATGTTGAATAGCAATCTGAATTGTTAAAAAGGAGACCATTGGTTCAGATTTCCTTTCCTTGCTCCCATTGTGTAGCATCTGCTAATTCAAGGACTGAACAAGACCTTCTGAAATTTTTCTGCTCTAGCTGGAACTTGAAACTGAGGTGGCAAAATACAGTGAGAGGGAGATACCCAGCTTGTTCTGAAATAAGAAGCCGCTGGGATGCCCTATGAGCAGTACTAGATCTTTCAAACTGGTCTTGCTAAGCTCCAAACACCAAACTGATTTACTCATTATAGCAAAGGGTGAATGTGCTAATGGCTATTTAGTGCCTTAATCAAAGAGGTTCTATGAACTGCTGACACAGTGAAGAATTTTGAACAACAGAGATGTAGCTGAGTTTTCTGGGGTTTTTACTTGCTACACAAAATATATATTTTAATTATTTAAATGTATGGCATTTTGTAGATGGGGAGGATCAGGAGGTTAGTACATAGTGTGATACAATTCACATTCAAGAAAATTATCTGAAGACCTTTTAAAGAATTTTAAATCTGCAATGCCTATTATTTTTTTTCACTCAGAGCCTTGTACAGTTAGACTCAATATAACTAAGGCAACTGTTTAAAAATATTTACAGATCTACATTACTACTTCTCTACCACATAGACTCTAGAATTTACCCCGGCTGATTTCTGTAATGCCTGCGTGGCCAGGAATTTAAGGTGCACCATGAAAAATTATTTACTGGCACTCCCTCAGGAAGTGCTTAGTAACTCATCCACGCTCACATAATGGAACCATCCCCAATTCACTGTGACCTGTATGACATTAACATGCATTTCTGTATGTTCTGAGATGTGTGCGTCTAAAAGAATCTAGGTGACACATTTAAGTGCAGTAAAACCTTTCCTTACTATAATTCCCTTTTGTTAAAATTGTTCTTTAATAGCAGGTACCCAATAGATGTTCCAGTCAGTAAATGAGTAAGCTTGCTAAGACATGCTGCATTTTGTGGTCCCTCCTTGCCCCATCACTAGTCACTTAAGGATAGTTAAGCAGCAGCTGCATAACTACATTCTGATGTCTTCACTGATTCACATATCCCTATCAACAATATTCCATATTTCATTTGAACCACTTCCCATGGTTCAAACATAAAAGCAATGTAAAATAGGCTAAAACCAAATGACTGATCACCATCTATCCCTTCTGCATGTTAGCAATTCTGTAAAGTAGCAAACAGCTGAAAAAATGATGCAGGGATCTCACCACAGTGATCCTTTCATTAAATTATTATTGTTTCAGTAAAAGATCACTTTGAATGTTCCATCATGTCCTAAAAATTACTGAAGCCTAAGCGATGTGAGACTTCACTGCTGTACCATCTCTACCCTAAGTATGGTATTTAAAGTAGGTAGAGACTGCCAGGCTTGCATTTAGAGCATAATGAGATTTTACTCTTGTAAACATGACTGAGTATCCAAGCCCAAGAAATTATTAAACTTGTGTGGTGTGTAGCGTAGTTTAAAAAAAGGGCTTTTAATTCAGGACTGCCAGTTCTCCTTTGTCTCACCTAACGCCACTTCATGCAAGCCCAAGGGAAAATGGCAGGCTCAACATCTTTCAGGCATGTAAGCACCAAAACTCTGAAGTACAGGTTAACCAAGACATGCTTGCCAAAAGTAGGATAATTTTCTCTTGATGGGTAGATGTAACAGCTGTAGTAGATCAAAAAGCTGATCTAAATAGCCAGAGCATTTAGGTACCCATAAGCATGGCACGTAATCATAAATCTTGCTCCCAGGTTCAGGGCTTAAGCTTTACACCATTGCTATCAGTATTTCTGCATGAAGATAAAGCGTCTCATTACAGTCTTTCTCTAAGGAAACAGAGGTTAACAAGCCTGACTTCTTGTCATGGTTTAACCCCAGCCAGAAACTAAGCACCACACAGCCACTCACTCACTTCCCCCCCACCCAGTGGGATGGGGGAGAAAATCGGGAAAAGACGTAAAACTCGTGGGTTGAGTAGAACAAAAAAGAAGAAACTAATAATGATAATGATAACACTAATAAAATGACAACAGTAATAATAAAAGGATTGGAATGTACAAATGATGCACAGTGGAATTGCTCACCACCCGCAGATCGACACCCAGTTAGTCCCCGAGCGGCGATCCATACTGAATGTGACGTCCCATGGTATGGAATACCCTGTTGGCCAGTTTGGGTCACCTGCCCTGGCTGTGTCCCCTCCCAACTTCTTGTGCCCCTTCAGCTTGCTTGCTGACTGGGCATGAGAAGCTGAAAAATCCTTGACTTGGTATAAACATTACTTAGCAGCAACTGAAAACATCAGAGTGTTATCAACATTCTTCTCATACCTAACTCAAAACATACCAGCACCATACCAGCTACTAGGAAGACAATTAACTCTATCCCAGCTGAAACCAGGACACTTCTCGTTACAGCTTCTCATCCACATCGACAACACTGCATTTTGCCATTCCTCGGATAAAAGGCTGGGGTGGAGCCACTCCAGCCATGAAGACAGGAAGTAAAGAAAAGAAGTGAAAACAGTAACTTCAGTTGCTGGGCTGTGGATCAGTCTGACTCCAAACTTTGCCATACCTATCCCATCTCCTTCTGCCTAAACACCAACCATAGCCACAACCAGACTGGTTGTCTAGGGTTCCGGCATAGGCATTTCTGCTGCCAGTAGGCTGCTAGTCCGGGCAACTATTTTGCTAATGTCTAGAGTCAACCCTGGCTGTTAACTACAGAAAGAGAACTGGTATGTCACCTTGTCATGTGGGAAAATGAGCAGATATTGTTGATGGTGCTGTAAAACCATGAGCAATTTGAAACCATAATGTATCTATGTACAAGGAAGGTTAAGACTTAGGACTACCTGCAGACTTCTTCCTGCAAGTATGTGCCCTGTGTACTTTTTGTATGTGTTCTTAGCACATGCTGCTTATATTGTTTGCAAATTGTTCTGTTCTCAGAGATCTACAAACATTTCAGAGTTTTACCAGTTTGAGGCTGTATTTACTTAGATGGCTGCAAGTCATCAGGGATTGTGAAGATGCATCACTAAGGGCTGAAATTAAAGGATGGTATTAAAAGTGAAATTAAAAATCCATCTGACTTACCATCATGCTGACAGGTTTGTGCACCTAATGTGGACAAACTCTTCATGCATTGCCTGTCAGTGAACAAGTCATTCCCATTCCCAGCAGCACCTCTGTAAGCAAATGGTTTGGAGCAGTTCAGAGTTCTGCAATAAGAGAGGCTATTCAGGAATGCTTACAGTCTATGGTCCTGGGTTATGCTGGTCCCCTTTTACCCTCTTTGCTATGATAATGTGGTTATTGCTATGTATGAAATCTCACATTGCAGCTCTGGACAGAAGACTGCTGGAGTGAACAAGCTGGTGGGAGAACTCCAACAGCTCCATGTTCCAGGGGCTGCATGAAAAAAACCCTCGTGGGGAGGTTTCAAACCAGCAGCTGCACCACTGGTGCACTACCTTCCCAAAGGGAGTACAGTCCAGAAGATGTGGACTCCCTGCATTCCTGGATTACAACATTTTTGAAGAGTTTTGGAACATATTATTATAATATAAGCAGAATACATTTCATTTAAAACACACTCATTTTTCATGCTTTCATGCAAAGAATTGGCCTCCATTTCCTTCTCCCTCTTCTGCCACCCCTAACTCCCTGGCTTTTGTAGTCACTATTAAGAGATTTACATTTCTGAAAAACTACAACACTGACTTCTTTCACGTTGACTTTTAAAGCCAACATATGGCTGGCAAAGTTTACCAGCAAGACAAACAAGCAAGCTTTTTATGTCTCCAAAGCTAATAAAATACTACTGGGAGCACAGCTTGCCTTGAGGTTCTGCACGAGCAGAGCTCATTCTGCCCAACATGAGGAGACAGCTATTTTAATCATCCTGTAGTAGCTTAAGCATAGGTTCTCCTGTTGATTTAGAACAGTCTCAATGCAGAACACTAAGCCATATATACATCTGGAACTGAGGCTGAAGAAGAGTTAATAGTCATCTCTCTAGTTCTATTTTTAAATATACCTTTAGATCTCCTGATGTGTAGCAGACATCAGTGAGTCACTCCAGACAGCTTAAAGATATTTTGGAAAAAGCTGTAAAGTGAATTTTTGGGGTTGTTTTTCTTTTTCTTTCTTTTTTTTTTTCTTTTTCTTTTTTTTCTTTCCAGTCACAAGGAGACTTGGCTTAGTTATTTGGTTTTGTTTTGTAACTGAAGGAGAACTAGAGTTGCATAGAAGTTAATGAGCACATAACATCCTTCAGCTACACAGACACTCCAAGATAAACAAAAGGACTTCTGGTCTAGCCAGCCACCCTGTGTCAATGAAGCTAGTGGAGCGGTAACAAGGGGCCTTTGCATTCATCCTCTGTGCAGCAGCATCAACTGCAGTGAACTTCTGTGCTCAGCGCAAAGAGCACAACTTCACCAGTGGAAGGAGGAAACAGAGCAGTGAGGCCATTTTTCCACACTTCCCCAGTTAGTACTGCTTTATAGGTCTCGTTGGCTGCAACGTGGAAAGTATGCAGCATCTACAGATACTTACAAAGGGTAGAGACAGAAATTAAGAAAAAGAAAGTCAGTCACTCAGTCAGAAACTGAAATCTAGCATGGGGACTCCTAGTACCCTGTCCAGATCTCTCCCTTCTATGCTGCCAGTTTAGAATCCAGACAAGGCCAGAACTGACGATGTAAGTATCCGAATGCCTGTCTTCCCTATAGCAAGACTTTTGTCTCACTACTCCTTCAGTGTCTCACATTTAAGCTCTTGAGCCAACACCATGACCATGTGTGGTGAATGAAGCAGACAGAGCAGAGGCCAGCAACAAAACCGATCCTGTTATTCTGAGGAGTATTTCTGGCAGGATCCAGAAGTGCGAAGCAATGAGGAGAAAGCTGTGTTCCATCTTTAGCAGAATGCTTCACTTTGCTGTACTCTGCTTCTTGACTTGTTTGCTTGAGCCTTTTTTTAACCACACTTTAGGGCTTTCCAGTGTGTGCAAACAAGACAAATATAGTCACTCACAAGTGTATACCTGTTATTTAGTTGTTATATAAAGCTCACCTGAGAGCACCATGAATTCACATTTTAGGTTTGCTGGAAACTTTTGTGGAAACTTGTTCTGGTCTGTTACCACCTTGCAGGGATCCTTTCTTATCCCACACACACAAGCAAATCCTCAACATGTTTTTAAATGAGTACAGAGAAGCCCTGTTAGTCACAGCAGTGACCACAGAAAAGGTTTTGCCTTTGAGATTCTTTTATTATTTCATACAGCTTTATTAGGTAACCTTTCATAACATAGGATACCACTTGTGCTTTTCATGTGGTGGCAGGGGTCACCATCCTGGCAGGTGACAAGGAAATTTATTGGAGCCTATTTGAGATACCAATTCTTGTTGCACATTATTCATATAGTCATCACTTCTCAATTCCCCCATTCAATGACTTAGCTCCACTCTAACAATGGGGAAAGGTCTGAATGATAAAATGGAACCTAGGACAGTCTGATAAAGCAAAGATGGTAAGGAAAAAAGTGAGGGATCTTTTTCTAGAGGGGTAATGCCATTATTCTGATAAATGCAACAGATGAAGAGAGCCAATACTTAATGCTTCTCCGCTATTTGCCTTACAAACCCCATTTTAATATCCTTTAGAACACATCAGAGCTGGGAAATATTCCTAGCTTTATGCCCCATCATTATTGCTCAGTTAGTAACGCAATACAGCACCTCAGAAGAGATAGTGCTTTGAGCCAAAGACCAAAACAAGATGCCTCTGCTTTACAGAGGGCTCTGCAAATTCATGCATCTCCACACATCAGGCTGGAAAAGTGGAAAGGTACTGTTGAGTGAGCTCTCCTCACTTCTGCCCCCAGCCATGAGGTAAAGACGAGGTGCATCACGTAAAAAGACTCTCTGCTTTTTTTCCCAAGACGGAAATTAAATGGTCATGCCCAGCACTCCTCCCAGAATTTCAATATTATTTTCTGGTAATTCTGCGGAGAATCTGGTATCCTACTAAGATGTGCTGGAGAGGGGGAAAAGGCAGCCTGGAGAATGCACTGCTGCAGGAAACAGGAAGCAGGAACATGGGCACATAGCACCCCAGCCCTTGAGTTACCAACGGTTGGCGTTGTAATGACTGGCTCAGGCTCATTAAAGGAGATTCTTTTTTAATTACTGGCAGAGAAGCAGGGAAACACTCTGCTGTGCAGAGTGCTGACTCCCTGGCTATGTCTTCAAATCCCAGAATCCTCACCAGGCTGGCTGCCCTATTAGGGATGGGCTGCATTTGGTTTAAGCTGATCAGTTCTGTCCTCAGTACTCCCCATCTACATCTAGGCCTTCATCAAATTTTGCATCTTCCTGTTTTCTTTGCCAAACCCTAAAAAGGCCAACATTTCAACATTGCAGGGATGCAGCACAATATTAAAACACAGATTTCAATAGTAATGACTCAGGCTTAATGGCCTGTCTGCAAAGCTCATTTTCCTCCTGCTAACTCCCTCCATCCTGCAGTTCACATTTCCTAGAAGGTTGAATAGGTTTAGGAACCAACAGTGTATTCAAAAAGGAGTACTTTTGACTACAAAAGGCTAGAGAGCCTATTTTAATTATTTCCTATTTTCAAGCAAAAACCAATCCCAAATATTGTTTACTGAAGATAACAGACAGCAGCTTTCCATAATCTTCCACAGCCCCACCGCAGAATGCTGCTGACTTAGAGAATGACACAGTGTCAGTCACTCCCCGGAATGGGCTCTGGTAACCCACTCAAATAGGAGGTGATCCTCATATCCTCAAAGTTATACAGAATAAACCATGCCCTTGCAGAGCACACAGCAACCACAGCCAGTCCCTTCACTTACAGTTCATTATAAAGCAGTGTATCTACCTCAACCCTGTGACTGAGAACCTCTGCTAAGTCATATTATCTATTAGCACCAAAAAGGTTAATGTTTAGCTTTGTATATACTCAGTTTGTTATTCATTGCACATATTCCCCACATGCAACTAAGGAGATACTTGACAGGTCTTTTTCTCAGAAACCAAATGTAATGCCTTGAAATTAACTGGCAATATATTTGGACTTTTGACTCGCATGCATGCCAAGATTAGAAATATTTCTAAATGGTTATAGTTACAGCCACTGTAAATACAGTATTCAGTCTGCTTCTTTTATGGGTGCTCCTTAACCTATTCTAAGCATCACAGTCGAGTCAACTGTTTAAACAGAAGTTGAGTTTTCCCAACAGCTGGGACCCAAGGCTAAGCTGCTTTGCAGTCATATTTTACTGTAATAGGTTAAATTCAACCCAGGAGTTCAAAAGAAATGAATCCTTCTAAAAAACATACTCTGAACAAACCAATATATGCACTCAGAGGGAGTTTTAGTAGTGCCTGATGTGATCTTACATGCTCCTGTAAATCTGTTTGAGAGCTAACTTCAGGGAAGACAGTCTCTAAATCCAAATACTAGTTTGAAAAGAAAAAAAGGTTGGGGAAACTGATTTGAATTTGTGCAAGTGGCCACACACAGTTGTGCCTGGCCTTCTCACATGGGAAATCCTGGAGTGCTGCTCTGCTCAGTCTGCCAGTTACCAGCCCATTTAGCATATGCTTCAGAACACACAAGAACCCTTGAATTTGACTTCACTGGGCTATTCTGCCACAGCAGAAATTTCTTCTATAAGGGCATAATATTTTTGGGAGGGCAGATGGAAAATCACTAATATACAGGGGATTTCAGAGAGGTAGAATATAATTTAGAGGGCAGGGCATTGGATTTATGAATTCCTGCTCTAACTCTGTGGCTTGTAATGACCAGTGATCAGTATCTTGGTTTTGTGCACCATCTCCAATATGAAGGATTTTTTAAAAAGTAGTTCTTACCTTCTGAACTTGCTGATATAATGAAAATGAGGCAAGAACAAAATGAAAAACATAGCAGAAAAAATCTACCATTATGCATTGTGCCTCAGGATGCACATTCAGTGCCTTTGCCAAGAAGGAGAAGGTTATCTACTGTCCCCACAGTTTATATGATAATGTAAGGTTCCCTTCAAGGCCTGATCTCTGCCAATAAGGAGTTAATATGCATTTATCTTTAATAGCTAGCTACCTATTAATGATTTTATATCTTGATGTATCCCTTCAAGAAATTAAATGGATACATCCATCTCCTAGTTGTTTTATTACATATTTATTATATATTCCTATTCTGAGACACCCAAAATATTAGTAACAAGGTGTTTTTTTAAGGGGGTCCCTCTCATACATGTTTCCTGGGTTCTTTGTCCTCATCTAGTGATTCCTAAGGTACAAGTCCTAGTTCTACAGACAAGAAGACTAAATACTTATTTCCAGTGATGAAATTACAGCTATCCCTAGTTCTCACTTTCCAAATGCCTTTTGAAGAGTCATCGAATGCCAGCAAGCTCCAAGCTTTGGAACAGAGCAAAACATCTGCTGTTATTGCAGGCTAATGGTTTGTCACTGGATGACAAATGCAAGACTCAAAATGAATTTCTGGGACTTGCACTAAAATTCCTTTTTGTACCCACTCAAGTGCTTCTGGGTTTCATTTTTAAGAGTCACGTTGAAGTGCATACAGACATATGCATGCCTGTGCAACACTGAGCCATAGGACTTAAGCCACAAAAGTGCAACAGTAGAAACTATGGCACTTAAGCTTAGAAGACAGAAAACAGATCTATGATCTCATCAGAGTAAGCTGTAGATTTCCAAGAAAGCTATCCTATGGCTGCTCCTGCGTCTCCAGCTGCTGCCTGCCTGCCTGGCTGGCTGTGCCTCACCAACCAAAACCAGAATTCAGCTCCTGAAGTCAAGATATGTAGATCTAGGGCTTTGGGTTAGTCTCTCCTGAATTTAATGGACCACAAGCTCCTCCAGCTGTCTTAGATATGCTCCTGTGTCCAAACATAAGTGAGGTTCAGGCCTTTGCACTAGGAAGGCAGACAGAACTGGGATGGCCATACACGACAATTGACAGTACACAGTCCAGCATTTCCATTTACTATTGCATCTACCGATTCTACTGCTCTCCTTCCTTCTCTCACTCTTCGGTAATCCTCAGCATATTATTTTGTACATCTAAACTGCTCATTAAAGAGTAACAAGTGATTCAGCAGCTGTCTGTGTTTTCATAAAAAAGAACTTGGCTATCATGAATTACTTCTGTTAGTCTTGGATCACATGTAGGAAGTACTTGTAACCTGCCCTGTGACTGGAGCCAACTGGTGCAGGATATTCCTACAGTTTTCACCTCACCTGTGCACAACGTTGCAAGAAGGTGTTCCTAGCGCTAACGTTCGGCTGTAAAAGGCAGAAGACAGGCAATACCTAGTTGGGTTAACTACTCTCAGCTTCATCTGCTTGTCAAACAACTAACTGAAAGTATGTGAACTTTCAGTAGGGTAGATATGATATAAACAAAGATACTGAACAACTAACTTCTTGCATTGCATAGTGATTTAGAAATGCAGTTTTGAGAGACTGAAAGGCCTGAAGGAAGATCACATCAAGGAAAGAAGGAACTTGCCTAAGATAAAAATACCACTCAAAATCCCATAACATGGAAATGGGCAGTTTAACAATAGAGTGACCTTTCTAGGGGAGCCAGTGTCAAAAGAAGAAAATTAATATTGAAGCTCTGAACAACCTGTTTTATCTACACAACTAGAGGCTATGAGGAGATGAACTTAATGGCAGTGTGCACTAACTTTTCAAACATAGTCATCAAGGTTTATATTCCAGCATAGCTCAAACATGGACAGGACTCAGTTTAAAGATTTCTGACTTGGGTCAGTGATGCAAACTGCCCAACACCCAAGACTCCTCAAGCATTGTTAGGGTTTCTGAGACAACTAGACTGCAACTGTCTGTCAATGCTGTGCCCTTGGCCTCCAAAATTCTTCAGTCAGTCCTGGGGTTAGACCTTTTGCTTGCACACAGCAAGTTACCAGTAAGCCAGTGTGGGTTTGAATCATTTGTGCTAAAGCAGGCTGCAATGGAGCCCTGCACCAACCCACTCTCACTGGGCCTCATTGCCAGCAGTCACCCCAACATCCACCAGCTCACAGACGTGGGAGGCAGATGGGTGAATGAATGGGTGAGACCCCACTAGATGGCAGTGCGACCCAGACAGATTTTAGTTATTGCACACGTTGACTTCTTATTTTGGATCCAACTGACCTTCTTGTTTGCTTTCTGTTTATGGTATGCATGGTGCTCCATAGTCTGTTTGTTATGGCCACTTATCCATATGTTTGCTGAAATGTTTTTTAAAGAAAAGTAGCCGTGCAGTATCAACATCTCGCCTGACCTTTGACACTGCTCACATCAAAGCCTTCTTTTCCATTTTATTTCAGCTTCATCTTTGAAGCTAAAAACATCAGGAAGAAGGCATGAGTGTGATCAGTCAAATCACAAAATTTGCAAGTGAAAACTCCAAATGTACTCTCTTGTGAAAAGGCCTTGTCTCATCTATTCAATGGGCAGGGATTATCAAATACTTAATAGTGTCACTTGTGCATATTGACTGATCAGCATCCAGGCTAACGAGCCTGGAATAAGATAAACAAAAAACGTTCCCATTAACTTTGCAGAGGGCTCTAATAGGCACCAAAAGTTAACTGTCGTATACCTACTCAACAGCTCATTTGTTGACACTCCCTGGAGAACATCTGAAAGCTCACATTCCCATGCTGATTTCCTGCTAGAATAGATGACTCTTCATTTGACTCCTGCATAACTGGGATGATAAAACCCTTTCCCATGCTCCAGCATGGGAAGCACTTTAGGAATTAATTTGCAAAAAAAAAATCCACAAGATATAACAAGGTATATAGACTAATGGCTGTACAACTTTTATTCCATGGGAAAAACACAATAGGGAATGCATAGTGAAGATAGGGGAAAAAAAAGAAAACTTGCCTGAACATATGTTGGGCAATGCTGTCAAAACTGTGCAAGCAAACCCCAAACAATCATAAAGATACAGGGAGTATTTCTAATTTCTTGCCATCTGGAATTGCTGGAAGGGCATTGGCTTCATTTCCTTTTTCCAAAATTCTTGAGTCCACCATTATAAGATTTGTCTGTTTGACAATGGCAGAGTTTGATTTAGTAAATAAATTCAGCACTCTGCATGTCAAAAATACAGCTATTCCTGGCAGCCTTGAATCTCAACTGCAAAGCTAATTTAACTTTTTCCATATAGTTTGGAAAAATGGCTATTCTGGCTCATTCATAATATGAACAGCTTTCATAAAATGACCTACACAACCTATTTTGTATATTGTGTAGTCATTAAAGGTCTTTTGACTTGTTGCAAATGGTGACAGCATCACTTGTTATCTACATTTTTCGTTTCTTTTTCTTGTGTCTCATTCTCATACCTAACCTACTGTGATCACAGTAAAGGGCATTGCCATGATGAAGGAATTCTTAGAACAACAGAGTATTTATTGATCCAAAAATAAAGGACAAATTAGAAAGCATAAGGTAATAAAAAGTAGTTTCCCAGTATGGGAGCCAAATGTCATTGTTGTGCCTGTCAATCTGTACTTGGAGTTTGGAGTTTGTTCTGTGTGTGGTGTGCTATGGGCTGGACAAAATTAATAAATGGAGATGGGCTGATTTTGAGGAGAGAAGCAGTTGAGACCCCAGAGGTCTTTGCTTTTGTAATCAGATTAGTAGAACTCAAAGGTAAGTGAGATGGAGCAGAATTTCCTTTGCTGATGAACTGCAGAACATGTGCTGGCCAACTAAATGTGCATAGCCATTTTCAAAACAAGGATATTTACACATGAAGATATTTACCCATGTCCATCTACTTGCAATACTTAACCTGTGTGTCCACTGCAACTGCTACCATACCAAAAACACAAACATGAGCAAGGAGCTGCTCTTTTTAGCATACTTAAGCCTGAGCACTGCAGAAAGCAGCAGCAATAATCTTGACTGGTTATCATAACAGTCTCAGTGTACTACATTCAACAGAGCTCACATACGTAACTCCTGAAGTCCAGCACATGTTCAGATGTATCATGGAAAACAACAAAAGAGTAAATTTTCAAACTAAATTAGTATTTTGCTAATCTAAATTACTCAGGAAGATAGTCTGCAGTGAGATCACTTCATATGCCTTGAGGGAAAGGAGAAACACATAGCTCTTGAACAGATGTAATAGAGGTCTGACTTGGTTATGGACTAGGGTTATGTCACTGCCGAGGTGTAGTCATAAATGTCCATGACATGTGTGTTCTTCACTGACTTTCCTTACCTAATGGCCATTTACCCTATCATTGTCTAATTTCTACGGCACTATGCTTTGGGAAGCAATGTCCTGCCTTTTTTTCTGTTCCAAATTCTATACACAGAGATTGGGATGAAAAACTGGTACAGAAGAATTTGACTGAAAATAACTGCTGATAACAGTGCATCTTCTGCCCTTTGAAATATACCTCAATAGAAGGAATTACCTGTTTTTAAAGCAGTTCTGTTCATACACTGTGAGACTGAGGTAGTGTTTAATACTTCATTGTATTTGTCATGTTGAGGTGCCACAGAAGCCGAAGTTTCAGTGTAATTTGGAGAAAATCAGACTGTGCTGCAAACTCCTGGTGAGCTAGGTCACAGCTGGATGGTAATAATGTTTTGGTATCATTGCTACAGGGAACTCTTGTAGTATAAGCCAGCCAAGCTTCACTACCTTTTCAGCTGAGAACAGCAGAACTGAAAGTTTTTCAATGAACTGCTCTAGAGAAGAACAAGGTAGAAAAACTGAGGAACAGAAATAATGGAGCTGCTAAGCAAATCCATACTCAGGCCAGATAGCACCCTGCACTTGATCCTGCTTTTAAAAAGGATTCAGGATCATTAATTGCACCAGGTGGGGAGTGCTGCCTGCTAACTGGGGCATGTCCTCAAACTCTGGGGACTGTAAGCTCAGTCTTTCTCCAATATTGGGACATTAGGCAACCTATCGTTCACTCCTTGTATTCCTCCTCTGCAGCAGCTCCAAAATGGGAAATCACAACTAGGGAGAAACAGGATATGGAATCATCTTATATTACAGCATAATTGCACTTCTGCAGTTCCATTCAAAGGGGAATCTCATAGCGATACTGAGTCTCCTCTGAAGCCCATGGTCCTGCTGGGTGGTTGTGTTTTGGTTTTTTCTCCATGTTCCACATCATCTTTCACCCTCCCTGTTCTTAGCTCTACTTATTGCATACTGCATTGTAAACGTGTATTTTAATATGGCAAACACCCACATTCATGGAAGATGTTTTTCAGCAGGAGTGCCCTTAAACTTGTCCTGTGCACTTTCCAGGATGACTATCACATTAGTCTATATGTTATTACTGGTTTGACAAACACCACTGAAGTTAGGAGACAGTGCAAGTTAAAGACTGATAAACCCATACCACAAAATTTCAGCCTGACCTGTTGCACTGGGGATCTGAATTTACTTCTCATAAGCCCCACCAATCTATGAAAACCCTGCTCTGTCTCTGCCTTGGACTGATGCTCAGATGAAAACCAACAGCTAGCAACCTAAAATTTCTTAAAGATAGAATAAAATGGCAAGCATTGTGTGGTTTATGCAGAATACAGGCAGGTTAACTGTGTCAAGGAGGTGGTTTTTTTTTTTTTCATTTTCTGTGGCTTGGATTTTGCAAGCAAAGAGCTTTCTATCCAGCTAGCTTTGAAAGCACAAGCACTGCCTGGAATTCCTCGTGAGGATGTGAAGCCAAACTATAGCAGAAACTGAGGAAGGAGAAGTATAGATTGTGGAAATGCAAAAAAGAGCAGAGGGAAATTCTAAGAATCAAAGCATACTTCAACATGGTGAAGTTTTCAAGAACACTGGCATAAAAAAGGAAGGAAAGCGATATGAAAACTCAGTTTGGCAGATAACTCAGTCCACACGCTCCTACACAAGGCCTTTTTGCAGAGGAGGTAATTTTCAACTGTTACTGATACCAGCCTTAGCAGCTTGTCAGACAGGTTGCCAGTTATGTGAAGGCTGATGACAAAACAGTTTCTTCCACAGAAACATACAAAATTGTATTTCCAAACTTGCAGCAGGTTTGGGAAGGTCCTGCATGCAATAACAACTGATAGCCTGCATGCTTCAACACACTCAGCATACCCTTCTGTACAAACATGGTAGACAGCATGCCTCTTTTTTGGACAACAGCACTTAAAAAGCCATGTTAAAACATTTTCACTATAGCTCATGCCCTCTCCCTCTAGATTACATCTGGCTGAACGAAAACAAGCAGAATTGCAATCTAGGTTTACAAAGTACTAAGGAGAAGTATGAGAGGAACTGTACTCAACAACAGCTGCTGTCTAAGAGGCTACAAGACATTAATTTACTGCCGCTGCTCTCTGCAGCCTTCCTCTGCCTAGCTTGGGAGGACATGGCTACAGATGGACAGCAGCAATAGGCCAAAATCATGCTGTACAGGTCATTACCTGGGATCTAGACAGAAGTGAGCTACGATCCAGACAACCTTCCTTTCCTTTTATCAGCCTCATAAATGATGGTTGGAAAAAACAAGCAAGTCTAATAATATTGAGCAATTAAATAGCAGTTGATAAATAAAGATGCTGAAAATAAGGTTTGACCAGCCAAAACTAATACATGCTACAAAGCTGTTACTGAGATGTAGTAAGCAGTTAATAACAATTAAAAATAATAATGTACTCAACTAAAACCAATAGCCTCTCCAATCCCACCTTCTGCTCCTCAGCAATCCATAGTGCACTCAGTTTAAGAGGTTATTCCTCAATCATCTTCAGAAGAGGACATTAACT
>JANZLQ010000002.1:4480104-4575032 GCA_026212715.1 Elanus axillaris
CCCTTTCTGCACCCCTCCCGCACCCCCTCTTGCACCCTCGCCCCCCCGCCCTGCATCCCCACCCAGCAGCAGGAGGATTTCGCTGGTCCCCTCTTGTCCCTCGTTCCCCTCGCCACAAAAAGCCCGTGCCACCCTCCCTGCACCCTGACCCCGCACCTACCCGTGCACCCACGGGAGAGGATTTTCCTCTCTGATGACACACAGGTCCAATCCTGCAGATGTTGCTCGCTTACCCGCAGCTGTCGGGTGACTGTGCCCCCAAAGGATGCTGGTGGTGGGCTGGGGGCTGGAGGGGAGGGATCCCAGGGATGGCAGTCACCAGGTCATGGCTGTGCCGCGCTGGAGAACAGCCTCACCTGAGCCTCCAGCAAGTGGGGAGGGCTTTTTAGGGTCCTGGGTGGGGATGGAGGTGGACCAAGCCCCAGCCGTGGGGCTAAAAGTGGTTCCCCTGGCACAAGGAGCAAATAGCGGGGAGCGGGCAGCAGCACCCCATCCCAGGGGCTGCGCTGGGCACCCGCAGGAGCCGGGCTGATGGGGGTGCTGGTCTGGGGTCTTGTGGCTCTCTCCAGGGGCTGTGCTTTGCTGTGGTGAGCAAGGAAATGATGAGCCTGTCCGGTGCTGCAGGTGCACGTTTCTAATGGGGAGCATGACCATGGCCACGGGGGGAACAACCAGCCCCCCCAGCGTCCCTCGTCACACCAACCGCCTGATTAACGAGAAGTCCCCCTACCTCCTGCAGCATGCTCACAACCCCGTGGACTGGTAAGAGTGACTGGTGCCTTTTTCCCTCCTCCTCTCCTTTGTGTCCATGGGGCTGAGGGACTCGCTGCTATGGAAGCGGTGGCAGGTGAAGCAGCCTGGCCTCCTCTGCAGCTCCCTGCAGACTTGGGGTCCGTGCTCCTGAGCCAGCCGTGCTCCCAGCTGTCCTGACCCCTCTCCACCAGGCAGCTTTAGAGGAGTCGAGGTCCCATCAGTGGTGACCCCTGAAGCTCCTTTCTTGTCTTCCCTCTGCAGGTACCCTTGGGGTCAGGAAGCCTTTGATAAAGCAAAGAAAGAAAACAAGCTGATATTCCTGTCAGGTAACCAGAAACAAGACATATTTCATGTTCCCACGTGTTGTTCAGTAGATGACCAGATAAGCTGGGCTGCTGGTGTGTGAGTAGCTGTGTAGGTAAGGACAGACTCTGAGCACTAATTCCCTGCTAGCAAGAGAGGGCCATGTCCTTTAATAACTCTCTCTGAAGGTGGGCTGCACAAAGGACCTTGGCCAGATGTTAGGAGAAAGAGCTGGAGAGCCCAGGAGGCCCTGCAAGCCTCCATGCTTGCAGGAGGTCTTTCTCCTCCATCTCTTCTTTTGGGGGGGCGGGGGTGGGCAGCTTTTGCCCATATCAGGGTTCCCCACTGCTGAGCGATCTCCCTATAACGTGTGTCCTGCTCCTTGCAAAGGGCCTTTCCTCGCTCACCTGAGCTTGTTTTCAGTTGGCTACTCCACCTGCCACTGGTGCCATGTGATGGAGGAGGAGTCCTTCAAGAACAAGGAGATTGGGGAGATTATGAACAAGAACTTTGTGTGCATCAAAGTGGATCGTGAGGAGCGGCCAGATGTGGACAAAGTGTACATGACCTTCGTGCAGGTAAGGGAGGTGTGGGCAGGGCTTGGAAGGCTTTGAACTGGCTCTTTCAAGATGAAGTTCATGGTTGTGTTCCTCAGGCAAGAAGAACCAGTATGTGGGCTGGTCTGAATGGGGCCATGTGTGATCACAAGGGTGGAGGGAAGCACACGTCTGTCCTCAAGTGAGGCACTGGGATGTGCTGGAGGGTTACAGAGCAGAGGGTGCCTCTTGCATGACCTTGGTGTACCCGTGATTTGTCTTTCAGGCAACCAGTGGTGGAGGTGGCTGGCCGATGAGTGTCTGGCTGACTCCAGACCTCAAGCCCTTTGTAGGGGGGACATACTTCCCACCTGAAGATGGAGTTCATCATGTTGGCTTTCGGACTGTGCTGCTCCGAATTGCAGAGCAGGTACACAGCAGGAATGGCGTAGCAGGCAGCGCTCAACCAATGGGGCTGCAGGGAAATTGGTCTGGGATTGATGGGTGACTGAGTTAAGAGATATAGTCATGAGAAATGGTAGCCCAGAGGACATGTCAGAGCTTTGGCTGGTTAGAGATATCCATCCATTGGGACTGATCTGGGGAGGAGGACTGAGAACTGAAGGTGCAGTTTGGACTGGTGCAATGCAGGAAGCAGGAGGAGAGACAAAAAATGGAAGAACTGACTTTCTCACTCTGCATCTTAGTGGAAGGAGAGCAAAGAGGTCCTGTTGGAGAACAGCCAGAAGATCCTGGAAGCATTGCTATACAGGTCCGAGATCCATGTGCAGGGCCAGGAGTCACCCCCACCATCCAAAGAGGTGATGGCCACCTGTTTCAAGCAGCTCTCCAACTCTTATGATGAGGACTACGGTGGCTTTTCCGAATCCCCCAAGTTCCCCACCCCAGGTCAGTCTGGCCTCTGCTGCTGAGCCCTGCCATGGAGCAGGCAGCGCCGGGGAGCAGAGCCCACCCCACAGCCTCCCACTTTCTCCCTGTATTTCAGTGAACTTGAATTTCCTCTTCACGTACTGGGCCCTGCACCAAACAACTCCAGAAGGTGCCCAGGCACTGCAGATGGCTCTGCATACCCTCAAGATGATGGCCCATGGGGGCATCCATGACCACATTGGTCAGGTAGGAGGAAGGCCTCAGGGGTAAATCCCTGGCATGTCCAGGAGGCCTGGGCTAGAGATGTGTCCACTTGTTTTTTGCAGGGCTTTCACCGCTACTCCACCGACCAGCACTGGCACGTCCCTCACTTTGAGAAGATGCTGTATGACCAGGGCCAGCTGGCAGCCACATATAGCAGAGCGTTTCAGGTGTGGCCATGGCATCCCTCTGTGGGGGGGGCTCACTCAGCATGCTGAGTGCTGGCTGGGGAGGGCTGGCTTGGTTTGGGGAGCAGCTTCGAAGCCTGTTCCCCAAGACGTTGCCCATCCCATGGGCATGGAGTGGTCCCATACTCCCGTTCATCTAGTGGTGTTCATCCAGAAACGCTGCACAAATCTGTGGCAGTGGAACCCCAGGGTTTTGAGTGTAGTGGGGGAGGGAACAGCATTCTGGCTGGTCTTTGCAAGTCAGCAAACACATGCTGCTGCCTGTGATCTTGGTATAACTCCAGGGTTGCTCTCTGCTGCCTGTAGATTTCTGTCAGAGATCGTACTCTGAATCCATCCCACGTTTAAAGTCCCTGGACTTTCAAATGTGTTTCCCCTCCTTTGCCAGCTCTTTAAATCTGAATCTCTCATCATATCTTGCTGTGTCTCTTGCCTCCCGCCTGCCCCTTGTAACACTGACATCCACCCTGTGCCTCCTGCAGATCTCTGGTGATGAATTCTTTGCCAATGTTGCCCAAGACATTCTGCTCTATGTCTCGCGCGACCTGAGTGACCAAGTAGGTTGTTCCCTGGGCTGGGCCAAAGGGAGCCACTTACCCTGCCCTGGGTCATGACTTGGGGCTGCTTTTCCCCTCCTCCCTTCCCAGCTGAGCTCAGTCTGGGGCACTGCTGCAGCTCGCTGGCCAGATTGCCAGCCCAGCGGTGATGGGGAGTTGGCTGAAGGTGCTGTCCCAGTAACAGGGGGGTCTCTCTCTTGCTCTTGTCCCAGGCTGGAGGTTTCTACAGTGCGGAAGATGCTGATTCCTACCCAACCACTGCATCCAGAAAGAAGCAAGAAGGAGCTTTCTGTGTGTGGGCAGCCGAGGAAATTCGGGCTCTCCTTCCTGACCCTGTCGAGGGGGCCACAGAGGGGACAACCCTGGGAGATGTCTTCATGCACCACTATGGAGTGAAGGAGACTGGCAACGTGAGCCCCATGAAGGTGAGGGAGAGCAAAGACCAGCCCGGTACCAGGACCGCTGGTGGGGGACCAGCACCCTTGGGCATGGGGGGATGGCATAGCAGCCCCAGAACACATGGGGTCCAACCCTTCCTCAGCCTGGTGACGTTTGTAGAACGGGGCATTCCTTTCAGGACCCCCATCAGGAGCTGAAGGGCAAGAACGTCCTTATTGTTCGATGCTCCCCGGAGCTGACAGCGTCCCGGTTTGGGCTGGAGCCAGGGCGACTGGGTGCCCTGCTGCTGGAGGGCCAGCGAAGGCTGTCCGCAGCCCGGGCACAGCGGCCGCGGCCACACTTGGACACCAAGATGCTGGCGGCATGGAATGGTGAGAGGTGGCTCAGCTCTGGGGGTGTGTGCCTTGGCTGGACCCCTCCGCAGCTGCCCCGGGCCAGCACGCTTTTGGGGGGCTTGTAGCAACGAGTCCTGCTGGGACTGGAGAGCCCCCCATGGAGGTGGTGGGTGGGCTGGGATCTGGGGCTGTGGGAGTACCTGGGGGAAGCAGCCCCAAACCTGCAAGCCATGGGGCTGCTGGGTGTCAGGATATTACTCTGGCTTTATTTTCCTCCCCTGTTGCCAGTAGAGAGCAGCAAAACCCTTCCCCTGGCTCAGCCCTGCTCCCCCAGTAGGGCTCTGGGGAAGGGGACTGAGTTGGGGATTCAGGACCCAGGCGGGGTGTGGAGCCCATCTCCACTGCTGTGTTAGCGGGAGACGACAGTTCTTTGTTCGTCTGTCGGGGTGTCCTGTAGCAGGTAATAACTGCAGTACCCCAGACACTGTTCCCAGCAGTAAATGCTTGGGTAGCTGGGTCTGGAGCTGGCATGAGCTGGAGTTATACCTTGTCCTGCGAACAGGAAGACTCTTTTGAGCTCTGTTTCTTCCTGAAAAGGAAGGCTTGGCTCTTGCTGGCCTTGCAGCGCTCTGCCCTTCTCTTTGGTGACAGTAAACTGCAGACTTTCTTAGTGGTTTGAACTGGGTGGAAGAGCTGGTGAATGAGCCCTGACCTGCCTAGAACCTCAGGGAAGACAAGCTTCCCACTGAGCATCCTTTAAAGGAAAGACAGTGACACCCCCACAGGTTCCTTGTGCTCCCCCTGAGCCTGTTCCTGTGTCTGTGCCTATGCAGGGCTGATGATCTCGGGCTTTGCCCAGGCTGGGGCAGCCCTGGCCAAGCAGGAATACGTGAGCCGGGCTGCGCAGGCAGCTGCCTTTCTGCGGAGATACCTTTTTGACCCTGCCAGTGGGAGGTTGCTGCGGAGCTGCTACCGGGGCAAAGACAACACGATGGAGCAGAGGTGAGGAGTGGTACAGAGAGTGTCTACAGACCAACTGGCCACCCCCCTTGTGCTGCCCAGGCCTGGGTGGTCCCTGTCCTCCTCCCTTCCAGGCAGGACTGAACTTGGAGGGAGGGAGGCTGTTTGCCTTGCACAGAACTGCCTCTGGTGCAGTTTGGGATGGATTAGTGCCCCCCACCCAGTGAGGAGGAATTAAGGTCAAATCCTTTCCCAATCCTCACCTTCTAAGCTGGCAGGAGCCTTCCCCTGCCCTCCCCCGCTGTACAGAAACCCGGGGCTGAGCCATGTGATGACTTGGCACAGCCAGTGCTTATCTTGGACTGAGCTCTGGGGTGGCATCTCCTCAAGTAGCAGAGACCAGTAGGTAGGGCTTTGCTCGGTTAGAGAACATTTCCCGCCTGGCCAGTGTAGAGACCCTGATGCTCCTTCCCTGTCTGTCACTCTAGTGCTGTGCCCATCCAGGGCTTCCTGGAGGATTACGTCTTTGTCATCCAGGCTCTCTTTGACCTGTATGAAGCCTCGTTGGAGCAGGGCTGGCTGGAATGGGCCCTGCAGCTCCAGCACATGCAAGACAAGCTCTTCTGGGACCCCAAAGGCTTTGCGTATTTCTCTAGTGAGGCTGGCGATCCCTCTCTGCTCCTGCGCCTGAAGGATGGTGAGCTCAGGGACATGGCCATACTCTCCATGGGTTATAGTGTGGGGCAGCTTAGGGAGGGCAGGGGTGATGCCTGGCTGCAGAACAAGCTGTGGGGTGGTGAGGCGTTGCGCTGATGGAGGAGTTGTTGTCCCCTGCAGACCAAGATGGAGCAGAGCCCACTGCTAATTCTGTCACTGTCACAAACCTGCTCCGAGCAGCTTGTTACTCCGGCCATACAGAATGGGTGGAAAAAGCTGGGCAGGTCTTGGCTGCCTTCTCAGAGAGGCTACAGAAGATCCCAATAGCCCTGCCAGAGATGGCCCGGGCCACCGCTGTCTTCCATCACACCCTCAAACAGGTACGGGATGGGGCTCATGTGTCCCTTACAGAACCTGCTGCAAGGAGGGGGCTTGGTGGTGGTGTAGGTGCAGTCACAACTCTCTGCTTTCTCTCTCCTACCACCCACCCTCTCCCCGGACAGGTCGTTATCTGTGGGGACCCCCAGGGAGAAGACACAAAAGAGATGCTGCGCTGCGTCCACTCCATCTTCAGCCCAAACAAGGTAGAGGTGCCAGTGCTGCCTGCCAGCCCAGCCAGCCCTCCCCAGCCCCCTGCGCAGCCGCTCCCTGCCAGCCACCGGCAGGCTCCCTGCTGCCGCCTGCATTGCCAGTGCCTTCATCCTTTCTCCCCGTGTGGCTGTAGCATCCCCTCTTCCTCCTCCTCTGTCCTGCCTCCCTTTTGGGAAGCATCCTATCCTTTCCATATTTGTAAGCACAGCTAGCGGGGCCACAGGTGAGCCCCTGCACCCCTCTCGCTGTCACAGAGCGCTGGCAGCCCAGCCCAAGGAGTGGCTGCAGCAGCAGCTGCTGTCGCTGCTGGCTGTTTACACTGCCCTCAGCCTGAGCCCAGCATCCCCAGCGCTGCTCTCCCAAGGGAAGGCCTTTCATTCTGGTGCAGATGTGTCATGCCCGGTGTGGATGTGTCATGCCTGGTGCAGATCCAGCCAGTGTCTGGGTCACCTTCTGTCTGGAGGCACCCTCACATCCTTGGGAAACGGCAAGGTAGTACCTTGCTCTGGCTTTGGGTACCCTTGGCTGGGAGAGTCTGGCTTTTCCCAAAAGCTTTGCCCCAGGCTGTGCCGTCACCGTGCACTGGGGTTACCGCCTTGCTCTGCTCGTCTGCATCCCTGCTCAGAGATGCATCACCCGGTGCGTCTCACAGAGGGGCCGTGCTGCCTCGAGTACGGAGCTGTTTGCTGCCCATGAGAGCTGGCGCCTGTCACATTTGGTGGGCAGCGTCCCTGCCCTGGGGATGGATGGCTCTTGCCTTGGCAAAGCTGTCGAGCTGAGGGAAGCAGGGCTGGGCTGTAGGAGAGGAGGCTCAGCGTTTTAGCCTCTGGACTGGACTCATCCCTGCCTGTTGGGGTCCTGGTGCCCGGGACTGGCACATTGAGCCGCAGTACACGGGGAGCTGGCACTGAGGCCAAAGCACCAGTTTCCCTCTGTAGCCCCAGCTGCGGTGAACTGGGGAGTGCTGAGCCATCAGCATGGGGTCCCCTGCTCCGTCCTCACGTCAGCTCAGCCTACGGAGTCTTTCATCCCTGTCACTCTGCTTATGCGCCCAGCGGCGTTCAGCGCTGGTGTTGGAGGACAGTCACCACTGTTGCCCACGCATGTGCGTGGGGGATTCGGCTCTCCGTCCTTCCTCTGGCATCTCCTGTCCGGCAATGCCCTCAGCAATGCCTGTCCCCGTGCTGTGTGCAAGGCCCCTGCTCCCACGCTCTTCCTCTCTCCCTTAGAAGGATTACAGCGGGTGACCCAGTTTGCAGGGATGGGATGCTGTGCCCCGCGGTGGCAGCGGGGAGCCCAGCGCTGCTGCTAATAACCCACTCCTTCTCCCTGCACCTGGTTCAGCCATCGGTTCTGCGAGTCCATGTGGGCTCTGGCAGGGGATGCAGCTGGGAGCTTTGGGGTCTTGAGCAGAGCAAATAGCCCAGCCATTTCTTCTCCTCTCATGATTCGGTTTCCTCCTGCTAAGCTGGTAACAAGGCTGGCTGTTGGAGGTGCTCGCTCCCCAGGGGCAGGTCTGTCTCCCCCAAGCTGTTGCCTTCCTTGGGATAGGGAGGAAGAAGGAGGGCTGTGTGCTCTGAATGGATATTGCTATGGGGCAGTGAAGCCACGGGGGGCTGCGCTCAGAGGGGCGTGCGGAGGGGGGGGTCTGAAGCTGGAGGCTGGCAGCAGGCAGGGCAGGGGTCGAGCCTGGGCAGCCTCTTGCTGGGCATCCCTGCTTTCATGTGTTCCTCATGTTGTGATGGTGGGATGGATCAGAAGTTGTCCCTTCTGGCAGCTTGGGTTTGTTTCCTGGAGGAAAGAACGTGGCAGGAGGGGAAGGCTCTCTCCCCAGAGGAGCACAATCCTGTGGGCATGTGTCTCCGCTTCCCCAAGCACAAGTGTGCAGGAGTGGTAGGAGCTTGAGCTCCTCCTCGACCTTCCTCAGCCCACCTCCCTCCTGCTCATTACTGCCACGAGAGCTGCCTGCACTGCTGAGCCCGGCTCCAGCAGACAGGGGTGTCCCATCGCAGTGATGGCTGCTTCTCCCTGCTGTCACCGAGGCCGGGGGTGAGCAGTTGGGTCTCTTCAGCATCATCTGGGTGGAATGGAGTGCAACAGGAAGGGGGCAGAGCCACACTTCCCCTGAGCTGTCCTGCCGGGGCTTCCCCAGTGCCATTCTTCACGGCCAACCTGATCTCTGGCAGTAGTGATGGCTCCTTGCCTCGCAGAGGGGATGGAGAGAAGGGAGGAGAATCCCACTGCTTTAGAGAGTCATGCTGCCTTTGGGAGCAGCCTGCTGCCTTCCAACAGCCATCCCTCTTTCCGTGTTGCATTGCACAGCGATGCAGGTCCTCCTTTTCCCACCTGCCTTCAGCCCGCTCCAGCTGTATCCCAGCTCTCCCCACCCCGAGAAGCTGCCCGAGGTAGACCAGCTCTGGGTCACCCGCTCCGGGGACACGACAGCTTTGGCAATCGGCTTTGCCAAGGAGTTGGGGAAATGTCACTGCCGTGTCCCCTGCTGCCCTCGCTCCCTCAGTGCTGGCAGGGCGCTGGGGGCTTGGCTCGTCTTCAGGAACACAATTAATTAGGTCGTTCCAGTAATTAATTCCTTACAAACTTCACATTTAAATCCTTGCTGTAAAGAGATGCCGATGATAAAACAGCATTGAGGTCTCAGGTTTAAATGGACCCCGTGCCCGGAGGAGCCCTTTGCCGCAGGCACCTACCACAGGGATGTGCGTGCTCCAGGGGTGATGCCAGAGGTGCTCCCTGGGGGCCGGGAGCAGAGAGGGTTGGATCCCTGCTCCAGGGCTGGATCCCAGCTCCTGGTATAGATTCCTGCCCTGTTAATGGTCTTTAGGGTAATTATGAAGGATCCCATTATCTCCTCAGCTGCAGAGCGCTAGCCTGCTGCTTGCCTTCATCCTGGCCCTGCAAGAGGACCTTAGGGAGCTTGTGAGAAAAATGAATAATGAATTTCAGATTGGACATGAATTGGTAATTAATCACTCCTGGAATTAATTCCAGACAAAGGCGAGGGGGGAGGAGGTTGGGGGGGGAGCAGGAGGCAGGCAGGGAGTCAGGCTGAGTCAGAGCTGGGTCAAGGCAGGGGCCGAGTGGGAGATGCGGGGTGATGGGGGACAGGATGGGCCTGCAGCTGCTGTTATCCAGGGCAAGGGCTTGGGGACGTGGTGACCTCCTGGGGACACGGGGGTAAGGGAAGCCCCTGCCGGGCACCAGTGAGGCATCTGTGCTGGGTGTTGGTGCTGGGTTTGCTCCTGGCCCTGGGGCCGGTGGCAGAGGATGCTGCATGCCAGGTGAGCAATGTCACGGTGGGATAGTAGTGGTTGTTGGTGTTGAGAGTTGATAGTGCTCGGGATAGTAGAGGTTGGTGTCGGCATCCCTTGGCGGCTGTGGTGTGAGCGGTGTGAACCTGTGGCGAGTGTGCCTGCTTGGCAGGCACCGCAGTGGGCGCATGCACGGCGCTGGGGCCGGAGCTGGAGTGGGTGAGGGAGAACCCTGCGCTCCAGCAGCGGGATGCTGCCGCTGTGCCTTGGGAATGGCTGTGCCTTGGGAAGGGCTGGCATTTTGCTCACCCTTTGCATCCGTGTTGGCACCAGGCTCCCTGCCAGCTCCTGGCCTTTCCCCTGATTAGCCTGCAAGCCCTGAGGCTTTAACAAACATTTTCCCTTTCAGAAAAGCTAATTATCATGGCAGCCCTGTCATCACCCCTGGCTGGTGCTGCCGTCTCAGCTGAGAGAGCCCCCAACCTAATGCTTGCTGGTGTTTTGAGTGTTTTGGGAAGCGTCTGGAGGGCAGGAGGAGCTGGGCTGCGGGGTGGGATGGGGCGATGCTGCAGCTGGTGCTGGGGTTGGGGCTGCCTCTGGGCTGGGTGGGTGTCCCCGGGGAGCTGGCTGGCTCCAGCAGCCCTGCTCCAGGCCGCTCTGTGCCGGTCCCTGTGCTTCATCCCCAGTTGCCAGGTGTCTGGAGCAGAAAAGGGAGGCAAAGCTGCCAGGGATGGTGTGGACCACGCACTCCCTCCAGTGCAGATGCTGGGGACATGGCCACCATAGGACCCTGGCAGAGGGCTGGCATGGGTCCCCTTGCCTCCCCGTCCCCTCCCCAATTTGGGCAAGTGCATGGGGGGATGCTGCCAGCTCTTGGCATGTCTGTGGGGAGGGAAGACCAGCTGTCTGGCACTGGCTCTGGTCTCCAGCTCTCCCAGCTTCTTCTCCGGCAGGTGCTGGTGCTAGCAGATGGAGACAGCACTGGGTTCCTCTACCACCAGTTGCCTTTCCTTGCATCCCTGGAGAGGAAGGATGGGAAAGCCACGGCCTATGTCTGCAGCAACTTCACTTGTTCCCTGCCCATCACCTCCGCCCAGGAGCTGCGAGGGATGCTCTGCCCGTGAGCCCCTCGGCCCCTCTGCCTGCAGGACGGCAAGGGGGAGACAGACTGTCACGCCAGCCTGGAGACACGGGAAAGACCTGTAATAAAGCTACCTTGGGCATCAACTGCCTCCTGGATGGTTCCTGGCAGCTCAGGGGGGCTGTGCCTGCAGCGGGTCATGCTCTGCTTGCACCACTGCTCCAGTAGCATCTTGGCAGAGCCGGCTCTGCTCCCCGGTGCTGGTTTTGGCATGGCTAGGAGACACCCACCAAGGAGCATCGCCTTCCCCTGCACACACGCTTGCTCCTCGCCTCTGCTCGCTGTGGAAGAAGAAAACAGATTAAGTATAAATCCCAGCATTAATGGAGAAGTGGGATGGGAAAACTATTAGGGTTCCTATAGCAACCCAGAGTAACATTGTCAAAAGCACCTGGATGACTTGGGAGTCGATTGCTTTTGAAAGTGTTACCAGTTAGGACAGCCACGGTATTTTTCCATTACAGAGTAGATTGTAACATACATGAAGTTAATACATAGTGCATGCAGAAAACCTGCTCATTACCACATCTGATGAAAACATGCCACAAGACCCAGCCTAAGCACTTCCAAACAGCTAAACATCTCGTCCTGGCTTTGCCAAGGCCACAGAGACCTGGTACAGCTTGAGAAAACACTTTCGAGAGTCTTGTTTGCTTTGTAAAAGGCTAATGCCTGTGTCCATACTATGGGATGGGGCTCACGGGGCTGCACTGCTTCCCCTGGGACCCACGGCGAGGTGGGGAGCTTCCCTGGGGCTGGAGTGGCTGGAAGGGGCAGGTGCTGGGAGCTAGGGTGCCAGGAGCTGGGATGCTGGGAGCTGGGATGCCAGCGTGCCCCACGGCTGCCTTGGGGTTCCTGAGCATCACTGGGGGCAGGTGCCCCTGTCCCGCACTTCCCTGGCTGGGTGTCCCCAGCAGGGTTGGCAAGAAGGGAGATCTCCGACCTGCGCCTTGGCTGGGGCCGTCAGCCGGGGTAGGCGACGAGGAGCTGGGGACCCCTGAGCCTGCAGGCTCCATGCCGAGGAGGACGGCTGGGCTGGGCTGGAGCAGGCAGGGGCGGATGGCTGGTGAGGTAGGTTGGCTGGGGCTGCGTTTTCCAGCTGGGTGCTCAGGGTGAGTGCGGCTGGACACGGTGTTCAGGGCTGTGGCTGCTCCAGCCTGGCCCCTGCCCTTGCTTGCAGAAAGTTTCAGTAACAGCACAGGAAATTACCCAAAAAATGCCTTTCAGCCAGTGTTTGAGGAGGGGGGTGTTTGCTCTGAACTTGCCTGGCAAAGCTGGGGCTGGACCAAGGGTCTTGCCCAGCCTCACTGGGTGCTCGGCCACATCCTGCTGATGCCGGCCCCAGGGACAGCGCTACCGGGTCCTGGCACCTCTGCACACTGAGCAGAGGGAGACAACCCACCCCAGCAGAAGCAGGATGCTGTTGCCAACCACACAAGCCCCCTTTGCTGCAGCATAAACTTCATTCTCCCTCTCCTTGCCCTCATCCCTCCTCCTCCTCCCTGCTTCCAAAGGGGCGAGTACCATGTTTTCAGCATCCCTCTGACACCCTGGGGCTCCCCCGGCACGGCAGCCTGCACCCAGGGCCGGCGGGATGCCGTCATCTGGCAGCAAAGTGGCGCTGAGCCACACTGCCTGCCAGCTATCCAGTGGGTTGTGCCAGGATTTGGGGGCAACCAGCCTTTGAAGTCAAAGAGGAATTTTGCACCTCATCTCATGAATGCTTTCTGTGCTTGTGGAAGAGGAGTGTTTTTTTATTTTCTCTTCTCTCAGTTTTAAAAGCTGAAGTGTTTCTGGAAATCCAGCTGAAAATTGCTGGTTTGGCAGATGGCTGGCTGCTTTCCTCTGTTTTTTTTTTTTTTTTTTTTTTTTTTAACTTGGCATCTCTGCTGTGGGGATGATTTGACACCCGTCCCCATGAGTGCTCAGAGTGGGTTGGTGCTGTCTCTATGCCAGGAGAGCATCCTCAGAGAGCGGGGCCGGTGCTGAGCACCCGCGGGGAAGCCCAGACATCTTGAGCCCTGTGAGTGGGCAGGTACATGTGCAGTGGCCATCCCCGAGGTGGCATGGGGCTGGGGGCCATGTGCCAAGCCCGTTTTGTGCCCACCAGCCCATCGTGGCACAGGCACAGAGTGCCTTTCTCCCACACCAGCTTGCTTGTTGGCATGTCTCTGTAAGCAGCCGCTAGGCAAAAATGTGCTGCGAACCTCTGTCAGCATGAATTGGGCTCAACTCTCAGGAAAAAAAAAACAAAACAAAAAAGGAAGAAAAGTTTTCTCTAATAAATAACTGATGTTGTGGCACCTTGGTCCTCCTGGTGCCTCTGGCTTGCTGCTGCCCAGGAGCTGGCAGCCCTAACCCGTGTGACCCCACGCTCTCTGCCCCATCCCCAGAGCCACCCGGCTGCTTCAGCCCTTTGGCTTTATGGCCTTGGCAAGTGGCATTTTTGCTTAAGTTCAGTTGCAGTGCCCACCTTGCTGGTCCCCTCTAGTGTCCCCTGGCCAGGCTGGGCACCAGGGCACCCATGGGTGCTGCTCCTCATTGGCAGGTGGTGCAGAAGGAGGCGCTGGCCCCAGGAGCCTGCACACCCCTGGTGATTAAATCCTGCTGGTGATGCTTCCTTCCTCATTACTTTCCTGTTGCTAACCCACCGATCTTGCTGCAAATGCTGGTGCTTTGCTGCAAGTGTTTTCCAGCCCGTGCTCCCCAGGCTGATTAATGGGAGACAAGGCTGGCAGGGTGCTGCCCAGCTGGCCTGGACTCTCAGCAGGGTGATGGAGCAGATTCTCGGTGCTCAAGGGTCCTGTGCCACTTCACAATATCCATTTCCCTGATCCCTACCTTCCCTTTGATGGCAGACGTGGGGGCTGCTGCAGACTCTCCCTGGGGCAGCACTGGACCCCCTTTCCCTCCTGGCGGGGAGGCTCCGGGCAGCAACAGCCAGCATTCCCTGCTCCTCCTGCTCCTCTCCAGCTGCAGACTTGTCAAAAAAACCCACCCCAAATGCATCAAATAACTGATATGCTGCTTTTTCCCTGCAAACACTTAGGTTTGCCATCAGGCTGCTCCAGAGGGCACAGCGGGGGTCTATCACCCTGCCCAGGGCTCTGGGCTTGCCTGGAAGCCCCAACAGCCGCAGATGTGGAGAAGCAGGTTTTCCCCTTCCTTCTTTTTAATGAAAAAAAACCTTTCAACATTTACATTTTTAATGCTTACATTGGGTGATCTGCAGTGCACCCCATCGCTCAGCCCACCAAGGCAGCCGGGAGGGCTGATGCCCATTGTGCCCCTTTGGGGGCTCTGGGGCACGTGGCAGGGGGCAGGCAGCACTGGCAGCCACCCTTGCTGCTCTGATGAGGCTTTCCCTCTAATTAATATTCTCCAGCAAAGCCAGCACTGGTTCTGGGTCTCTTGGCTTTTATCTCCATCGGCATTGATGTGACATCAATGGGAGATTGGGCTTTGAAAACTGTTTGTTATTTGTGAAGTTGGCTCTGTGGGAGAGGGAGGATGGAGAGGGGGGTTCCCCAAGCCCGGGTCCAATCCTGCTCCGGTGTCTGTCCTCCCCACAAGGCATATATGGGGGTGTAATTTGGGCAGTCTTGTTTCCAGCCCCTCTGAGAAGATACATTGGGCAAAATAACGAGGGTTTCTGCACCTAGTTGCTTCCCATGTGGGTGCCCAGGCATGGGTGCCCAATTCACGCCTGAGCATGCAACGAATTCATGCGTGAGCACCCAGTTAGGTCATGCCTGAGCACCCCATTGTGCCATGCTTGGTTGGCCAATTAGCCAACACCTGAGCACCCAATTAGCCAACACCTGAGCACCCAATCTGCTCATGCCTGAGTGGATAATTAGCTCCTGCCTTAGGGTTATTTTATAGGGCTGGAGATGTGGGGCTGGGCTCCCACTGGTGTGAGGAGTCCCTCTGTGCTTGTCCTGTGCTGTTGAGCCCAGTTACTTCAACATTCACCCAAAGGGAATTTGCAGCGGCCGAGCTGGTGTGGTGAGTCCCATGAGTTGCAGCCTCCTCTGTGGGGTATTTTGGGGAGCTTGCTGGGGTCCCCTTGCACCAGGAGGCAGGTGGGGAGCATGTGTTGGGTCACAGTCTCTTTCCTCTATCATCCCACCAGAGCATTGGTGGGGTGGGGGCTGTTGGGTGAGTCAGCTCTGCTCCCCCCTCCCCGCCCCAGCATTTGGATTGCACAGATGTTCACGCCATCCAGCTCCAGTAACTCCAATATTCCTGACAAGTGAATTTGCAGCTGAAGCCAGCCAACACTTGCTCAAAATGTACCTTTTTTTTTCTCTTTCTTTTTAAACCAACTTTCCATGCAGATTGGTGCCAGGGACCGGAAGGGGTGCAGTGCCAGACCGTGGTGCAGGGGCTCTGTGGGATGGCCCTGCTTGGCTCAGCTGCTGCCTCAGTTTCTCCTCCCCAGAAAGCATGACCTGGCTATTCCTACCCAAACCATTCACCATGCCTGTGTGGCCCTGGAGTGTGTGCTCTGCTCAGCCTCTCCCAGAGCCACTGTGTGCTTCGGCTTCTCTTTTGCCAGGATAAACTGGGGAGCCCTGAAAGCTGTGTTTCAGGGCAGTACTCCCGAAAGCGGGGGAACCCCGGAGATGGGCAAATGGCTCTGCCCTTGCAAGCGGGTTGGTGTTGGGTTGCTGCTGGGTGCAGTGAGTGGTCAGTGCGACAGGGAGATGGGCTGGGGGGGGGGATGCTGCCTGCCTCCCTCCCAGAGGGAGAAAACACAAGTAGGGTGCAGCCAAACTGTTTAATGCCTGTTTTTTTTACCAGGCAGAGAGGGGCTGATGTGCTCCAGGGACCATGCAGGGGAATTCACAGGCTGGCTCCCATTGCCAGGTGCACATGCCAAGGTATTTTGGGGTCCATCATCCCCACACAATGCTCAGGAACTCCAAACAGGCACTGTGACCATGGGCCGATACTTTTAACCAATTTTAACACTTGGAGGTCTCCCCCTCCTGCCTGGCAGTGCTGCAGCAATCTCATCCATTTCTCATGGAACTGTCAACCTCAGCCACACTGCTAGGAAGGCAGGGAAGGATGGGAATGGGTGGCTGGAGGGCCTGCAGCACCAGCGGCACAGTGGGAGGGTGGCAGGAGGCCATCCGCACTTATTAAGTTTATGCAATAGACACTTGGCCATTACACGGCTATTAATCCTCCTTTAATATGGATTCAGTATTTACTGACCATGGTAACTATTGCATTAAATCAAAATTAAATGTGTATTTTGGAGGATTTACAGAAGGGCAGAGGAGGATGTCTAGTGAGAAGGGTGCAGGTTTGCGTGTGCCCTGGTGAGAAGGGGGTTTAGGGGTGCACAGAGGGACCAGGACCCCAGTGGGTCCTGAATGGCCTCGTCACCAGCTTGGGGTTGTCCTCAGGTGCCGTGCCAGTCTGTCAGTCCAGGTGAGGTGCCAGTGGCATCTCTGATGCCTTCGGCACTTTATGAACTACTGAATTAAAGGTGAGACATGCTGAGAGCTCCCAGGGATCCTCAGCTGCTAATCAAAGGGGAACAGGCTCCTCTTTTCATCTGGGGTTTTATCTAAGGCTCCAGCGAGGACTGAGGCTGCTCTTCTCCCCATGACTAGGTGGATTTTGGGGTTAAACCCTTGTACCTTGCAGCCTGGTAGGAGCGTGTAGCAACACTTCATGGTATCAGCTAAGGCTGGAACACACATCAGGGACCCCAGGGCTTGGACAAATCAGGAGCCAGCTGGTGATGCCTGGGATTTGGGGCAAAATATCCCTCTGGAATAGCAAGATAGGGCCCCCAGCCTTAGGAGCCAGGTTTCTGGCCACAGCATAGATGTCCTGAGGCCACTTCCCCCAGTGCCTCAGGGCTGATGCCCGCTGGCTTTTTTGAGGGCTTTACCCACAGAGAGGAACCTGAATGTCCCTGCCTGGCCCAGCGCTCTCCTCATACCCGACACCAGCGAATCTGGGACAGGCAGAGCCCGACTCGCTGCAATTATCCTCGGATTAAAGGCAGCTAATTTAGTTTGAGTTACGGAAGCTAAATTGGATTGATACATTGGGGTGAAGCACATAAAAGAGAAATCAATAGGTGTTCAGAAATGCAGAAGATGGGCTGTATAACTCTATGGGGTGATACCCGAGTGGTCTGGGGCCAGGAGGGAGAGGTGGAGACGTGGGAGCCAACGGCAGGCGATCCCTCGGGCGATGCACGCCAGCAAAGCAGAACTGCAACTCAGCACAAGACTTTCATCAGGTTTTTGCAGCTCAGCAGACTGGAGGCTGCCGTGACAGGCGTGAGCTTCGGCTCTGCGGGGATTCGAGGCATGGGTTTGACAGCTGGCCCCCGCCCATGCCGGTGTGCTCGCCCCCGCACTTGCTGGAGACGTCACAGCCATGAGGAAACTGGTTTGAGGTTCAACCAGAATTTGGGCAGAAGCTGGCTTGGGCCATCTGTGAGGTGTGCACCAACCAGGCATCCTCACAATGGGACGCTCACTGGTGTAATCTGGGGAAGTCCCAGTGGCCCCCAGGGTTTCTGACCCCCTGTGGCCACCAGCAAGGGCTCGGTCCGTCTCCCTTGTGCTGTCTTCTGGCAGGGCAGCACAGCGGGAGACAGGGTCCTTTTTCATAGCTGACAGCCCATGAATATTTATAGTGGCATATTAAAAATGTTTGCCACATCCCAAATTAGTCATGGGGCCCTGGATAGAGCCAGGGTGCTGGCTACGGTGACACTGATGTCAGCCCCAGCTCTGCGGTTGGATGGTGGTTGTGGGACCCTGCAGCCAGGGTGTGATGGAGCCGGGGGGGGGGGTCCCTCCCTCTGGGACCGCAGGAGCAGCTCTCAGGTCCTGCCTTTGGACCAGACCTTGCTCCCACGTGCCATCCCCTCATCCCTACTGAGTGCCCGCTCAGGGTGCTGTCAGCTCCAGGCTTTCTACACCTTTCAGCACCTTTCCCTCAACATTTAATGTGTTAAAACTCAGGTTTCTGTGGCTGTGACCAATGTCTCTGAGGGGTGCAGGAGCTTCTACCCACACTACACGCTGGGGATGCTGGCTGCCTCTGGGATGTGCAAAGCATGGCCAGCACAGACGTGTTTATCTTCCAGAAAAGCAGGCGAGAAAGGGAATCAGTGTTTTGGTGAACAACTGGAAATTAAAGGGGGAGAAGGGGGCAAAGCTATTTCCCAGCTCCAATGGGGTTGGCAGGGATAACAGAGAAAAGAGCAAAATCTAATTTAGAAAGAGTATTCAAAGTCAAAAGTGCTGGAGGGGCTCCTGGTCCTAGTGTGAAACCTCAGCCTGAGCATCAATGGAGGATCGCACTGCAAGCCCACAGGGGCTGGATGTGTCCCGGCAGCTTGACCTGAGGTGGGGGCAACAGCACATCTCCCCTTGATGTTTGGGGACCCTTCAGCCCATGGGCTGGACGTGGCTGATTGCTCCGAGGGAGCAGAGTCAGAAGCAGGAGGAAGGGATTCTGCTCACGAGCCTCAACAAAGTCTTAATTTAAATTTTAAATCCCCTTTTTTTTTTTTCCTTCTGTATTGCTGTTTTCTTCACTAAATGGCATGTTTTTCATCTGTTGGTGAATTGAGGATCTTTCTGCATGCAGTGACTGGGCCGGCAAGTGCTGATAAGGGGCTCGGTGCGGAGAGAGCCCGGGATGGGGGAGACACAGAGAGCAGTACCCCACTGCGGGGCAGGCAGGCAGGGGCAGCGAGGCAGAGCAAAGGGAGGTTGGAGACAAAATTAGGAGGTAATCAGGCTGGAAACGTGCCCCAGGGAGGGAAAGTGCTGTGCATGGCTGCAGCACGGCAGGGTTACCCCAGGGCGGTGCAGGGCAGAGGGTTGGCATCCCCCTGCCCGTGCTGCTTTGGCAGAGCCCCACTGCCCCTCCAGCCAAAAGGGAGCGGGATGGAGGGGGCAGTGGGGACTTGGGAGTCTTTTGAGGTTTGCAGAGCTGAGAAGCGCAGGCAGAATCCCCTCTGGGAAGGTGCTGTTCTCTCTCCGTGCCACCTCCCCATCTGTCTGTCTGCCCTTTTGCTCTGGTCTCCCTCATCATGCACTAATGATAGCCCTGGTTGCTGCCACTAATGAAGGGCTGCGGCTTTGATTGCTGGGACAGATCCTGTGCTCATCTCCCGCTGAGATCCTTGTGGCACTAATGAAGTCCCCAAATCACTTTTATCTCACAGGGCAGCCAAGGGGAAGGGCTGTGGTGGGGTGGGGGGTCTGGCAGCCCCACTGGAGGGGTACAGCACCCGGGCTCCTCCTGAACCGCATCTCCATGGCAATGCCGAGGGATGCTCCTGCGGGATGCTCTTGCAAGGCCACAGAGGGGAATCCCAGCAGCCTGGGGGCTTCTGTACCACACAGAGCCAGGGAGAAAACGCCTGTCTGTTCTGGGAACACAGCTGTCTGACTGTCCAGCTGTCTGTCTGCCCATAGCAATATTCCTGTGGATATTGCGCAGAGGCACTGCTTGAGCTTGGCCCCGGCAGCAGCCACTTAAAGCCCACATCCATGTGGCCTCCCCTGCTCCCCAGCCCCGGCCGGTGATGACAAGTGTCTCCCAGTGCAAACAATTACAGAATTAACCCCACAGTTCTTTCACTCCCTAATTTTCCAGCCCTGACCATGTCCTTAGCTTGGCTTCAGCAAGCTGAGGGATAGAAATCTTCAGCCATTTCCATAGCACAGCACCAGCACAGTGCTGGGCTTTGAACATATATCTCTCTTTAGCATCTGCCTTTCCTTTTCACTGTGGTTTTTGTTACTAGACGTATTCATTCTAAAATAAACACAGCCCAGGAGTGGGGGCCTTGGGAGTCCTTGTGATACATCAGGATCAGCAGGGAAGCCGTGATGGCTGGGGCTGCTTCGTGTGAAGGTGCTGAGTGGTTTGCAGGGAGGCAGGATCCATCCTGCTTCCCCAAGAGTCTCCTTCTGGACATCTTGGGGCCAAAATCAGCCCTGCACAGGAAACATAGCTCTGTGCCAGTGTGCGCTGACCAGCCACTGTGGGACAGTTGTGCCTTTGGTGGGACTGCCCTCTTCCCCCAAAGTTGTCACCCTTGCCCCCCAGGGCTGTCTGTGCACAGGGGAGCTCGGATGGCTCCCCTTCATTTGTTGCCCTTTATCTATAATTTAGCATGGTTTTTAGTTATATTCTAATTGAGTTTCATGTGTCACAGTGTGTCTCAAACAGAAAATATAAATATTTAACAACCTCCACTGGTAATAAAGATTCACATTTGCCTCGTTCTGGTTCCCAGTACATGAATATTCTGTACCACGCTCTGCGGGTATTAACTTCATTCAGATTTCTCCCCAGTTATGCAATATAATGGTAATGACAGATAGAAGCCAGATCTTAAAAAAAATTTATAATCAAAACCAACAACAACAAACCAGTTTGATATCATTAACTTCCCTCCACTGGTTAGGGGAGCACTAATATATTTCCTTTCATTGCTGGCTCCTCCATGCATGCAAGCGCTGTGTGCCTGCTCCAGCAGTGCTGTGCGTGGGAGCTGCTCCAGTTCAACCAGTATGGGTGAGAACTGGGGCAGGAGAAGGGCAGGGGCAGCTCTGGGGGCAGGACACGCACGAGGCTTGGCAAGGGCTGAACAGAGCCTGGTTTCGGCTGAAATAAAGCTGGGATCATATTCTTACTGCGCTGCTGCTCAAGTGGGGATGCACGTGAGGTTCGACACGAACTAAAGTATCGTTGGTCCTTGCTGGGCCTGGGTCAGGGCTGTCACAGCCAGGCACTCGGATGGTGAAAGGGGCTGGGGCCATGGTAGGAGGAAGCGCTGGGTGATTTTTTGGGTGGTGACTGCTACCTGTGAGGATGAGCTGGGTCTGCCACAAGCTAGCAGGACCTGGGCGCTGCAGGTGAGTGGCTCTCAAGGCAGGTCTCAGGACTTGCCGTGCTGGGGTTGACCGAGCATCACGGACAGGTCTGGTGTGCTGGGGCTTGCCCAGGTCTGTCCTGGGGGAGATGAAGCTGTTTAGGCCACAGCTGGGTCCAGGGTTCCCACTGAAACAATTCCCAGACTGCCTTTTGTACCATTAGGAATGTCTTAAGGCAGAGTGAGGTTTCTCGAGCATGTCAGCTCTGGCGTCGTAGGAGCAGCAGGAAAGCAGAGGCAGGGAACAGGTTTCGAGCCTGCTGCTGCCCTGCGCTTTGCTGTGGGGCTGCTGGGAGGTCAGTGTGGGGCAGCTGCTAGTCCTTTGCCCCCAACTTTGTGTGGTCTGGGGACTTGGGCTTTTCCCTGGGCAGCTCCCATGGGAAAGGCTGGAGCTGTGACAATTGCCAAACCCACTTGGTACCCTGAGGAAAGGGAGGGTGGGGACGCATTGGGCTGGTAACAGCATGCAGAACACGAATGGTGGCATGGGGCTGGCACCGGACTCCCCTGATGTTATGGGGCTTTGCAGCACTGTGCTCCCCTCTCCAGCTCCGCACTCATTCCCTGGGCTCCCCGCACCCCACAGGGCAGCCAGGTCCCTGCCAGCTCTGCCCTTCTCCCATGCTGGCAGCCGTGACCCGCTGGATCTGGCACCTCCTGCACCCGTGAATCTCGTTTCAGCCCTGTGCGGCTCCGACCGTGTGCGCTCTTGAGGGCTGGGCAGCCCCAACCCCCTGCTCTTCACCCTGTTCAAGCGATGACCATTGCAGCTTGTGGTGCCACTGGCCAGGTTAAAACCCCAACGGCAAGGTGTTCGTGTTTCCTGGGGATTTGTTAAGGTAATTGATTCATGCCAGAGAAAGAGCACAGACAGGCTGTGTGATTTAGCTAAAAGATATTTAACTGGGTAAAAGCACCCCAGGTGCCACTGACACCTCCCCAGTGGCATGGCAAGGAGCTGCAGGGACCAGACAGAGCAGCCAGCCCGTGGCTCACACCTGGGCTTGCTGGGTCCGCTGTGCTGCTCTACCACCTCTCACGCCACAGCCCTCACTTGCATCTTGCACATCCATGTGTGCACGCCTTGCTCGCACGTGGGCTCGCCGGCATGGCTCTAGGCGCTGTCTTTTGGCTGGGCTGGGCTTGACGGTGAGCTGTTGCCTGGGTTCCCATATCATGAAGATGTTGCAAGCTGCTGAAAATTCAAAGTGCTGTTTTAAATATGTGCTGTGAGGAGAGCAGCCTGAATCTTGGAAAGAGGCTGATGATGGGACTGCCAGGATATTTTCAGTGGCAGAAACCCAGAATTCATCCCTTTGTATCTTTAAAAGGGAAAAATGTCAGGTTTGTCTATGAAATAATAACTAAGAACCTATAAACAATGACATCACCGTCCACCTCACTGCTGGGGAAGTGATTTAGAGATGCCTTGCCTATGTGAAACAAGAACATCTGCTCTCTGCTGGAAAGAGGAGGAAGATCTCCTCATCAGCATTAAATTTAAATGAGCCAGTCCTCATTTGCACACTTCTGTGATGCTCTGGCTCCTGCAAGAGGGTGACTGGGGAGCGCAGGCTTCAGCAGGGGCTCAGCAAGACATTTCTCCCTCCCTGGCTTTCCAAAAGTGTGAAAGTCAGCCTTTTCTATCCAAGAAGTCTCCCCCGGGTGCGAACTGACCTGTCGCAGCCCCACAAGCAGCCGGGTGGGATCGGGTCTCACTCTGCCCCAGCTTTTCCCATTCAGCATCTCCTCCTGGCGGGGCCACCCGCACCCCATCTCCCGTGAGAGGGTGAGGATGAAATGCACCCTGGTGTCCCCATGGGTGTGACAGAGAAGCCTGGTGCTCTTGGTGATTTAAAAATTGCTTTAGGGCTAAATGAGGCCATGATGAGCCCACCCCAGTGGGTACCTGCCCACCCCAGCTGAAGCACCACCAGGATAGGTCTACAGCACCCGCAGCCACCCGGCTGCCCTGCTCCCCATCAGCCACCCACATTGCAAGCTGCCAGCAGGCTTTGGTATGCTCCACATTATTTTTAATTATACTTTACTTTAAAGGGCCATTAATTACAAAGATTTCCCAACAGAGGCCTTAAAAAAGAAAAAAAAAGGAAAGGGGGGGAAAAAAGCCCCTTCCTCATCAAAGGTTCTTGGGGGCGAGCTGGAATATGAATAATGATTGAGGGGCTTAGGCAGTGTAGGAGCAAAGTTTGGGGTGCAGAAGGCAGCACTCAGGGGTGCCCCCAACTCATGGCTGAGCCTGCTTATGGGGGCAAAGCTTGGTGGGATGGAGGGCACAAGCTCTTGCTCGTGACCCAGCATCCTGCTGGCTTGGCAGCGTCTTCCCTCCCTCTGTAGACCCCAGGTTGAAGCCCTGCTCTCCCTCCCATCCTGACCCCTCTCGTCCTGGTCCCCCAAAGGCTGTTTCTCCATCCCCCTGACCTCACTGCTATTCATGACTCCTTGGGAAAGCAGGAGACATTTATGCCATGCCAGTTGGTCCTTGCCATCAGTGCCATGTGCTCGTTTAATATTCCTTTATTTATTTTAAAACCATTTGGGTCATTTTCTCCCCAGCTGGCAGGGGAAGCTGCTGTTTTGGGACAGGGGAAGGCACGTGAAGGGTTCAGTGCCCACCCAGACCTGCCACCCGGGGCTAGGAGCTGGGGGACAGCATCAGCCTCTTTGGGGTGGGATGGTGAACCCCCCTTCCCACAGCGGCACAGCCCTTGCAAGGGGGTTTAATGAGTTTGACCTCCACAACATGGGGCTGTCATTGCCCGGCCACTGTGCTCCAGGGGAGGTGGCTGGAAAACCTTTACTAGGGCAAATTTTATTTAATCCTTTTCATATGGGTCAAGATGTGGTTTGCTCATGCCTGGCCACCAACAGCACCAAGAGCTGCCATCCTCTCCATGCCCTCTCCTCCTCCCACATCCACCTTTTCTCAATTAGTGCTTGTTCAGCAGGTGCAAGTCACTGCTCCAGCTCCTGCCTTCCCCTCCCTGCCAGGCCCCCCAGCGCAGGAGGTGGCTTAAGGGAGCGTTGGTGCAGCAACTTCGGGGTGAAGATGTCCTCTGGCTGGAGATCCTGAGTGCTCAGGTAAGAACCCAAATGAGAATTGTCCTGTTGAGACCTTTTGTTGCTGTTGTGCACCTTGTGCTGGGGCAGGGGAGGGGGAGATGCCCTTGGGTGGCTGTGGCTGCTGGTGTTCCTGGATGGAGATAAGGGGGTTGGCTTTTCTTGAGCCTGGAGTTGCTTGGGGGGCCAGTGGGGTGACTTGTTGATGTGCTGCTGTTGCTCAGAAGGTTTCTTTTTCCTTGCAAAATTGTGTATGCTGTGAGCAAGGTCTCAGTGCCTTGATCCCTGCCAAGCCTAGGGCTGAGCTCTGCAGCCCATCCTCTGCCTGCTGCAATCTGGGTGTTTGTGTGGCTCTGACCTTCCCTTTGCCTGAGCTCTCAGCTTTGTTGGCTTTTTGGCACCTTCTACCCTTCCTTCCTGGGGCCACCCTGAGCTCCGGCAATCCCTGAGCTCCCTGGGATGCTGGAAGTGCTTGTAACAGTGCTGGGGACCAAGGCAGGCACGCTGTGGAGCACCATGCGATGCTCACCAGCATCCCGGTGCTCGACCAAGCTCGCAGCAGCAGTGCTGCTTGGGGATCCAGGGCCCGGCAACAAGCATCTCATTTCCCTCTTGTCTCTTCCTGTCAGACAAGATTTGAAGATTCAATTAGAGTGGGAGCCGCTGATAGCAGTGGTGCTGGCGTGCTGCTCGCACTCTGCGCTTGTGCTGCATGGGAACCAGATGAAAGCTGAAAGCGATGCACGGGGGATGGGAAGAGGAGGGTAATGGAAAGCCTGGTAGAAAAAGGCAAGAAATGCAGATATGGAGGGGGTTGAGGGATGGTTGGAGGCTCGTGGATGTTCTCCAGCCTCTGGAGCAGCAGAGTGGTTCTCACTCATGAGAGGGGCACCCAGGGCAGCAGTGGGCTGGGGAGACCTGCTCCAAAATCCCTCTGTATGTGCTTGGTGGGGTGAGGCTGGGCGTCGGGGCAGGACTTGCTTGCCCCAAACCTCATCCCACAGAGCTGGGTCTCCAGGGCAGTGGTAAGAGAGAGCCAGGAGCGGGGCTGGGTCTCGGCACCCGAGGGGAGAACAAGGGAAAGCCTCCCAAATGCATCAAATGGGGACCTGCCTCAACCAAGCAGCAGAAGGCTGGATTTCAGTTTGGAATTTTTTTTTTTCCCTTTCTGAAGGTTGCCTCTCCCTTAAACTGTGCTTCATTTTGCACTAATGCTTCAGAGAGATGTAGAGTCCGTTTGAGCCCTTTGCTGAAATGCTGCAGCCTTTGGTGCAAAGCCTCGTGGCTGCTTGGCCAGGCATGGGGATAAGGACAGGCTCCAGTCGGAGCCATGCTAAATTCAAGAGGGTACTGAATAGGGTCAACATCTAGTGCGGCGCTGGGTCCCATCTAGGGGAGCTGTCTTTGTGGGGCTGATGGACCTTTGCACCTTTTGAAGGTCAGAGCCAGGATGTGGCCACTAAAGCACTCAATCTGCCTGACCAAGATAGTCTTGAAAGAACAATTCCCTCCTCTCTCAATGTCTTCTGGAGGTAATAGCAGTTGTTAAGGAAAAAGCAATTTTTTTAAAGATGGGGGGGAGCAGACAGACTTTTATTATAAATTATATTTTTACTATAAATTATATTCTGAGCCCCAGAGCTGAAACCTGGGCTCAGCTCAGGTCTTGCCAAGTCAGGAGTATCAGCTGCACCGGTGCTACAGCCCTGAGCGGCTCAGCCCTTGCAGATGTAGCTGTTCCCAAAACTCAGGCTGTACTCTGGCATGGATTGATTGTGTACCAAAATGTCAAGGTGCAAACATTGATCATGTAGGAAGGTGCTGGTCATCAGCCAAAAATAAGTATTCCCCAGCCTAAATTATTAATTCCTTTCTGCACACCAAACGGATTGTGCTGGTTGCGTACACCCCCTCTGCACAGTGGTTGTGCTTTGTGCTGTAGTATATTTTCCCTCCAACTACTTGTCTGGCTCTTCACTTAATAAAGATTGAGAGAGACAATAAAAACATTCATTAAATAGGGAAAAAAAAAAAAAAAGAAGCCCTGCTTGTAGCCTCTAGCAGTTGGTTTCATTAAGCAATTGCTTCTCCCAAACCCTCCACAGTGGCTCCCAGTGCCAGTACCCAGCCCTGGGATTTGGGGATGCAGCACCAGACTGGGAAGCCCTGAGATACTCAGGGTGAAGGCCATGGCTGTGGCACCAATGGAATAACTGAGGAGAGCAAGAAACTGTCTGGGTGATGAGAAAGGGAATTAGCAAAATAGGCTCTTGGGGGAAAAGCAGCTGTTCGGATGGGGTTATGCAGGGTTAAGCCGTTATCTTGTGCTGTGTCCAACCTGGGGCTGGTCTCCTGCTCCTCCCAGGTTGTTAGCTTCTGTCCTAAGAAGCAAATGTGCTAAAATCATTAGTCTGGGGCTCTTCCAGCTGTGGGCACTGAGGCATGGGAGCAGCCTGGGGGGCTGTGCCAAGGCTGTGGGGAGCAGGGGGGGATACTGAAGAGGCAGCAAGGGCTGCGTGGGGCTGGGTTTGGTGGGAAGAGGCAGGAGCAGGGGTGGGCAGGGGGGTCTCTGGTGTCTCTGCTATAGCTGTGTCAGCTGAAATACAGTGAGTGGCATTTCTTGGGAGGTTAATTCACTGATGGGGGCAGCCAGGAGCCCCCATGCATGGCAAGGGCTCTGGCTCCACAGCACTAGCTGTGACTGGTGGGGTGGGGGAGCAGGGACAGAGTGGGCTTCGTGCTGTCAAAGTGCTCTTCAATAACACTCAAGTCTGTAAATTGGTTGTGGGAGGCCTGCTCTGCCCTCAAACTGTGACATCTGAAATGAAATATGTATTTTCTCTCCAGTTCCAAGGCATGAGAAGAGCTTTGGATCTTGTTGCGATTTATCACTCAGCCCTAAGCCAGATGCCTATATGGGTTCAATCTATAGCTCCCAGAACTGATAGAAATATTATCCCATCTTATTAAAATCACCCACAGCTACTGCAGCTGTATGTCAACAGCAAAACAAATAGCAACTAGTTCCCATCGGATTGGAGCCTCTCCGTTGAGGCTGTCTTCAATCCACCTCCTGCTAAAATGGTTACAGATGTAGGCTTTTCCCATTACAGCTCAGTGCAGCTCCTGTACAGCCGACTCCAAATCCCATTACCACGCCAGAGCCGTCTTTGGTGAGCATCAGCTCAGCTAAAGCTTCCTTGCTGACGCGAAGCATTGCTCGTGATGCTTTTCCTAGAAGTACCACTAAGAGAGAGTGCAGGGCTGTGCTCCCCCGAAAGAGCCCTGAAATGGTGGGGGGCGGCTCTGCTGCAAGGGGGAGAGAAGAGCAAGAAGGCTGTGCTGGGATGAAAGCAGTGCTTCTTCCTCTTCTTCCTCCTCCTCCTCAGCCAGGCACAGCTCCTGTGGCTGCCAGGGGGTCTGCTGAGTAATTTAGGGTACATCACATCTGCTGTTGGAAGCGTAACCGATGTTGCAATGCATGATCCCCCTTCCTCTCACCCCTCCAAAAACACCACAGCCCTAAAATTCCTGCTGCCACCCAAGCTGTCCCTGGCTCACCCCCATCCCTCTCTCCTGTGCTATCTTTGGTATAATTAGGAGGCCAGGACTGTGCGTGTGAGGTGAATGTGACCTCATTAGTTTCTTACACTGTATTAAAATTTCTGCTCATTTACATCCTCAATCCCTAAATGTGCAGCTCTGGTGTCTGGGGTCACTTTCTGCTGCTTTCCATCCTTCTCACCAAGGCTCCAGGCTAGAGCTGTGTTCCCTCTCCTCAACTGATTCCTCCATTTCCATCTCAAAGCCACCCCGTCGTGAGTTTCAGGAAGACAAATTCCTGGTTTACCCTGGGCAGGTGGGAAAGGCTCCCCAGGGAGATGCCCTGGCCTGGGGGAGCACTGAGGTGCTCCTGGTTGAACTTCTTTGCCCACCCGAGGTGAGACAGCAAAGCTCTGCGTGTTCCTTCCGCTCTGCTGCCGGCTGTGACGGGATGGCAAACACCCTGGCCAGGCTGTGACAGGCTCCATGCTCTCATCCCTCTGAGATCCACAACCAAGATCACTCTTCCCTAGCAAGAGCATCCTCTTATCTGTGTTTGCTGATGCTAAAATCCTGCTAGACTGGCGGTGCTGGCTTGATCCTCCTGAGGTTCAGGTGCTTAATTTTAAAAGTAGAGGATATATGGCTCTGTCGAGCCTTTCTTCTTTTCCTGTTTTAGTTGGAGGGAGAGTGCTCTTTGAGATGGGAAGGTTTGCATCGTGTCTCTTGTGTGATGTTGGATCCCTTTATAGGGCAGGTATCTTCTAAAGCAAAATGTTTTCAATTCTCACGATGAGCATAATTCTCAAAAATGTACGCAATAAACAAAATGAGCCAAATGTAATTAAAATGGAGACAGCATATAATCTGGTAACCCACTTAGAGGCTCAAAGCTTCAGCTTTTAAAAAAATGTTTGCTCCAAATCCATTTAAATAAACAGACCGACACACAAAGGCTGTCTGTACATTATCAGGATACAAAGAGAATCGGATCAAAAGCAGCTGTGGCCAGGCTGTACATATGTAGTGAGGAAATTGCTTGATCTAGACTGCACCTTACATGTGCAAATGTGTTTGTGGACCTTTCTGTGAATTGCATTTGTACAACAGCTGAGCTGTCGGGCTACTGGGCTGTGCTCTGCCGGGGAAGCAAAGGCTAGTGTCTCCCCAACCGCAGGAGCCTTTGCTGGGGAAGCGAGGGAGCTCCTGGCATGTTGGTATGTCTGCTTGCTTTGGCAGGAGTGGAGGGAGGCCACAGAACTAGCTGAGCTTTGCCCTCTCCATGAGCACAGACGCTGCATCTCTTGGAAACCTGGGAAAGAAATGGGAGTCCCTGTTGCAGGCTCTCTGCTCATCTGGTGTCACATGTGCCATGTGCCATCACACTTGTGTGCCCCTGGGCTTGCAGGAGAGTCTCCTGGCCATGCGTGGTGGGGCTGTGGGGTTTGTATCTCCTCCTCTGCCCGGACATGGTCTCTTGCAGTTCTGCAGCAGAGCCTGGCTGGCCTTGAAGTTTTGCCAACAGCCATGTGATTTGTCTCAGGTTGGACAGCACAGGCTGTGAATCCAAGATCAAGTGTGCTCCCAGGCCAGCAGGATTCAGCCCAGAGAAGGCATTTTGGGTCAGACGAGAGCATCTTCCTATTGCTCTCGCAGGTGATTTTGGGCTAGCTGGAGCTCTTGGGAAGGGGATGCTCATATACATATATATGATGTGGGGGGCTGCCGCGGAAAGGTGAGAAAGCTGTTTTCTAAAGCAGCAAAAAATCTTAAGCATTTAGAAACAACGCCTTGGCTCAGCCTGTGGGGATGTCTGTGCTCAAAATGAGCGATGCCTGCAGAGAATCCTTTACTCCGGCCCTGCTGAAAGAGGGTCCCTGCCCCGTGCCGTGGCCGGGAGCGCCCAGCGTGGCGTGCCCCTCGCTCGGGGCCGTGTCCCGTCCCCGCCCCGGGGGATGCTTGCGGCGAGGTCCCCGCCGTCGGGGCCCGCTCCCGTCACGGCCGGGAGTTGCACCGGCAGAGGGAGCTCCGGCCGCGTCCTCCGAGCGGGCGGGGGGCGGGGGGACACCGGGGGTACCCGCTGCTCCCACGGTCGGGGGGGCCGGGTCGTGTGTCCGTCTCCCCACCCCCTCGCTCGGGGCCCCGCTCTCCTGGGAGCTGCTGGCCGGGATCGTGCCCCGCCCCCCCGGCCAGCCCAGGGACGACTTGCTGCAGACGGGTTGGCCCCTCCAAGGAGCTGGGGGCTGGCGGGGGGGAGGGGGGGGCACCCGGCCGTGAACCACGTGCGCCGAGCCCAGCAGCGCCGTCTCTGCTCGCAAGTGGTGGGGGACATGGCGGGGGGAAGCCGCCCGGTGCCCCGCAGCGGGGCGAGGATCTCGGGCAGGGTTCTCCGGTGCAGCGAGGAGCGGAGCCGCGGCACTCGGGAGGGCGCTGAACCCCGGGCTACCGGGGGCTGCAGCTGGCGTACGCCTCCCTCCCGGTACCGGCTCCTGCTGCCCTCGGCACCTTGGTCCCGGTGGGTCTCCCTCGCCTGGGGCTCCTGCCCTCCGGCCGCTCCTGCCGCTCCTGGGCTTCCCCCTCTCCCGGTGCTGCAGTGGGTCCCACCGGGGTTCTGCCTCTGTCGAACGCAGAGCAGGGCTTCCCCGCCTCCAGCGCTCGGCGCTGCAGGTCCTCCCCCCACTCCCGGCAAGGGCTGACCGGCCCTGACCCCCAGCCGGGCAGCACCGGGCGGGTGCGCCCCGTCCAGCCTGGGGGACAGTGCCTGCCCGTCCAGCTGTGCTACGCAGACGGACAGCCGCGACAGCCAATGGGAGAACGCGGAGGGGCCGGGAGCGAGTTCCCATTGGCGGCGGGGGGAGGAGGAGCCGGGACTTGAAGTTGGAGTGAGGGTTCCAGCTGTGTGGAGCGCTCGGCTTGGCGCGGCCGCCCGCGGGAGCATCCTACGCCGCCCGTCCTCGGGCAGCAACCCCCCCCCCCCGCCCCGGGCAGATGTTGGGGCGCGGAGGGGGCAGGCAGAGCCGCTAAGGCGGCCCGTCCCGCGGGTGGGGGCCAGCACCGGCAGCGGGGGGCCTCCCTGCCCGCGGCTCGCCCGGCTCGGGCCCCCGGAGGCACGGCGAGGAGGAGCTACGGAGCCCGCAGACGGCAGGGCAGGGCGAGGGGGGCGGCCCGGCCCCGGCGGGGGGCGCGGCAGCGGCTCTCGCCCGGCCATGCCACCCCAGCGCTGAAGCCGCCCCGCCGCAGCCCCCAGCCCCCCGGCCCCGCCATGGCCGCGCCCCTCTAGGCACCCCCCCGGCTCGCCCCGCGTCGTCCCGGCTTCCCCCGGGGCCGCCGGCCGGAGGATGGACGAGGATGGACCGCGAGCGGCCGAGGAGGAGCCGGAGCCGGGCAGAGCCAAGACTTTCATCCGCCTTAATGACCTGTCCGGGGTCGGGAGCCGCCCGGGGCCGGGGGACAGGGAGGCGGGCGGCGGTGACTCGGAGGCGGAGGCGCTGCCCTACCCGGCGCTGGCCCCCGTCGTCTTCTTCTACCTGAGCCAGGAGAGCCGGCCGCGGAGCTGGTGCCTCCGGTTGGTCTGTAACCCGTATCCTTTGCAGGTGCTCGGCGGCGAGGTAAGCCCCGCGGCCCTCCCCCCATCCCCGGAGCGGCGGGCATCTCCCGGCTGGAGCCCGCTGGGTGGTGGGGAAAGAGCCGGGGTTTGGGGGGACCCATCACCCTCCGTTCCCCGGGGTGGGGGGGAACCAGGGCGGTGCTCGTCCCCCTCTCCGGTGCCCGGCCGGCAAGTTTTCCGGGCTGTTGCTTGGGGCTCGGTGCTCCCCGCCGGGGTGCAGGGCTTGGGGGGTGGGCAGCGGTGCGGGGTTCTCCGCTCCCCGCCGCCACGCCGCGATGCCCCGGCTCCCGCGGGCTCTGCCGCGCCGCTTCACCGGGAGTCGGAGCGGGAGCCCCGGGCGGCCCTTCCTGGCCCGGGGATCGGCCGCCCTCCGATGTCCCCGCTCCCCCCGGCACACCGAGGGACCCGAGCCCTAGTCTCCCCCCCCCTTTGCAGAACCGTTCTCCTCCCTGACCCCGTTTCTCACCCGTTTTAGGCTCCCTGGTCCCTTCCCAGAAGGTTTTAAGGGGAGTACAATCTGGGGGGAGGCAGTGGCGCTGGGGGTGGTTGGTTTGCCGCCCGGCTCCAGGGTCCCTAAATAATTCACAGAGTGAGTGCGAGGCTGGCCAAAGGGCCTGCTCTCTGCAGTGTCCTGGGGGATGCTTCTGCCTTGGAGGGGTCCGGGCCAGGCAGGGATCACGGTCCCTGGGGTGCGCATCAGCCAAAGGGCCACTGCTCGCCAGGTCCTGGGGTGAGCCATGACCCTCAAGGGTATCTGGTCTCCTTCCAAACTCCCTGTCTGCTCCAGCACAGGCTCTGTGTCTGAGCTGCTTTAGTCAAGTTTAAGCTTTCAAAAGAAGAGGGGGAACAAAAAAAAAAAAAAAAAGAAATAGAAAAGACAGTAGAAAAATTGCTTCTTGCCATGGTCTTGGTGCCTTTAAAGCCTCCCCTGGAGTTGAGTTGCAACCAGCATACAGTTTGTAGCACTGCAAGTGTTTTACCATCCCCAAACTCCAGTTCCATTTATTATTTGCAGAAACAAAACCCCAAAATGAAATAAAGTGATGTGGCTTCCAGTAGGGGCTGGTTGGGAAGAGGCAGCCGCTGCCCAGCTGAGTGGGAAGTTCCTGGGTCCGAGCCGCTCTGCCTGTGCAAAAGGCAGGCGAGCATGTATGGGCAACAAACCCACATCTGGAGTGGGAGAGGCTGTGTGGTGGCAGGGAGGACATGTTACATGGTATAGAGGGCCAGAATATCCTGTGTGAGCCCTCCTCTGCTCCTGGTGCACGGGAACTGTTAGGAATTACATTTTGGCTGAGGTTGGTGTGCCCAGAAGAGTGGCAAGGGTCTGCCAGAGTTGCGAATATTGTTTTACTTGAGCTTCAGCAATAATTTATCTGATAAACAGGCTGCCTTCTTTCCTAAAATGTCCCCCAGGAGGGGAAAAACAAGATTTCTCTTCCCAGTCATGAATACTCCTGTCAGTTTCCCCCCAAATCTCTTTCACACCTGCTGAATAGTTCAAAGCTGCATTTATTTAAGCATCTTAGGAAATCTCGCAACTTTGCAAAGCCTTCTGTTTTGGGAAGAAATACTAACGACAGGCTGCAAGTCAGTGTGTTCTTGTTGCCTACTATGACTAATATTAATTTATGATTGCTGGCTTAAATATGTTTTCAAGTCTTTTTTTTTTTTTTTTTTTTTTATTTTCTTTCCTAATGATGCTGTTTTGAAGCAGGTGTTAACACCTGCATGTTCTTAGTTGTTTTCAGTCAAATCCCCCACTCCAATAATGGCTTGAAATGCGTATTCTCCTCTGTGGCTGCACATACAAGCAGATTAACTTTTGTCCTTGGAAAATTAGTGGTATTGTGGTCACCTGCAAGCTCTGCTGCAAGCAGGGAACGAGCATTAGGTGCAGCCCTGCAAGCTGGGATTTTCCTTGTCACTAATTTTTCACTCATTACTGACAGAGAAAGGCGCTTGCTGGGAGCCCCAGGGTCATGGGGGACGATGCTGTGGGTCTCCGAGTCGTGTGTCTGCATGCGGCTGTTTGTTTGTTTTCAGGGTCACTGACCCGGAATTGGGGGAGTTTATTTAAAAACAACACCAAAAAAGCAGTTCAGCCTACAGATGAGAGGAAGGCAGCGTCCAACTTGGCACCCACACTGCGTCCCATTGCTCGCTGGGCTATTCAGCAGAGCAGCATTTTGCTTATCCCTTCGGCTCTCTGCAGCCTGAGTGCCGGAGCTGAGCCATTGCTTATTTATATTTATTACTTTTATTTTTTCCCTTTAGTGTGGTGGGCCAGTAAAGTGGCCCTTCTCAGGCTGTAATCTTCTAGGAATCATGCTCTGGTGCTAAAACCATATAGTCACTTCACTGGAAAGTCTTTGTTGCCACCAGCTGCCCTGGAGAGGAGTGACAGTGCTTGGGCTCACGTGGCTGGTGAATCCTGCCCTGGCATCTGGGGGTTTGGGGCTTTCACTGGCTTCTGCCGCTCTCTTGGGTGGTTTTTACCTTTCCATGGGTGAGGCTGTCTGCCCATGATGAAATTGGATGGGAAGGCTATTGTTTGAGCTGTGCCTGTGGAGCTGCATGGCTTGCTGGCTTGACAAGACATGTTTGCAGTGTGCTGACCTGATTGATAAACTTTGCTGCTGATGGGGTATCAGGAGGAGGTGCTGGAGCTGCTCCTGCACCCGCAGCTCCCTCGCCTGCCCCGAGAAGGGCAGCTTGTGCTCCTGGGTTGCTGCTCTCCATCCCTGTCCAGGCAGCTTGTGTGACCATGGTAGCCAAGGCTGGGATGTGGGTTTAGCGGGAGGGTGATGGTTGATGTGCCAAGTGTCCATCAAGGACGCAAAGTCCTGTTGAGGTGGTTTGTTGGGCTTCTCTACCGTGTTTCCATTCAGAGCATCCTATGACTGGGCCAGGGAGGCTTTTCCCTTGCTGTCTGGAGCAGAGATGGGTGGACCTGTGCTGTTCTCCTGTTCCTCCTCTCCCTTAGGGCTAGAAAGAGGTCATGAAGCTTGTCCTGATCCAGAAATACTCCAGTGCATGAAATCTTGATGGTTTAACCTTAAAACTGTATCAGCCCTGCCAAGCTGTCCTCCCCCTCCACTCCATTGTGGTCTTTGAGCAAAAACCTCTCTGGGTGCTGGAAGGACCTGGGAGGGGTGAGCCTGGTTTCCCACCCGCAAGTTCCCGTTGGCTCTGGGATGAAAGGCTCTGCCCCAGGTGAGGACCGCCTGGGTCAAAAAGAAAGGAGCAGGGACACGGGTGGGACATTTAATGGTCACAGTGAAGGACCCACGGGCTCGGGGTTGGGAAGGGCTGTGGTGACAGGCGGAATGTCCTGGTGTGCGTGCTGGCAAGGCAGTGAGAGGAGAAGCTGGCATCTCTGAGTGGGGGGGGGGGGTGAGAAAAGAGAAGGCAAGCTGGTTACTTGACTTTCACTTATAAAATAAAAGCACCGAGAAGGCTTGGGAGGATGAAAGGCTGTATGTAGCAGGGTCTGTGCCAGGCTGCTTTTCTGATCAGAAACAAGAAACAAGGCTATTTCTTGAGTGTTGCGGAGTGATTGAAGAGCAGGGATGGAGAAAGTGGGGAGGATGCTACCACTTGGTGTTAAGAGCTCTGAATAGGAAAATAACAGTGTAACTGAAAGGGCCTGTGATCTCTATTGTAGTACTGAAATCTGCCTCTTCCCCCGCACAGTGTCTGCCTGCAGAGCGCTGCTGCCTGGAGAACAGCACGCTGGCAACGGGGGGGCTGCAAAAAGCTGCTGAAAGGCGCAGTTCTGGGGAGACACCCCAAACTGGTTGAAATCCCATCTTTTCATCCTGGTTCGGAGGGTGAAGGGCAGCCCTGTGAATGCCCTCGCTGGGGAGGGGGTGGTTTCGATGGCCCTGGGAGAGTGCTCCCATCTCGCCTGGCTGCTCCTGTGCACCGTCCTCAGGATTTGGGTTTCAAAAATGGCTTTAGGAAAGAAATGCATCTCTGATCTTGTCACGGCAACCGGCCCTGCCTTTGGTCTGCAATAAAACCCAGAGGGCTCTTCCAGCAGCCGCCTCGCACGGCTCCGCTCGCTTCCCATTAGCAAGAGGTGGATGATCAAAGGCTCGATCCTGGGGAGCTGCCAAGTGCCCCCAGCTTTCGTTGGAAGTCGGCAGAGCTGCAGATGGCCAGCAGCCTCCAGGAGCGGGCCCGGAGCCCTCAGGGCCTCATGCCAAGGCATAGCTGAGGTCTGCGCCGGGCTGGCTCACGGGACGGCTGGAGCCGCCGTGCTGGAGCTTGGTGCATCGTGGAAGGCAGCGCTGGCCCCCCCAAGGCAGCTGGTCAGCCCTTGCCCGTTGAGCTCACCTCAAGCCCCATGGGTCTGTGTGCCAGCACCACTCTGCATTGGCCTGGCTGGATTCGGGTCTCCTGGAGGGGCATGTCTGTGTGTCCGACTGCACCAGGGCAAGGAGCCTCCTGCTTGGTGGGGATGAGAACCAAACCTGCTGAGCTGTACGGTGGTTTGGGCTTCCCAACCCCTGCAGTGCCTCCCAAAGTGTTCCCAACGGGACGCCTGTGGTGCAAGCAGAACACCCATCACTTTGGTGGGTGCTCAGGGCCCTCGTCCCTTCCTCGGCTGTGCCAGTGCATGGGGAGAGCCAGGTGCTGCGTGTGCTGCTGCTTGAAGGGTTCAGCTGTAGAACAGGGTTAAAAATATAATTTTTTTCTTTGTTATCAAAAGGATGTGTTTTGAGGGGAGAGCACGTGCAGTGTCCTTTAAAGTTGAGTGCATCTGTTCTAACATCCCTTTTGGGTTCAACAAGGCAAAATGCTTTGTTTTGAGAGGTTGGACCTGAAAGGGATCTTGGTTTGATTTAAAAACCCTGCAAAGGAGTCAGAATCCGTTTGCTTCACTTGCATCTAATCCACCCCAGGGCACCTGAACTTGCTTCTCTCCCATGACCCAGTTCACCGGCCGGCACCTCCTGCCCCTCCCTGGGTAGAGGAAACACTGCTGCTGTGCCCGAGCCTCCGCCAGCTCCATGCCCCTTCCCCGGCTCCTGGGGGGAGACGAGAAGGACGACTTGCTCGGCTGATGCCAGGCTGGAGGGGCTCCCACAGCCCCTCGGCCCTCCCCTGGCTGGGATGGAGCACCCTGCTGCTCCCTGGGGCAGGTGTTGGCGCATCCCTGAGCTCACACCAGCTCCTGTACGAGGATCTTGGAGGGAAGCAGGACCCATGGCCTTTTAGCAAGGGCGCGGTGGTTATTTCCCTCCTCCCAAGGGACAAATAACTGCAGGACTTCTCTCTTCCCTGCCTCTCTTCACAAACCATTCAGGCGTTCGGCAGGAGCAGCAGGCAGTACTCACCTCCTGGAGCTGGGGGCAGTGGCTAGCATCCCTCTCATTGCTGCCTCCCCAGCAGAGCCAGGAGCTGCTCGATGCTAATCTAGGTAATGCACCGCATCTCACCAGGGATCTCTGGACCCGTCCCTTGCCTGTCCGTGCCAGCAGTCGGGTGCTTTTCCTTTGCTCCCTGCCTGTGTATTTTTTAAGGAGATTCTTCTGCGAATTCCCTCTTCCAGGCTGTTGTGTCACATCTGGAAGTTTGTGTAGGAGTTTATCCAAGCGCTGGAGTACAGCGCAGCTTTTTCTCATTTAAAAATCATAGGCTGGCATTTTGAAGCGGGCTGGGGGGGGGGAGCAGGGAGGGAAGGGGAGAGGGAAGCTGTCTGCCAAAAAGGAGACTGGAGCAGAGGAATCGTAATGACTTCCAGAAGTTTTCTTTCTTCCTTTCTTGCTTTCCCTCCCTCTCTCCCGGCGTGCAGACAAAAGGCTCAGCCTCATGCAGTTCATGGTTATGTCATCCTGGCGTGGGGAGCCCCAGCCGGGAGGGGTGGCCCCGTCCTGCCCAGGGACCCTGCTCTGCTCAGGGACAGCTCTGCTTTGGCTCCTTGCAGGAAATCCGGCACAAGGGCTCCCACGCAGAGTTTGGGGGGGGGGGCATCTCCTGAGACCTGCTTTTCATTTGGGGCCAGGAGCCAAGGCAGGGTGGCTGGGAGGGGATCACAGCCTCTTCGCCAGCCCCTCGTGCCCAGGACCGGGGGGGCTCAGACAGGCAGGCGGTAAATCAGGATGGGGCCAGACCACCCCAGCTGCTGCTCATCCGTGGGGCCGATGTGTCTCCTGGCTGATCCGTGCAGACTCATTGCTCTCGACTCGATGAGCTTTTGTGCTCTCTCCCCTGTTCAGTAGCACTGGGTGTTGGAGCCAGTTTGGAAATGCCCAGGATTTTATGATGCATAGAAAATTTTCTGCTTTCTTCTCCCCCCACACCCCTTACAGATATTTTGGCATTGTGCTGAAAAAATTCTTTTTTCCCATTTTTTTGCTTTAAACTCTGTTTCACTTTTTTTTCCACGCAGAAAAGACCAAGTTTTTGATTGCCCCAAGTTCCCTGCCCAGGTCTCTCTTAGCTTTCCTTTTCTTTTTCTACTGTTTTGCTGGAAAGGAGAAAACCTTTGGCCAAAATGAACCTCCCCGATGGCTTTTTCATTTGGATCATGAAATCGTTTTCCCTTGGAAGAGGAGCCCTGGGGAGCCTTTGCCCCCGGCGTCTTTGCTGGCTGCTGCAGATGGGGAGGAGGGTCCGGGGGAGCGGGGCCGTCCATGGGGAACCGGGGAAGGAGCATCCGGAGTCAGGTTGGGGAGGGCTTTGAAGCTTCGCTGTGGTTTGGAGGGGGTTGAATTTCCTAGTTAATTAGGAGGCCTAAGTGTTTCTGGGTTTATTATGAGGCCAGATCGTGGCTTTCTCTTCCCCAGCACCTTGGCTTTCTGTTGAGCAACCTAGATGTGAAACATTCTCTTTGGTTGGTGATGCACGCGGAGGTTTCCCCCAACCTGGGTTTGTTTGGTTTTGGCTTTGGCTTTTGCCAGCCTTGGCCTCTCACCCAGGAATTTGGCCTGGTGCTAAGAAATAAAAAAAATAAAAAAAAAAAAGGAGGAAATTCTCATGGTTTTATATAACGGAGTGAGTAGCAACCGATTGTGCTTTGGGATACTCTCACATCTGCTTCCTACCAAAGCCCCAGCAAAGAGGCTTTGAGCAGATGGAAAAAGCACATTTTTCAGCCTGAATATTTGCCGAGAGAAACTTTCAGGCTCGATCTCCGTGATGACTGCCATGGCGCTGGTTACTGCCTTACGGGAAATGGGCTGTCGGGGTGCCAGGAACAGAATCGCGTGCTCGAGGTGCAGCACGGCCGGGCAGGTCCTGGTGTGAGCCCCAAGCTGGGGCCATGCACACATGTGTGGGACCGGGATGCGCCCATGACTCAACCCTCAGAAGTTCACTGGTTAGTCACAAGTGGATGGAAATTGTCTATTGGTTTGGCTCCTGCGCTCGAAACATGGTTTTGGCTGGGATTTTTAACGTGTTTCCTAGGTGGAAGGGACTGGCTGTCGTTTGGTGGTTTGAGTTTTTTTGTCACTCATGTCCTCCTGGCTTTCTCTCTCCCTCTGCTGGGATGTGAAGCCCATGGGCGAGGGCAGGAGGGGGCTGAAAATGGGAAGAAAACGCTAAAGCAGGTGATGGGCGTGAGCTGGGAGCTCGACACAGACAAGCTTATAAAGAAAAGGGGATTTATTTACTGTAATCCAGATGCTAGCCCCACACTTACAGGGTTCCTGATGCAAAGCATCCTTACATTTATCTCTAATTTGGGTCTCTTCCAAGAGATTTCCCTCAGTGCATCCACCGAACCAGCCTCAAGATGCTTCCTAACCCTGAGGCTGAAGGCAAACCCGCAGCCAGCGGCAGTGTAGCTGGGTGAGGGGATTCACTGGGATTCACCCACCTTGGCAGCCCGACCACCCCGGGGGGTTTATGCCTTCAGGATTTCCTGTGATTCATAACTTAATCAGGTCAGGTTTAGCACTCCCTCCTCCTACGGCGTTATTGACTGCCTCTGCGGGTTCCCGAGATGCTGGTGGCTAGAGCAGCCCAAGGCAGAGCCCTCCCCTGTCCAGATGGCGGACAGGACTTGTTAATGATTTGTTAATTCAATTAGAAAGTGCTCATTAACCCATGGCAAGGCTGAAGCTCCCTTCTGGAGGGCAGGGCTCGCCCTCACGCCTGCAACTCCCTCTGCCAAAACATTTATTTGGTGTTAAGCTGCCAGCCACGCTATGCAAATATAGATGTTCATCATGAATAAGGTTCATTTTTAGCTCTGGGTTGAGACTAGACTTGGGAGGAACCCGGCTCTGCGGGGGGGGGTGGCACGGAGCAGAGCATAACTCAGCTACAGTGGGAGTGGTAATTTCAGGACCTTTTGCTTTTCTCTAAAAAGATCTTACCACTACACCCAGAAATCACTGAAGGATCCCATTGTATTGTCTTAGCCTGTCCTTTTTAGCTGTGAAACAGAAATGTCAACAAGCCCCAGACATTACCCTAACATAGTATCTCCTTCTTTGTAGCTGCATGTTGTACATTATAACTCTGAGAAATATCCAGATATAACAGCAGCAATGGACAAAGCGGATGGACTGGCGGTTTTGGCTGTTCTTCTTGAGGTAGGATGCAGGACCTTTTTTTTGTTTGTTTAGAATAAGCTTTCAATCATTAAGTCATCAGAGACCTCTAACATATAACACTACCTAGATTATTTAACAGTGCTGTGGCTGAATTAGGGTTCTTCCTTTTCCCTTTCACAAAAAAAGGGCTAGATTCCAGCAGCACATACATAAACAGGAACAAATTTTAAGAAAAGAATTCTGAGTACTTCCTTATGTTTTTCAGTAAGTTAACTTCAGCTACGTTAAAATCATTTTTGCATTAATTTACAACCTAAAGATTGGCAGAGTTTATCAAACAACAGTGAATTTCAAGCTCACTTACTCAAAACTGCCCATTGTAGCATGAAGCAGTTTTAACACAGCAGAGAGGCATAGGCAGACACAACCCTGGCTTTGGCGACTATATGTAATTAGGATTTGACCACAGTCTTCAGGTTGCACACTTCCCAGATTCTTTGAATCACAGATTACGGTAAACAAGTAAATTCAGTGCCCTTTTTAAGATGACAGGACAGCTTTCCAGTTTTTCTCTCTGAAGCCTCACATACATGCAATTAAAGATAATAATGATCTGAAAGAAAGTTTTTTAGAAGCTTGTACATATAGAATTCTCCTTCTTCTTGAGGTTTAAAACTCCTCAGTAAGAAAGATAACTATAAAGATGATTTTTAAAAGTGAAGATTTTCTGCAGCATACAAAAACCTGAAAACACACAGGTTTTCACATTACCATAAAAAAAGTAAAAATGTTCTAGTTTGCAGAAAAAGCTATAATTTTCATTAATATTATCCAAGCTTGTTTCCTAGCAGCTCTAAGACTTTGACAATAATTTTGTGTTAAATTTCAGTTAATTTGGAAGTTGCAGCTATGAAAAGTGTCAGAGTATTGTATATTATGCTAGGGAATAATACTGGGATTCTGGTTATTTCTAAGCAATGGTGTTTGAAAATCAAATAAGGGAACAATGGAGATTAGGTCTTTCAAAACTTTCAAACAGCTGGTGGCTATTACAGTTGATCTAAGGACACCAGTTTACTATGTCTGGTTGTCAGATGAGTTGCTAAGCACCAACTCTAAAGAATTCATAAGAAAGACATTGATTATTAGACGGAAAAGCTACTGGTAGCAGTTGAAACACATGGTCTCGTTTGATAGCTGAGCTATAGCCCTTGCCAGCGTCCCTGTGGTACCCAATAGTGTCATTCTTTATCTTCCTGGACTGTAAGGAGAAGCAGACTAAGAAATGTTTGTGGGTGGAAAAATGCAGCTTTGACTAGAAACCACTAGATGATCTGAGAAGCCTGTCAGTTGAGAACTTATTCCTGCAATGATCTCAACAGCAATGGTTTCTTTTCATCTGCACAGCATGCTGAACTGGCAAGGGGAATAGGGTCCTTCAAGTGCACACAAGAGGTCTACGCTGCAGTCATTAGATAGCATTATGACAAAGCAGCCCTAATAGCTCTGAAGGGAGTAAGAGTTTTATTGGCGTTCTGAGGATAATGCTAATGTTTTGAATAGAGTATTTATGCCATTCTAGTATATGAAGATCTGGACAGCAGAGACACTTGCCTTATGGCAGAGGCCATCAAATACTGATGTCTGCTGTGTGCAGAAGCAAAATCTCATTCAGACTGTGGTGATTTGCACAGCTGTTAACAGTCTGCTCATTACAGATTGGACCCTTCAACCCATCCTATGAAAAAATCTTCAGGCACTTCCAGAATGTGAAATACAAAGGTGAGTGGCTATAAACCTGCATTGGATTGAGAATGGCTAAGAGTATCAGATGTCACCCCGAGAGGGATCGAACCAGCTGAAGAAATAGTCCAGAAATCCCAGACAAATCTGTCACAAACTGCAAAAGACTTACAAATGCAGTGCATTTCTGTGAAGAGTGTATGGCTAGCATGTACCATGTATTTCTGACTGGGTCTTATTTCTTGCACATGGTATTTTATGGTTAATATGGCCACAGTTTATGTTACAGATTTCTGATTTGGTATCTAAAACAAGATTCCTACATAGGAAACCTAGAAAGCTGTATTCCTTATTAAATTGGGATCATCTCTGTTAAAATGTATTTTTCTTTTCCTAGTGATATGACTGAAAACATCCTACTTACTGAAAAGCAAATTCACTGATACACTTCCTGTGTAGTAATGACACAGCATTTAACACGAATCCCCTATTTTAGATCAGATGGTGCAAGTCCCTGGTTTCGATATTCGAGAACTGCTTCCTGACAGACTGGATGAGTATTATCGCTATGAAGGATCCCTGACAACTCCTCCTTGCTACCCTAGCGTTCTCTGGACAGTTTTCCGACACCCCGTTAAAATTTCACAAGAGCAGGCAAGTTTAAATACAGCACATGGTTTCCTGATTGGTATCTGCTAAAGACCAGTAAATGCATATTCTCATTTCCTGGATTTCTCTTATGTTCCTGCAAAACTGAAAGGTGACCATTGCTAAAATCCTTTAAGTGGGAAGAAGAGCACAGAACTGACATAAATCAATATCCTATTCTGTTTCTAGTTAGCACGTTTTCAGTTGGCCAGAATCAATAAAGGACTAAAACTGCGTAGCAATTGGTATAGTATCAGCTTGAAAAATCACAGTCAAGTGAGATTACCTTCTGTTTTCACTATGTACTTACTTCCTGCTTTGAGTCTTTTGATCATTTTTATTCAGGCTTCCAGATCATTTTTATTCAGGCTTCATGGCTGAACCCTATTCACTAAGTATTTTTGTGCTACTTTGATCCTGAGTGACTTAGGTACCATAGGTTGGGTAGATGTTAAGTTTGTAAAAAGCATGTGATGTGTTATTTGGTAATCCTGAATGCCCTGGCTTTTCTCCAACTCATGGTTTTTGTGCTCACCTAATTAACTATTTTTTGTTCTTAGGTGGCCGCTTAAACTCCCAATCACTATGTTCCGATTCACCTAATTGTAAACACAGGGGAAAAAATGGTATTATCAAAATCTCTGATCACATTACTGCATACTCCTTCTTACGAAAGTCCATTCTTAATTTTGTCCACTCTGCTAGATCATGTCCTTACTGAAGTAGAGAGTTCTTTCATAAAGTAGTTTGTAGTACTTCCGAGTTAGACTGTGCTAGGGAGAACATGCTGCGAAGGGCCACCATGTTTCCTTCCATCCAGTTTTCCTGGTGGATAATTACCAAGTAGGATTAATTTTATCAGCATGTAAACAAAATATGAGTTTGGAGGTGTCACACTGTTTACACATTATTCTGTATTTGGGCTCACAGGGCACGCAAGACTTAAATATTACTTAATGTATCCTCTTCCCTTTGACTACCCCTTTTATTTCAAACACACACTCTCAGTAATCATACACTGGCAATGCTTTTTTCTGTGTTCTGGGAGCTGAACAGGGTGCTTCCCTTTATAGTTACTGGCACTGGAAACAGCCATGTACTGCACAGAGAGTGATGACCCAGAACCCCTGGAAATGGTCAATAACTTCAGAAACGTTCAGGAATTTCATGAAAGACTGGTTTTTATCTCCTTCCATGAAGGTAAGTTGTATGTACGCTTCTATGCAAAGATACAGCGCACAGTGATTTGTGTAAACTTGAAATACTGAAGTGGCAGTCCTGTCGCGCTGTACCACTACAAAAATATAGCAATCTTGTTTTCCCGCAGTTCACTTCTTTGTTCCCTTTTCTTCTCTTACTGCATTGTTGCATGGGCAACTCTATGAGAATAAGGTATTCTGAGAGAATATAGGAAGGGTTTTTTTGCACAACGGGTATCAGGCAAGCCCTGCAACCCTTCTGACCAAAGACAAGGAGATAAAAAGAAGGAAGACATGTTTGGCCTTGTCAAACTTAGCAGAAATACTTGCTGTCACTCCAAACACTAAAGAGTTCTCTACAGCTGAGCTGTTTCAGTCAGCGTAAAGTGCTTGAGCTGGCCTTGTCTCACCAGTGACATTTGCTGGTTCTCAGCAATATCAGGATTGGTTTTATGCAGACCACACACTTAAGGGGAATCACAACTTTGCCTTTCAGGGAGTGTGGTTTTGGGAAATTACATAGAATCAGAAGAGGTCCTTGAGGAATTAAAACTCAAGAAACAAAAATAATGCATAACACTGGATTGTATGACTGTATTGATTGTATGATTGTATTCCAGTGTTACAAGTGAAAAAAAAATTTGCCATCTTACAAGGAAGAACAGATTTAAAAGCTTAATTATACAGTATTACACAATGACAATGCATAGGTTTGGGGGTCGGGTTGTGCACAAAATCCTGCGTCTGTGGTGAGAAGCTTAGCTGTGCCCCACAGTAAGGCATTCAAGTATACTGTTTGTGCAAAATGTATTGTTCCAATTTCTGTGTTGTCTTGCAAACAAATACCCTTAAGCAGTTATGAAGCTGGCACATACACTGAAGGCAGATGAATCTAGGCAAGCCACTATACTATTTGAAATTGGGAGTAAAAGATTTCTAAAAGAAAAAACAGACTTCACAAAAAAGACTGGCCAAGCAGTGAACTTTCAAATTAATAAAATGTGTTAGCACATCATTTCAACTTTGCCTGGGAGTTTCTTCATTGTTTAGATGAAAGAACAGAAAACATAGGAGTTGTCTATATTGGGAAATTTCACACAATAGCCACTGTAGGGAACAGTTCTCCCTGCAAGCATACTGCAGTAGCTGGCCTTGCCATTCCCCTCTGCAGACAATGCCTTTCATAATATATCTTTTCTAATATAAAGCTTTAAAGGAGAAAAGTGAAAGTTAGAGATCAGCCAAAACAAATCCCAGCCAAAACGTTTCTCTGAAATCAGAGAAGATTTAGATTTGCCACCAAAAACTGGCTTGTCTCTTTGTCAGATTAGCTGCATCAAAACTCCCAACCGAACACTGTGGAGCATCAGCAGCATCTGGCCCTTATTGGAAGCAAATCTCCCATCTTTGAGATAAAACCCAGAGACAAATTCAGAAGTCATTCTGTGGCTGGGGACCATTTCAGTTCTTATAGAAACATTTAAAAAAATCTTTCTAAAGCTTCGCATAAAAGGAACATAATTCTACCATGAAGTTTCTTTTGAGTGCATTCTCTGGAATTATTGCACATAACTTAGTAATTATTTAAATAAGTATGTTGATGCTACTGTCCTTGCTACTTAAGCACATTTCTCTCATTGAGTTCTAATGATTTAGTATTTCATTTCTCTGTATTTTTACTGGAGTAAAAAATATTTAACAGTTCTGAGGTGACTGACTATATGGCTTGAACCACAAGCCATGACTTCCCATTCTCCAGCTCTGCATTAAATCTCTGCATTTCATAATCTCCAAAGCTTCAGTGACAAAGGCTACATCTCCTTAACTGCTGCATCTCCTGACTTTTATTTTATTACCCATTCTATCTGCAGTTAACATAGTGGATCCCTAGGAGAAGGCTTATAGACCAGGTATATGAAGAAGGGCAGACTACAGTGCTATACACAGTTTTCAGTGCAGTTCAGGAATCCAAAATACCTCAGGTTCTCATTTCTGTACGCTCAGCAGAAAGCTACTGACTAGAAAACTAACTATTTTAACTTGTGGCACAGAAGGAGGGGCAGCAATTTAAGAAGAGATGGGATACTTCCCAATTTTGAGGTGCAGAGAAACAGCGTAACATATCCTTTTCTTTAAAGTATTATTAAGGAGCTGAAGATGTTATACCTGATAGGTAAAGTCATCATATATGACTTTGTACTTTTTACTGAGCATCCTGAAAGGTGCTCAGGTTCTCAAGGACCCTCCTGTGTATACACAGCTTCAAGTTTGTAAATAAAGGCCTAGAACAGTGACTTTCCCCCAAAATAGCTGAGTGGTTTTCATCTCCCATCCTCATTCTGGAGGCTAGAAATGCATTCATTCCAGATATCTCAAAAAAAGGTACCCAAGCCTGTTGAGACTACAGTGCAAAGCACTGTAAGCATCCACACTAGTTCTCTGCAGTCAAGCAGCTGAAGCATTTTTCTGCTTTCACTGTCATTTCTCCATTTGTCTCCTTGTTTATTTGCTGCCAAAGGTATCTTACCATCTTTCCCATTACTAGCACCAGATAGCTAAATATTTAAGTCTAAACTAGCTTAGTTTAGTTATACCCTTCTTTTATTTAGCACTACCATTTCTGCTCTTGAATTACTGCTGAAAGAAGTTACTCTGATAAATTGTCTTTTTTCTCATTTTAATTTGTTTATAGTTTGAAGCCCAGTTTCAAGGTCTGACTACAACTAAATACTGAGTACTGTTGGCTACCAAAATTTTGCGTCAGTCTGCATCAGCTTACATGTTAACAAAACATAAGATTTTTCCCTTTCTTAAAGACCATTAATGCCTTTCTGCTATGCATGATGAAGAGTCTCTGCAATCTCTGTTCATGTGTAGTTCTCTGCACTAGGCAACAACCTAAATCTTACTGCTTCAGTCAAGAATAAGTAACAGAACAACCTCTCTATCAATTTATCAGCTAAGAAAACTGATTTGTTCATACTACATTGGTAACAAGTGGAAACCTTGTTTCTTGACTGTAATATGACCTGCATGAGACAAAAGTTATTTCTGTGACTATACACAACTCACATATAGGGCATACACAAATCATGCTTGGGATTTTGCTGGTTTTGTTCCTTGATTTCTTGTTGTATACTGTATAAAGCCATAGCAAGAATATTCTATTCTATGTTCATGCCCCTTATCAAGTCCCTATGCTGCCACTTGCAGAATATAACGGTTACAGAACAATGCCTCAATTTTATCTCATTTTAAAATAAGAATTACACTAGAAGTTCTCCTGTTGCTAGATTCTAACCAAAACATATAAGAAAATTACATGTTTACCAAATCATCAACAATCCTTAATAGACCCATGATTAATACACAAACTGGTGTTAGTTGCACAAACAACACTTTGAGTAAATGAAAAGATTGCTAAATAGTGAAAAAGGGAAAGAACTAGAGTATGCCAATCCTTTTTCTGCTTTTATGGATTGGCCAGCTAGAAATATCCCTCTCCCCCATGGCATACTTATATGACCAGGAAGAGGGCTAGAACTTTCTTCCCAAACCTCCAATCTCAAACGCCAGCTGCCAACCAGAGAACTAGTTAGGTCCAGAATGGCTATTTTAGTAATACCTTTCAAATCGCTGCTCAAGTCAGATTATGTACAATGATTTTCAACAGCAGAATCAGGATTTGCAATACGGCTACCAAGTTTCTGAGACTGTAAGGCTTCCTCTGCAGGGTCTTTCTTAAATCCATGCACAAACAATCTACTATAGCAATGCCACTGCAGAAACACTTACTGAAGTAACGGAAGTTCTGGGGTGAGCAGCTACCTTATGTTTAAGACTGGTTCACCGTGGAATCCTAGAGATCCAACTTTTACATTTTCTGCTCTCTGAATTTATAAGAAATGAGAAATGCAGTTTTCCATCTGTTTCTTAAGCTGACCTTTCAGCACCTGACTACCTCCTCTCTGTAAATCACACTCAATACTTAAAAGGTAGAGAGTTACAATCCATGATCCCAGTGACTAAAAATCAGATACTATGCTTTTCATCCAGGAATCTCTAAACACTTCACAGAAATAGTGTAAGCATTATTATTTCCATCTATGGGGGAAAATTTGACCCAGATGTGACTTTCAAAATTGTTGCTGTGAACCAGTGCCAAACCGGAGAATAACATTTGGCTCTCCCTGCTAAGCCACATTATTTGGCTCCCATGCAGAGGTGACACCAGCTATAAAAGCATTTTCAATGTATCTTTAAACTTGGCACGACTTAACCAGTTGAATTGCATGGGTTATTGCCCATCCTGCTGTTCTCACCCAAGAACTGGTCTCTATGGCTACAAAAGGCATTGCTCAGCTATACTTTTAATAGAAACCCCATTCAGTCTAAGTACATTTAATTACAAAAGCTCATTGACTCTATCAGTGAACCATAGAAAAATGTTCTACCCATTTTAAAAAAGGTATTCATCACCCCTGTAATCACACATTCCACCTACTATGGCCACAAAGGTTCCCTCACAGGTGCAGTCCCTCACCTCAAGGGGAAGGAAAAAAAAAAGGGATTCCTGTCAAAGCACAATTAAAGTGCACCTGGCTGCTGGCTGCAAGTGCCCAGCCTGATGCAGCCAGCTGTACCACAGGTAGGAACAGAGCACACTTACTAAGAAGGGAAGGAGAAGCCATACACAGAATCATGGCTTGGGTCAGGCAACCACAGAAATTAGTGAAAGAAATCCTGTTGCGCACGCTCTAGGCCACTACTAAAGCAGGTTTTCAGAGCAACTTTTCTGCCTTTTCAGTGTCAAGACTGAGGGCTGCTATATTCACCTGAGCACAGATACCACAAGATGGGGCCATTGGGCCGTGTTTTGTATCAAAAATGCAACGGACTGAACCATTCGGTCCTCCATCTTTTGATGTCAATAATTAAATTCTAAATTCATGCTCTCTATTAACAAGTACTACATTTCAAAATTTCTCTAATCTTAAAGGATTATTCAGCAAAACTCAAACATGTTTATAATGTGTTTTGCCTGTCAGCAATCTAAAAATCAGCTTCACATACATGCAGCTGAAATTTATTACGACGTTCAAACCTTTCACTGCCCACAAGTGAAACGGGAACTGGTGTCTAGTTCTGATTGTAGCACCATGCTGAAATACTATCTAACTAAATTTTGCAAGAAGGTCTTTTCATCAAACAGAAATGTCCCCTACCCTTTCTCTTCAAACTACAAGCTCTCTTTCTACAATTATCTATCTGCTGTTATATTTTGTTGCTCATTTGATGCACCTTTACTATAACAAAACTCCCCTTTTTAAAAATACAGGCTTTTTTCAACTCCATGGATTGCAAGCTGCTTCTATTCAGTTGGACTCAAAATTATTAAAGCATCTAATGGGTTGAATGGGATACGGTTAAGCTCCAGGTTTTATATTTCTGTTTTCTCAACAGTTGATTTAATAAGAGAAAGTATTTAGATGGAATACATGAAACCTGTCAGCTTCCCTCTGGAACGGTTCTGATGTTCCTTAGACAGAAATGGTCATTTGATAAAATATTTTAAAAAAGGGTATGTGAATTATGAAAATGCAGTTAAGCAAACTGTGCTCACCTTGAGGATCTTTGGGAAGGCCAAAATAAATAAAAATACTTTCATTGCCAAAAATATAGGAAGGTCATTATCAAAGATGGCATTATAATGATAATGCTCAACATCTCAGTGCAAACATGAGATCACTCAGTTTACACTAATATCCTGAATTCATTCTTACCTTCTTAGATGCCTTTAAGCAATGTTCTCAAGAGCAAAGCATATCACTCTTCAGCTGTCCACATTAAATGGTGTTCTTCTGCCTTGAAAAAACAAAAGGCATCAAATTTAACATCCTTAGTTGCCTGGGTTTAGTTGTTCAGTTTTGTTTATGCCCTCTCATAGATTATAGCATTGAAATGCAAAGAGTTTGTGATCTGCTATGCCTCTGCCTGCATGTTGGCTTTGTGACTTCAGCAAGTGTCTAAATTCACAGCATTATGAACTGTGGATCTAATTGTGGGATTAGGACCTTCCAGTATACCTCTGTGCAAAGTTACCCATTCCATAATTGCAAAGTGGTATGAGCAGGCTGTAGCAAAGTTGCAGATGCAGAATGCAAATGTTACGACAGATTAGAAACTAACCTTCTCCTCTCAGGTAAATGAAATTAACTGTTTTGTATGCTTTCCCTCTTTTCGTAGGTTTTGTTGTTTCTGTTGTGATAGCCTGCATTCTGGGAGTTCTCATCATTCTTGCAGTAGCCTTCTGGCTACTGAAGAGGAAAAGGTAAGATGTCCGCCTGTTTGTCACATCACAGGAAAAGATTTCAAGCCAAAATTTTCTTCTGACACAAATAAATCCTTGTGTGTCCAAAACCTTGCATTTTTAATAGTGGTAATGTTTGTTCTTTTATAAGATACGATCTCTTCTGACAAGCTTTGATTTGTTTTTATCACTGTAAGATGTTATTTCTCCTGTATCATACACTCCAAAGTAATCCTATTTTATTGACAGCAAAATATACTTACATGGCTAAAAGGTCTCTACTTGCTACAACCTTTGTGCCACAGTGGCCACCATTCTGCCATTGTAGGAATGGTTTCTTTTTGTGAAAAGCATCTATTTAGGGTTGGTTTTCCACAAAATAGTAATGACTGGAATAGTGCTCATGTAAACCCTTAAAAGATACAAGGAGAGGAAATAGGGAATTTTATCTGAGTACCAGGGAGAACACAAAACCACTTTCCACTCTAGGTATTGACTGCTCCCACAAGCAGTTAGGAAATGAGACTCCCTTTCCAGGCTAAGTGGGACAAGCAGACTGGGTAGATAACAGACTTACCCAGTTTTTCTGTTTCTCAATTGCCATTTGTTCTTTTTCTTGTTCTTTTGAGCTTGAGCTAGCATTGCTGCTCCTAATTGCTTTTTGAATCCTTTCATTTTCACCTGGAACAGTAAGTGAAACAAGAGGGGAATGAAGTTTTACAAAAAAATTCTCCCAAAGGTTGCATCATTTAAGGGGAAGAAATCTGTACTGACAAGAGATCATTTAGCCAGACTGTTTGCCACCAAAGCCAAATTCTGGAAAAAAGACTAGAGATTACAAACTTTCCTACAGCCTGATCCCTTCTACAGTCCGCACTGACTGCCACACTGAATGCATTCTCCTGAAATATTTGTAACAATAAGCTACTGTGACATTTGCACTGGTACAGAGAAAAATAATCTCATGCATGTATAATTGACCATTTTAAGTAACCAATGGTGCTTTTCGTTCATTGGAATTACAGTTGTTTAACACATTTGTTTTATTTTAGCTGCAAAAAGGGAGGTGAAGACAACAGAGGAGTCATCTACAAACCAGGCACGTACAAGGAGGAAGAAGACATCTCCAAACTTTGATGCCCTGCTCCATCACAAAAGCCCCTATTCATTCACAGCACTGATTTATTTTGCATTGGTGGAACACGTCTCTTGTTCTTGGCTAATGATAAGCCTCAAGAGTGTTCTAAAAATGTACCAGCCAAAAGTTTTCTGTAGCCATTGTTCTCTTGTTATCCAGGGAGATAGGATCAGTGAATACTCCTGAGCTAAATTCTTCACCACATTCTTTCCATGTTTGCTGCTTACTGAGTCTGGGTTTTTTAAATTGATTTTACAGTTAATCCTAAATTCCCTTTTTATGGTTTGTTTAGCACAGATTTTCCCACAGGTATTCAAGTCTGAAGACACTCATCAAGCTACAAGGACTCTTCCCTGTTAAATCAAGGTATTGGTTTTAGCATCATGAGTATAAACAGATTAAGGGCAATGTGTATTTGAGATAAGAATTTGAACTAGGTTGTTCAGCAGATAAGAGTTTTTTAAATCACAGTTAAATGATGCTAGTACGTTCACCAGTGGCTTTGTAACAGAAGTATCAGAGGAAAAGACAAGTGTAAATGCAATGAGAGCCACATGGATTTTTAATGGGGTTCTCTGGAATTCCCAGGAACTGAGTGCTGAAAAAACACCACTGCTAGAGGAACAGCTCACTTTCCAGTTATTACACAACCTCACAAATCCGTTATGGAGGTCATCCTCTGTCTGTCATTAGAATTAGAGAAGCACTTTGTCTTATTATCCTGCTCTTATTTATAGTGTATGCATGAATGATGTGGAGATAATGCAGTTGCTGTGCTGCTTTTAAGCAGACTTGCCATTTAATCATGAAATCTTGATTGATTTTACAGTATATATTACAACTGCAATTATAAAGTAGACAGTTTTGCTGATTTAGTTCTCTGAATTAAGTTAATTATTAGAAAGCAATCAAAATTATCTTTTCAAATCTCATAAGCTAGATACTCTTGAGTCTCTTTATGCATTTTTGAAAGTGAGAAGAATAAACCTAACTCTGTTTCCACTGAAGACAATGTGAAATGTCATTGACTTCAGGAAGAACAGGGTTTAGCCAGCCTAGCCCCAGATGTATACAGAATTCCTCTTGAATTTGCCATCTAAAGCACGGGTCTGAAATGCTTGTACTTCAGTATACAGGCAGGAAGTCACTGAGCACAGACTTATACCTAAAATAACTTCAGGTCTGAAAGCTGCTAAACACTACCGGGGAAATTCCAGTCTGAACTTTACACTTAGGTCCATTTTACATTCAGTACCGCCATCACCACATTCGTAATTTTAAATAAATAAATTGTTACTTTATGTGTTTTCTCCTTTAAAGATGGCAGATGCATACTTATGTTTTAGATTCTTCCCCTTTCATCCCCAAGAAAACTGTCTGATGTCAAAAGCAAGCTTTTGAGTGAAAGGAGAAACAACTTATTAATACTTACTGTACATGAAATTTAGTAGCATAATCTTACAGCTAAGTACATTGCATTTGCCAGCAATTATATCTCACAAACAAGCACATAAAGATCATCTTGTTGAAACATTTGAAATTACTTAAAAAGCAGCATTTGTGTGCTACGGACAACGTTACTTATTCCTTGAATACAGGTGTTTAAAGACAAGAACAGATAATAAATTTTTATGATGTTTCTTTGGTTTCTCTTATTTCTTCTAGAACAGTAACATTTCAATTAGTATTTTTACCTTCAGCTCAGCTGATTAGAAACATTGATCAATCACTTTCTTTTGCATGCAACATCCTTGGCATCTGTAAAAAGAAGCATAAAAACCTCAGCCAAATACTATATGCTTACTGTGGGGAAAAGTCACATTACCAGCAAAGAAAACATTACACATTAGGCAAAAAGTCTCCTTCAGAACTATTTCTTAAACAAAAGAACAAACTGAAGAGGGATTCACACAAATCATGTTCCTGCTACTCCCACTTGTAACACTCTCTAGCTGCATCAAGTCCGCCTATGAAATCCATGCTGCCTTTGAAAACACAACACGTGGGAATTTTTGTTTTTCCTTAATATTAAATTACCAGTTTGCACTGCCAGTGGTCCCTGAGCTAAAAGAATCTAGCTCCATGTATTTTCTGGGCTCTTCAGCCACTATAATTTAATAAACCTATTAAAGTATCACAGTTTTTTAATACTTGCCAAGACATTTCTTTTCCCATTTTTACATGCACGACATATCAGATGTCTGGAAAAATCAAGCATGATCAGAAAGACAGATGTAGTTAACACACTACTATAATAAATTAAATCAAGTTACAAAAAAAAAAATCACAATTCACTCCTTGTTAAATTGAATTACCCATTTTTGAGGCTCCAATATATGAAGCCTAAATAATTTAAGCCAGAAAAGAAGTGAAAGAGTTAGAAACCACAAGGGGTATAGAGCTCTCCTTCCATTTCCTTGTGATAGAAGGAAACCCAATCCTCTGTGTTACAATGCACCTACAGCATGACTATTCTCAAGCAGATTATTCTCAAGTCCAAACTCAGGAGTATTCACTTCTTGTAAGCAAAGATTAATATCCTCACAGCGGTGCTTTACTGACTGCCTTACCTCCTGGTTTAGTCAAGCATTTCTCCTCTCAGAAAGAGGTTATCAGAATAGCAGCTACCAGGTTTTCATTTTTTTCTTCAGAAAGGAGAACTTACTTCAGGACATCCTATCACAGTTTATATAACAAAGTTTGAAGTCAGGTTGGTACAACTTTGCCCAAACTGGTTGACCAAGCTGTATTTGTGGTTAAAAAAATCGCACATGACAATTAAGTCACAATTAATAGTCACAAGACTATTCTGCTAAAAGGTGTATACAGTGGGATCATGATAAATATCTTACTTTACGTTTTGTCCACTGTGAACAGTGTAGGGGTAGAACACATCTTGCACAACTAAGTGTATTTCAAAATTGACTCAGGAAGCACTGAGTCACAAAAAATTCTGCATTTGTCATATCTAATGTATGAAAGCAAACCCCAAAGGATTACTTTTAATATATACACCTAAAATTTAATGACCAACAAAAGCAAATCTTAAATTCTGAAAAAGTGCATTAAATATAGAAGATTAAAAAAAAAAAAGGCTTTGTGACGTCAGCTAAAATTTAGGAAGAAAATGGAGTTGTTTTGCTATTGCAAAGCTTACTGTGTTGAAGTAAAATGTTATTTTCATTAATTCTGTAGCAAGATCAATATATTAATTCTCATCTAAGTTTAAGACCTAGTCAACAACTTTAAATGTCTTACCCATAGTTAAACATATAAATTCAATATTGAATAATTTGTCTTATTATTCCAGAAAGCTACAAGTGAACTAGTAAGTTCTCATATGTGTGGTATCCATGAGGAGGTTTGAACTGTGCATTTCAAACAGCTGCTAGACAAAAGCCAAGTTATGTAGTAAACAAATAGTGGCTTTTTTCCTCCCCCTAAATTCAAGAAGGCATCAGTTGCTCTAAATGTGTAGAGAGATTATAGAGGATATTGGACACTATCTGGGCTGCTGATGAGCTAAAAGGAAGTCACTGTCCCTGCATAACAAGCAGCATTTCAGATTTTGAAGGCAGCCACCTGCAGTGAAGAAAGTCTAAGTCCCCATGAGGATGAGGGTAATAAAGAATGGCAGTATGCTACCTTCATAGTGAGGATGCAGAAAAGTCTGCAAAATTAAAATAAAGTAGCAGGAAGTAAGTAAATCCAGAGTTCTTCACATGAGAAGAGATAGTTGGGTGTCAAATAGCTGGGGAAGTGAAATTAAAAGGTGTCATTTTAAATAAATCAAAGCTTTTAAAAAATGCAGAGTCCTGTAATATGCAGTGTGTTAGCTGCCACTGCCTGTCCCAAAGTTTCATCCATTTCAGTGCTCAGCATCAGCAGACCCAGTAACCCCAAAGTGAAGGAACACAGCTAACTACAAAGATAATGGGAAAATGAATTATATCCCATGGCTGGGTAGCTGGATATCCAGAGTTGGACAAATGCTGTGTGGAATATTCCCCTCAAACTTCACACTACAAATAAATCAACAGTGTGTATGTCTGCTCATTTTATAGTGGCCTGATAATCTGCCCCACTTTCTACTCCTCCTACTGTCAAGACCTTAAGGAAATGAAACTGGTGAACTCATGAAACCCAATGGCATCAGGTGGCTCAGATCAAAGCACCACTGCCAATCATTGCTTCTTTATTATTATTTTCAAGTTATTATTTCCAAGTAATCAATTTTTCTGGAATTCTGAAAGAAAACTGTCAACAGCTATTCTTACGCATAGGGTATATTTTGAAAAATCAGTTTATGAATTAATTGTGGTGTGGGTTTTTTTAACCACAAATACAGCCTGAGACATAAAAATTTAAAAAGACACTGCAAGGTCTCTATTATTGCCTTGCAAGGAATATTCAAATCTTATCAACATTTTCACTTTATTTTATTTTCCTTGGTTTTCCTTCTACTTAAAAAAACACAAACATTTTTCTTCATCACTAGAAAATGTAAACTGGAGCTTAACGTACCCTACAGACCTCTTTAAAAGAAGGCAATATTTATACGTTCTACATTTCAAAAATGCCAGATAATCAGGACCATTACAGAAAAGTAAAATCTGACACCTTGTTTCAGTTTTGGCTGCCTATTCAACAAGTAAATCTTTACAGACAGATTTCAAATTCCCTGTACTTTAATTAAGCCCAACAAAAGCAAACAGAGGACTTTTTAAGACACATACAAAATTTCCCATGTTCATTTTTCAGAGTTAATGAAAAAAACACCAGTGACTGCTGGATGGCCTTACATGGCTGTACAACACTTGGAGTGGATGTATCCAACAGCCAAGAGCAGTGCAGGCTGACACGACTAAGTATCCAGCACCAGCATACACTGAAGTCTCCATTTCTTTAACATGAACGTTTAGTATGTGCTTGGCTCTTCGCACAGTAACTAAGAAGTAAGAGATGGTGACTTGGAAGCCTCAGGGAACCAAGCAGCTCACACAACCAGTTAAATGTTTTGGTGGTGCCTGTTTTAGACCATTTGATGAATATATTAAAAGCCTTTCTTGACCATCCCGGAGGCTCTGCCCACATTCTAACCTAGAACCATAACCCACTTACTGCATAGCTTTAGACAACTTATGTACTCACTACTTTTTCTGAAACTTATAAAGTTGTTCTGTAACTAACCTAACTCATTGCACCTTGTCCACTCATAAAAAGACTTTCTACCACAATATGGCAACTACGGTTTTAGAACATCATTCCTAACCAAGAAAAGACTTCTGGCTAGCAAATCAACACCTGATACTAGGATCATTCAAAATAAGTAATTTTATTAACAAAAAGCATTCCTGTGAATGTTAAGTTCTACTCTGCCATTCTCTCAATTTGAGCTATTACAAAAAAGTGTCAAAGCCATTTTGAAAAAATGGTTTTGCAAGCCTTCCTATTTTTGACCAGCTAAATAAAAAAGTATGCAGTTAAACTTCAAAATAATACCCATCACTTGTACCTAACTCTTAATCAGCACAAGAGCTGTGACAATACACTAAATTACCATGTAGTTTTTTAATGTGAAATTATGAAACAGAAGTTCCCCAGACAACTTTTAGCCTGTTACATGAAACTGCACATAGTTGTTTCTGTGGTATCGCAGGACTACAGTGAGATACATAAATGAGCCACTGTTAACTCTCTTATTTTCAGTTCTTAGTACAGTCATAGAAAAATATAGAGCAATTGTCCGTAGATGAAAATGGCTCTACCTCAACTGAAGTGAACTGTATTATAATTCACATCAGCTGCAGATACCTACCTAGAACTCAGGAAGGAAAAAAGATCCTCAAACAAATCTCCATTTAAAATGTGCATTTTTATCAAATCAGATCTCATTATCAAAGTCAGTAAAATATATGTAAACGAATGTAAAACTACAAGTTTATGACAATTTAAAAGAACAGAACTTGGAATTTTTGCACACTTTAATACATTAATTTTATTTGAGCAAAATTTTGCAGAGTCTCAGAAAAAAAACATAGTTCCAAAAAAGAACTCAAACTTCCAATTATTTTGTTTCCTTTTAAAAACATAATTAACAACTGTTACTAAAAACAATATGTAAGACAGTTTCTGGTTCCAGAGAAGCGAAATGGCACCATCTAGTGACTTACAGATGAGAAAATCAAGTCAGGAAAGTTGTCACTTTTACTTCCTCACCACAACATACATTCAAATTTGGAAACAATAGCAAAAGGAAATGTAAAAATAAACATGAATGCTGGAACACTTACCATGGACCAAGGAATTGAAACTCAAGTGTTATTACTCAAGGATTACTTTTCTACCAAATTAGGTACCTGTAGTCTTCAGTATATTAAAATGTTTTTGAAGGCACTACTGACCCAAGTATCTTCCCAGGAAAGCCAAATGCTCTTTAAGCAATGGCAACAACAGCTTATTCAGGAGTTTTCTATTAATTAATGATAACACACAAAGCCGTCAAACTTTATGAATAAAAATGGAGTAAGTTTGGATATATCTAACTTTTCACTGACAAAATCAAGTAAGGCAAGGGCTCCTCCTCTTCAATTAGTAACAACACACCATAATTTGCACAGGCACCGTGATCCTATGCATATACGTTCACTGATTCACATTTCCAACAGACTGCCTACAAGCTGCCAGCACAGAACATTTCTAAGCTATTTTTCCAGAACTAAACTTTAACTGCTTCTGTACAGATTGCATATATTTTATAACATCTTCTATGTCATCCACTAGAAAAATATAGACAAAAGCAGAACGTTCGCTACTTCTTATATTTTCTTCCTCTGTGCTTTTCTTAAAGGAATATATTGGAAAAAAACCTTAGTCACTTTTTTCTCAACAAGGAGTCATATGCCCTCTGGAGGACTATCAAGGAGGGTTTTTTCCTTTAGGAATTGCTATGCAAAAAGTGAAAGAGTGAAGGAGGTTGCGCAGTGGAGATTCTATACTCTTCAGACATTTTCCACCAATGTTTCCTCTTCTGTTCTTTGCTTTCTGTGTGTATTTAATAAACATGAAGAGTTTCTTGCCTTGCCAGAAAAGTTAAATCTCTAGAAGCTCAACCCTCCTTCCCCAAACCCACCAGTCTATAAACTTTTAGGGTGTTCCACCCTAAGAAGTGGGACAGGTTGAAATTAATAGCATCAGAGGATTATCTTGTTTTACACACTGAGAGACTGAATGTACTTTGTGAAGAACATTACCATGATCTGAGGCTCTGCTGGCTTCTTGCTTATCCATAGCTCTATGGCAGGACAAAGAATACTACCTATTCCTAATAAAAAGAAGATAAATAAGGTTAACTGTTTATTGCAACACAGCTGAAAGCCATTAAGAAAAGCAACAGACAGGAGAGCTGGCATTGCTCCACGCTGCTACAATCTTCAGCAAGGACTAGTAATAAAAACTAATCAGGAAATGACAGAAGAGCAAGCTACTACAAGCTACTACAGGTATGGACCATATTCCAAAAACATATGGATAAAATCCTTTCTGGTTAGAACAAGCACTGGGTCAAACAATTTTATCCGCTAACTTCAACATATGCAGCTGGCCCAGATCAAGTTATTTCTCTATTTCTATGAACCAATTCAACACACAGATACCTATTTTAGCTTTGGCAGACCACAGAAACATGTATTTGAACAGACTGCTCTTCCTCTTTCAAAACTGATTTCCACACAGTAAAAATGGGACTCTTGTAATCGGACTTTTGAGAACACCTGAAGAGTGTTTCAACTTGAACTTTTACAAAAACCTGTATGATTTTCAATATGGGATTTTTTTAAAACTTTATTTGAGAATAGGTGGGGGTACTATTTATAAAAATTAACTGTCACTTGTTTTAACATTCATGGAGACAAACACAGTGGAAGTCCACAGACTCCCATTTGAAATTATGACTTTTCCAAGCTCAACTACAGATCCAGTCATGGGACTAAAACAGCAAATGCCTCTGGTCGTAAAAAGCAGTAAAATAAGGAAAAGACATGTTAGACTATCTTCTGATTCTAAAATTTTGTATGAATACCCTAATGAAAAGGCATGCAAATAATTCAATCTTTTTGAATTATTACACACAAATTATTTTGAATTATTATACACAAACAAATATGCCTTTTTAGGACTAGCTGTTACCGCGCTTTGTCTTTAGGTTGGTTGCACTAAACTTTTGATACGCTAAAGTTCTCCCACTGAATTAGTTACATAATTAAAAGGAGGTATGTTAAACTGGTCCCTAAAATTAAAAGGAAAAAAGGTAATTTCTACTACTTAAAGCCTAATAAGAGACCTCAGTAACATTTAAAATTTAGGACTCTGCACATCTCAAAATAAAAGTAGCAGAAAATTTCAGAGGAAAACTTGCTTGTGCTCTAAACCTTGCTTTTGATGTAGGTGAACCTCTGAAGGGGAGGCTGAGCTTACTTGTTGGAAACCACCGCTCTAGATTGACAGAATTGCCGTGGCATCTTTCAAAAGGCACTTAAGCATCTGACATCTCCTTTAAAAACTGAAGGAGCATGAAACTTTAGATCTTGAATTAGTGAAACTACTGAGCGTGGTAGTATATTACCAGGGTATGGGGGGGTCTTTGGTGACCAACTGAAAATCAGAGGCACAGACCAATTTTATTAATAGATGGTATCGCTTAAAATATCCTAACTATGGTAAACACACAAAGATGGTCAACATACAGTGGTGCTGACCATCTCAGCCACCTCTATAACTGAATCTTTATTAATGTAATCTAATAATTGGTATAGTTATCATAACACAGTCTTCATCTTGGTCGCACAGGAAATGCTTAGGACACTCTGACTGACTTCATACTTTGCGTGCTATAGACACCATCATGTCTCCACACAAGACATGCACATATGTCTGTCAAAAAGCTAACAAAACTCCAGTGGCATCAGGTATCCAATTCATTAGTATGGAGAAATATACACTAAGCAAATTCACTGTTGGTCACCTTTTCTCCAAAGCAAGAAGATTTTGGAAAGACTTTTGGAATACACATCAAAGTTTTCACTTGTTATTTGGAAACTGAAAATAAAAATAGTATCTTTTCCTCTTGGTTTAACATCAGAAATCGGTCTCTTGAAAGAAAACCACCTCATTATTGCTTTGCACATATTGCCTGAATTATAAGAAACTACCCATAAAGGACATTGAGTTATTAAAGATTACACTTCTGTCATAAAATGATAATTACAGGGCAAGTATCACAGAATGCTATGCATGCAATTCCAGGTCAGTGAAGCAAGCTGTTGCTTTGGCACTCAACCATAGCCACTCATCTGACATTTTATACAGCAGTCACAAGACAACATATCATGATATCAAAGGCTACCATATGACACTGCAACCCACTTCTCAGAAAACTTACCTGACTCTACTAATTTTGTGCTCCCATTTAGACAGAATTTAAATAAAGGGGAAAAACACTTTTAAAGGTCAAATTAAATATTTCATTCTATATCCTTAAGCAAAATGCAGTTTGGAAAGTTTATTATCATTTAATGACTTTGATCTTTACAGAAAGAGCTACGGTGTCATAAGTTGAAGAAAACTGGCAGGCAGTAATAACAGTAACTCATGAAAACTTCTAAATATATGGTTGAAAGGCATTTGCTCTAATGTTAACTTTAAATGAAAAGCTGTGATAAATGAAATATAAACTACTTTAAATCTTCTTTCTTTCCAAGAGGTGGCCCTTCCTGTGGAAGAAAGTTCAAGGGTTAATTAACAGGGTTAACCCTATTAGCTGTGTTTGACCTCCAATTTGCATCGCAGACTAAAATTTAAAAATTAAAGTTCCTAAGTTTCATATTTGCTTTAAGGCTGCAATCATTTTATTTTATATTATTAAACCTAACTCTTGAGAAAGTATGTTGCCAGAAGAGAACTGCTGATATTGAATACTGTTAGCTATTTGTCCAGTGTTGATTCCACACTTGAGGAATCTCCAGTGCATGGGAAATATCACGTGACTTACTTCAGAAGTCTGTCTTCGGTAAATCGGAATAGATCCTGGGGCAGAAAACACCACTCCAAAGATGAGCACATTTTTCCATACTGATGCTTAATGGCTACCACCAATTTGCACAGCAACAAATCACACAGGGGAAGAAAGCAGCAGGGAGACCAGCCAGAGGAAAGCCCTTCAGTCAAAGAGAGGGAAAAAAACCCAAAAGAACTGTTATTCATATTGCATTTTCCACTAGCATTTGAAACTTCTAATAAGGATCTCCATGAGGCAAATAGATTGGTTAGAGAGTTACAGAGTAAATACCACAAATAAATACATTCTAAAGAAGAGTGCATTTCCCATGACAAGAAGCTATTTTTTTAATTTTAATAAAAATTAAACTAGCAATTTCATCTCTGATGTGGACAGGGTGGTTAAAAAACAGTTAAGTAACTCTACCCATTTATGCAAACTACATGACTACGGAAAGAGGAAGGACTAGCTTAATTACACTGTGTGAGAAAATACATAAAGGCAAGCCCGGCTCCTGAAAACACTTTTGGCAAATTCTGTTTCCTACCACGGCTACCGTTCTTGGGAATACCCGCTAGGCACCGAAAAGAAAATAATACTGCCTTGAAAAGAATTTTAAAACGCCTATGAAAATGGATGGCCTGCCAAAGTTGGAAGATGGATGGCCATCCGAGCTGGAACAGGCCCAAACTGGGGAGCAGGGGGCTGCGCGCACTGGGGGCTTGGGCCAGGCCTTCCCCGGGTGGGACACCCCGTTACACCTCTGGAGCAGAAGCAGCTGGAGCAGGACGGAGGCCGTGCACCCCTGCACCCAGGGTGCTTACCCACCCACGCCCGCTTACTGTAATGCAGCAGTGGGAGCTTCCTCGTGAAGGCCCCAGGAGTAGCCAAACCTCAGCCACCGCCACGTAGGGACCCCTGGTTTTTCACCCCCGAGCACTACAGCGCGGCAGCGTGGTGTCCATGGCCTGTACCTTGCCTCCCCCTCGCTTTGCCCCAGAAGGATGACTGAGGGCACGGGGTGCGGGACCACGGACCTTTAGAGTCAAGGGGTGCAGCTGCCGAGGGCTAAGGCCGCCCGGGCCTGCGCTCCAGTACCACGCGAGAGCTGGTTTTCTGGGGCAGAAGTCCCCGGAGCCCCTCGGGTCGGCGGGCAGCCCTCGCTGGCACCCCCGGCCGGTGGGCGTAGGGTGCCCCGAGGTGGCGGCCCCACAGAAACGCCTGAGGAGAGACGAGGGCGGGCGGCCAGTCAGCCGCCGTCGCCATCTCAGAAAAGAACACTGCCCGCTGGGAGAGCCCGGCTGGGCGAGACCGAGACCGCGGCACGGCGCCGGCTGCCCGCGGGGTGGCGGCGGCCCGTATTGGGGGGCAGCGGAGCTCAGGCCCGCTCGGCTCTGGGCCCGGCCGGCAGGGAGGGACGGCCGCCTGCGACGAGGGAGACGGCGCGCGGCTGCACAGCGCCGATCCGAGAGCGATGAGCCCGCGCCCGGGCAAGGGGCAGCTGCCGGCGGGGTCGACCCAGCCCGGCCGGGCCCCGGTGAGGGCGCCCAGCGCCGTCCCCTACCCCCGGCAGCGCCGTGAGGTGGTCGATGCCCGACGCGGAGCCCCTACGCGACCCCACTTCGCCTTCGGATCTCGAGCAGCGGGTTTTGTGCCAGGAAGGCGGACGTGCGGCGACAGCCCCGCCTGCGCTGCCGGGGCTGCGGCGCCTGGCTCCCGCCCCACTACGGCGACCCCTCTCTCCGGCTTGCCCCCGAAGGCGAGGCCGCCGCTTCCCGCCGCCTGTGCCGCTATCCCCACAGCCCGAGAGGTTTCCCTACGCCCGGGTGAGCGGCTGTCCGCCGGGACAAACCCGCCGCCTCGGCCTCGGCCGCCCCCGGGCTGCGAGGAGGGCGCAGAGGACCCGAGCCCCGCCGGGCCGCGCCCCTCGCCTCAGGCGGCGCTGGGCGGGAAGCGTCGTGGCGTCGTACCTGCCCCGGCAGGGCGGGAGGGGAAATGGCGTCAGCTCTGCCTTCTGCCGGACGGGGTTTTCCCTCCTTTCCCTTCGAACAGCTAAAATACCCGCAGCGCAAGGGAGCGGCGTCTGCTAGATAAGACACAGCACTCAAAGAAAAGTTAATTGGTTGACGACTATTTTTTAAAAAGTGCCCGTCCCCACAGTTAGCAGAGGGAGTTGCTTAGGCATTGCCTAGGTTCAAGCACAGTGCTATTCCGGAAAGTTACTTACAAACAGTATTTAAGACACAGGCGGTTGCCTTTTTGCTGTAGTTTATTGGTTCAGAGCGTAAATGCAAGGATTACAAAGTCATTGCATTTCAGGTGAGGAAGCTCAGAAGCAGCATTTGGCAGCATTAGACGTTAATCTCATGGACAGAACTTGCTCAGGCTACTTGGAAAAATTCATTCCTTCATCTAGAATACATACCAGAGCTAGTTAGTTGCTATGTTGCCTGAAAGAAAAAAAAAAAAAAAAAAAAGTAACACTAAGGATTTGCTAGCAGCCTTGAAAATAAACATTCAACTTTTCCTTAAAAAAAAAAAATAATAGTATTGACACAATAAATTGCACTTCACTTGTAGTTAATTGGGCAAGTGAAGTCTGCACTTTACTGATGAGCGCATTGCCAGCGGTCCAACAAAATTATGTATGTGGGTGAAATAGTGCCGAAATCCAAATACAAGTATGTTCACAGGAGCATCATCTCTTTATGCTGTTCCGCCAGTGTGTTAAACCAAGCCAGAAAGGTTAGTGAGCACAATGGTAACATTTCCCTGAGAATCAAAAACCATTTTGAAATGGATCCATCCATCTGAGACACCACTGCCTAACACAAGGTCTTGGGATACCACGTGTAGCTGTGTAACATGGACGCTCCTTTGGAGTGGTAGCATAAGCAGAAAAAGCCACAACTGCAGTAAATAATCTCCATCATCTACTCGGGGAAGGTATTTAATAGGGTGAGATTCTCAACACTTAGTGATTTTTTACAGAATTTTTGTTCACTTTTTCACTTTGAAGTCAGTACAGTGCATACAAGAGTAGAGTTCAAGTTACACACACTTTCCACAATTCGTTAAACATGTTAATTCCTCAGACAAGGAAAATGCTTGGAACCTGCTCAAAACTTAACTTCACAAATTGAAGGAACAAGATGTACTGAGTATGTGCTCAGAGGAATTTGTAACATTTGTTCACACCAGAAGCTTAGTGCTGATGTGCTCTGCTGAAGACAGTAAAAGACTTCTGAAGCAACTACAAAACATCCTAGAGCACTAAAAACTCTCTTCAGCCTGTTTTGCATTCCATTCCCTTTCTTTAAACCTTTAGATGTCCTGAGTAACACTATGCAACATAAAAGCTTCATTTTTATATCTCCTGAAGAATAGAAACTTTCTGAAGAAAAATGATTTTGAAATCTTACATTATATTGATGACTTTGGTATAGTTCAAGAATTCTAAAGATATGCTAGTCAACCAAGTTGGGAAAAGAATCATTTAGGAAAAAGACAATTTACCAGATTATAAAAGTTGGACACATCCTACACATGTACCAACAACTTACCTCTGGTCCACAACTGTATACTATTTGTACAGTAATTCACAGAATCATAGAATAATTTCGTGTTAGAAGGGAGACCTTGAAGATCACATAGTTCCACCCCACCTGCCATGGGCAGGGACACCTTCCACTAGACCAGGCTGCTCAAGTCCCATCCAACCTGGCCTCGAACACTGCAAGGGATGGGGCATCCACAACCTCTCCAGGCAACCTGTTCCAGTGCCTCACCACCGTAACAGCAAAGAACTTCTTCTTTACATCTAATCTACATCTACCTTCTTTCACTTTAAAGCCATTACCCCTTGTCCTATCACTACATCCCCTTGTAAAAAGTCCCTCTCCAGCTTTCCTGTAGGCCCCCTTTAGGTACTGGAAGGCTGCTCTAAGGTCTCCTCAGAGCCTTCTCTTCTCCAGGTTGAACAACCCCAACTCTCTCAGCCAGTCTTCATAGGAGAGGTGCTCCAGCCCTCCTCTGGACTCACTCCAACAGGCCCATGTCCTTCTTAGGTTGGGGACCCAGAGCTGAACACAGTACTGCAGGTGGGGTCTCAGGAGCAGAGAGGCAGAACCAACTCCCTCAACCTGCTAGCCACACTTTTGATGTAGCCCAGAATGCAACTGGCTTTCTGGGCTGCAACAGCACAGTGCTGGCTCATATTCAGGTTTTCATCCACTAACAGCCTTGAGTTCTTCTCTTCCAGGCTGCTCTCAATCCACTCATCGCCCAGCCTGTATTTGTGCTTGGGGTTGCCCCAACCCATGTGCAGGGCCTTGCAGTTGGCCTTGTTGAACTTCATGAGGTTCGCAGGGGCCCACCTCTCAAGCCTGTCAAGGTCCCTCTGGATGGCATCCCTTCCTTCCTAGTCTGCAACCAAAAAAAGATCCAGGAACTGTAATAAATCACCATTTTTAAGCTGTGTATGCCTGCTACTTCCTTTTAACAAATGGAGAATGCAAATGTATTTAAAATGTTATTGGGATGCAGATGCATGCCACTAACTTCTGTGAGAACTGAAGGACTTGCAGAAGTGATTTTAGGACTGCTGAGCATCTAGAACCCATTCAGATCAAGGGCATCTGCAAAATAATGTTTAAACAGCTGGACCTAAAGCAGCAAGCCTGTCTGTCAGAAGCAGTCTGAAAAAAAAAAACACAAAACCACACAACAACACAAAACCAACAAATAATAAGTGGTAACAAGAATGTAACTCTAGCTTTCTGTTGCTTAAGGTAAAGAGACAATGCATCCTTTCAGCTAAATAGTTTATTAAATGAACATGTAAAAAGCATTAATTTTAGAAGCTACTTGTCATCCATGTACTCCCCTTTTATTCCTTAGGATACCCACTTGGGTGTCTCAACTATTAATCTGCTTTTGTCTTGGGTAGACAAAACCATTCTTTCCTTAGGTTTCCTAATTTTCATACCAGTTGTGAGTTACTGCCAAACCACAATAATTTGAAAGTCAAGAACTACTGCTAATATAATAGCCAACAAGTATTTCTGTCAAATCCCTCAATATTCAGTGTTGAAGGAAGCTGGACAAACAGTATTTGCTATATTAATTAGTGATATTTGTGCCTCAGGTTACTGAAGAGCCTTACCTTTCACATAATGCTGATTTAAAACAGCAACAACAATAACAAAGAACTGTTAACAGCTTAAGCAAGTAGATAATTCTAAATCAAACCAGAGATTGTGTCTCATGTTATCTTTACTAGCATTGCTCAGAAGTTACTTTGGAAGAGTATTTCATGACACTAAATGTCTAGAAAATGATTCCTTATGAACCTGAAGGTCACTGAAATAATATATTTAAGCAATCACTACAGGAATAGAGGAATTGCAGGAGTAATCTAAAGAATAGTCAAGTTTAGGAACAAGCAAAGCCATACAAGAACCCTTGTGGTTTGCCACTGAAATTCAGAAAAGCTTTACAGATGCAACTCAGCTGGACACCTTTCCACAACAGATGTATTGAAAATAGAGTGGAAATGCCAACTGTATAAAAACTATGTGGAATATTTCATACAAAATACTCCAATACTTTTCATTATGTAACTTTTATTTGAGACACACATTGTTGTAGAAAAATTCACATGGAATAATAAAACCATTGGAGTGTGAAGGTTTTTTTTTTTAGAGGTTGGGTTTGTTTTTTTGTCTATACACATCAATACACAATTAATGATTAGGTTTACAAGTTAACCACATGACAAGTTCACTTTTATCTGCAGGAGCTTTTCACATTACACCTTTATACCAGAGATAAAATGTGCTTAAACACACACAGTAGAACAATTCTATTTCAAAATTAAGCATTTTCTCAAGGACTATACTTCTTATTCTGAATTTAGTAGCTATATAGCATTAAAATACTGAAGTTTTATTTGCAAAAATGTTTGTAAGGCCATAGGAATGCACTAAAATACTTAAATTCACCAGAAACAAGAAAAATCAGTTGAAATCCTGCTTTTGTGGAGGAAAGAAATACAAGTTTTATTTATAAGAATGAGAATGCCGTAAGCAGTTCAGTGAATGGAGGAGAAAAAAAGACCTATTATCACCTACAGACCAATCCTTAAGAAGTTTAACATTACAAAATTTCAGTTACATTAATAGATAACCGAACAGATGCATTTTCACAAATAACACATTTATGCATTTTACATATTATTCATGTACTTTCAAATCATTATCCATTCACAATATTTTAATGTGATATGTATATTCAAGACTCCTTTATTCACCTGTGAAAATGATCTACTTAATTCACTTGACTGCAGCAGACTAGTATAGGAAAGGTACTTACAATGGAAAACACTTTCTGTAAAAAGAACTACAGGTCTGAAAAGTCAATTAGCATTTTTGAGACTGTCCCCCAAATAGAGAAGTGAGCATGAGTGGTTTAAGCTTTAGCAATAATAGAACTTCCAGAGAGTAAGTAAATCAAACATTCTATACACAGTCAACAAAAACTTCTTGTGCATGTTTTGCTGAGCACAGACTGAAAGCTAAAATTGCAAAGCACTGAGACCAGTGTTTGTTTCTTTGTTTCTTGTCTTGGTTTTTTTAAACCATTTAGAAAAATATTGGTCAAAATATAGTGCACAGACATGGGGCCGAGGGAAAGATTTCATAAGACTCCATAGCATAAGCAGCATTTTTGTTTTATTGAAATCCACCAAAAAATGCCTGCTTTTCCTGAAAGGTTAATGGCAATTTCTGGAACAAAACAGAAATACATTTGCTGCTTAATGAATACTAGTTATATGACTTTCATTCTAATGGACATTAGAATACTAACTAGTTGACTGAGGTATAGTTAAAGAGTCCTTCACAATTTAGATTATATAGTCTTGAGCAAAGTAGCAACAAAGACTGCACAAAACAATCATAGTGATATTAGAAAAGCCTGTAGTACCTAGCATCTGATGCATAGGCAGAACATACCATTTATCATCACCTGCTTGTCTAAAGGAAAATATAGCTAAAAAACTTTGCAGTAAAACATACAGCTGATTTGCACGCTAAGATACAGCACATTTTTCAGTGTCTGACAAGGCAGACTGTACACAGAAAAAGGTCTATACTGAACAAAAGTTAGCACACCAATAAAGTGCAGCCACTAGCCACTTAATACTGCTGGAGAAGAGGGGTGGGGGCAAAACAACAAAGAAAGAGAGCGAAATCTGCATTTTACCTTATCCATAAGACCACATGAAATTAGAACTCTTCAGTTTCAGCAGGGGACAACAAAATTGCATTAAATTCTTCTACAAATAGAAAAAGATGAACTTTACATGAACATTAAGCAAAGTGAAATATTTACTGCATTATTTTATCATGCATAAAGTGAATTTCCTATGGTCTTACCTCACATTTATGTACAGTTTAGCACAGCTAAATGTAAGAAAATAGCAAGTTTTTTTTCTCCCCCCGCCCCACCCCAAACAGAGCAGATACCCCAATTCGCTGCTGCTTCAAGAAGCACTTCATAGACCCTACTACTTACAGGCTCTTTCAAAGGGAAGTTCATGGAGACTAATATTGAATGAACATTTAACCACACAGCGAAGACAGGAAAAACAATACAAAGCATTCTGTAAACGGTGCCAAACACAGAACATGTCAGTTTTGGTTTGCAGACAACCCCTGAGATAAAAATCAAAGTATTACGACACCAAATAAGTCAGAGGTAAATTACTAAAAATAAACAACATTCATAATTGGTGTCACAACACTTTCTGTATAGAAGCACTTTTTTAAACCATACAGAAAACATAACTGCTTTAGCCTGTCCGAGAAAAACATCAAGGGTAGACAACAGAGCAGTTAGGGTTGCTTTGTTTTTCACTAAACCTTGTCATGAAGATTTTGCTGTTTTAGTGCAGCAACAGCAGTTTATGAGATTCACCATCTAGTTACAATAACTATTTCTACTAAACTACATGTGGGGACAGGTTGATAACCACTTAAAACTTTATGGAACCAGCTACTAAAGTTAAACCTTTTAAAATCAGAAGTCTTTAAATCTAATGCTATTGGCCCCCCCCATTCACTTTCAAAATATTTACAGCAGACCCAGAGATGACAAATTCAGTACCTGACACCACAAAATGAAGCAGTTACCTGTGGTAACAACCAACTCACTGTTTACAACTCTAGACAATGTAGTGAGGCAAAAGCAAGCACATCAGACATTAACTTCGACAATGACAGAATGCACCTATCCCCTAATAACAAACATGCTGGACACAAACTTGTAGTTAAAGCTTACAATGGTCCAAGTTTGGCACATCAACAGAACTAAAGCACCTGTTTAAATTGTTCATTGAGGAAATTTTTCAGAAGACAATAAAAAAGTTGTAGAACAAAGACTAGGTTATACAATGCTCAGTTGAGTAAAAAAGGCAACTATGTTTCAACTCTGCTTCTAACAGTCTAGGTCACTGTACCAGTTTTTGATGAAAAAATAACTGCTTGAGCAGACCAAAGAGGGCTTCACACATTCAGCATTAACTGCATAACTAATAGTACATTATAGCCCTAATGTGACCGCTTCCTTAGTGCCAGAACTTCATAAATTTCAGCAACCGCACAGGAAGCTAGGTTTTGGACACCATTGTTGTCAGGGTCAATGCTTACAGACATTAACGAACTATCCTTAGAATTACAGTAGAAATGGAAGTCACCTTTAGAAGCAGTCATTTCTGAACAAATGAATCCACAAAGAGGTTACTCAAAACTCATGCATTCAGCTTCCACAAGCCACTTAAGTGATAGTGACGAGGCCAATTTGTGACAATGATTTCAACTCCAGAGTGTACTTCCTCATCAGAAACAAAAAAAGGTGCAGACAGTTTGAGCTAACAAAGGGAAGTTAAGTGAGGAAAGACACTGTGTTTATTCAAATAACTGAAAGGTGCATCTGTGAATCAGACTGTGACTGGCAATTCAGAACACAACTTTGCAAAGTCTGCTAAGGAAAGAAAAGCAACACACTACATTCAGAATAGAAGCCACGGCTTCTGCATGAACAGATTTGTGCATCTAAGAAAAAACCCATACAAATCGTTAAATGCCAATTGTTACAGTAATTCTCATCACTAGTCTGTCAACATCCATATTGCAGTCATGGCCACAAGTATACACCATAGAAAATAATGGAAGTGAGACCTAATTTTTCCCCTGGCTTTTCTGCTTGAAAATAAATTTGTTTAAAAAGAGAAAGAAATCTGCACAAATCTGTTAAGAATCTTACATACAAGTTAAACTGTGCAAATACAAATGTAAGATTGTGCTGTAACAGGCAGTAAGAGGCCAATATGGATGTGCAAAGTTAAAAGAAACATAGCAGCTTTTGCAACAGGCAATAAAACAGAAAATAAAAAAGGAAAACAAGTTAACTCTTGCATTTGTGTCTCCACTTCATAGCTTCCATATCTGAGAAAGAAGAGCCTGACAGGTCAATAGGCTTAGTGAGCAAAATCCACTTGGTATTTTGTGTATCGCAGTCTACGTTCAATGGAGCTCTCAGCAGCAGCTTGGTGGTATTATTTCTGAGGCTTTGTGACCCTGTGCTTTCAAAGAAGCAGAAAAGGTTCTAAGTGTGCTGCAGTCTATCATTAGAAGTTCATCAAAGTAGCGTGCATCGAAAGAAGCTGCTCTTCTTAGATCGATTTTCTGTTATTTTTACTGGCCCACCTGCCCCTGATGAACTGTTGTCATTCTGAAAGAAAAGAGTATCAACATCATAAAATGCAGAGAAAGTAAGTCTAGTTTTCCTAGGTTCCCTCCCTACTTCCCCCATCTTACAAAGCAATAACCAGAGCAGAGGTTTATTGCAACTTGAGCTCCTCAATTACCCAAACTCTGTTAATCACTCAATAAACTGCCCATTTTAAAAAGAAACATTTATCCAACAATATTGATCTGAAGTATTAACTGAAAGAGTGACTACATAATTTGATGTTTAATAAAGTAAGGATCACACAGTTACATTTCGAAAGAACACATCAGTTTCAGGCTGCCCAATGTTAATTTTCATGCAAAATAAAGAACAATTACACACTAATGTGTAATAAAGCGTGATAAAGTACTGTTTGCTCAAATTTGATCTAGCATCCATTGTAATCCCCAGGAGCTTTTTGGTAGGGCTACTACTCAGCCAATTATTATAGTACTCATTTAAATGTATCTAGTTTGTATGCCAATTGGAAATACAAACCATTTTTCTGTTGAGCTTTGTCATAATGTCCCGTGCAAGTGTGAAAAATGCCTGGTGAGGAGCAGAAGTAAAAAAAAAAGAAAAAAAGATTTAGTCACAAGACACATTAAAGACAAGACAGATTTGGAGTAATCAGACACATCAACAGTACAGTATTCTGTAGGCCACTGCTAGCACTTCAAGTTGCAAGGTACTCTATGTACACTCGCTGATAAAATCGCAGTAAGCATGCTTTGTAAGAAAAAACGATTTATTTTTCGTCTCCATCCCTCCAGTCTTTGAAGCAAATGAACAGACTTTCCCATCATGTACCTCTTGGGGGAAAAAAATTTTAAAAAATGTGCTAAAGAGAAGGCTGCATACACTAACACACCCTAATACATTTTTCCCCCCAATTGTACTGTGCATCACAACTAGAAACTGTCAGAGAGGTTTGAGGATGGCATGCCTGAGAATCCACATTAAGATTTGCTTGCTTTCTGTCCTCCAAAAGTTTTGCTCCTGGACTCTCTATAAAGTTATTCATGCTTCCAACATCCCTATTAAAAAAAAAAAACAAAACCAAAATCGCTCTGGCAAATGACAGCATCTCGGACGTCAATGTATGAAGGAGCAAAGAAACTTCTGTAGAAGAATTCTGCAATTCTCCAGAAGCAGGGAAAAGTAAGACTTTTAGGCTCTCTGGCAGTATCAACAATCCAAAGACAGTTCCAGAAAGTAAAAAAAAAAAAAAAACAAAACCAAAACTGTAAACATTTCCCCTCTCGTGTTCAGAATATATCCAAAGACAGACACTCATTTAACGCAAATCAAATCACAGCAAATTAATTCATTCACTTCTGATCACAAGAACCACAATTGTGTCATTTCCCACAAGTTAAGCATTTGGTGGAAAGAAGACTAAGTCATTACTTTCTGAATGCCTACACAAGCTACATTTTTTAATGCTTTCTTTACTACTCATGACAAGTTAAAAAAATATTCAGATAGCCAAGTCATTTGGAATAAGCACAAACTCATGTTGTACGTTTAATGACCAACAGGAGTTAAAATGAAATTGCAGAGCATGTGATAAGAGAGCAGGTCAACCATCTGCAGGAACTAATGAAGAAGATAAGTACTTTTTATTAGACTTGCTACCCACCATTGGTATTAGCAGCTAATGTTCACACTTCCATTGTCTGCAGTAAGAATCATAATGATACTGCAAAAATCACATCAAGCGCTATTTCAGATGCAACACAATGCGAATAAGTCCATTCTAACTACATTGTGTAACAATCATCCCGCAATCAGAAAAAAAAACATTTGGCTGGCACAGCATCAGTCATGCTATTTTAAACTAGCAGCCTCTTTAGCATCTAGTTAATTTGGTAGCTGCATGATCTGAATTAAGTATGTGTTAGGAAGACTTTTAAAAGGTATCCCATCAATACACATGGAAAGGCTTTTAAATGATTAGGTACAGGAACAATGTTTAAGAACAACTATGCCTTATCTGAATGAACGGATCTTAATGTAACTGCCTTTTGACATCATATTATTTTCTTGTCCATATTTCATAGAGTTAAGATCCTCCCTTCACCCTCCCTAAGATGACAAGAGTGATTGATGATAAGATAGACTGGAGTTGAGCCACTCTTCCTTCCGATTCTATTTCCTTATGCTCTCATAAATAGGGATCTTGTGTTTTTAGCACAAGATTTATTTGCAGGAAAATACTGCAAGTCTATAGATAGAGTATTATAAGCCCTTTTCCTCCTCTAACATCAGCTTATGACAGTCTATGCTGATGTTGTACGTTAACATACAAATCTTCAGTCTCATCTGCATAGCATGTATTTAGAAGTAACCTGGAGGCTCCTTGACACAGTAGCATGTTATTCTGAAAGTAAATAATCTTGAATCTAATTTCCTGCACAAAGCATTGTTCTAAAATTACACCTATTCCCTGTCCAAAAGCATTTGCAATTTAAGTAGAGAGGCACAGAGGTCTAAAGCAACTGTTTGCTACAATAATTGTAGATCACTCTGTTAATACCCATTTTAAAAAAACAGTTCCAGACATTACCAGAAAACAAGAAATGCTGGATTTTACAGTAGCTCTCTAAATGTAACAAAATTGGTGACCCAGGCGCACAGTTGGGACTTCAGATCCCAGATCAGGTCAGAAAGCCCAGTAGATCATGAAACATGCCTCCACAGTAGTCGTTCAAGAAAAACACTTAAGTGTAACATGCATGTCTTACCTCTTCCACATTTATGCTGGATTTTGCACTTGTCTCCAAAAATTTGATTCCATAATCAATTGCTAACTGGAAGAGAGGTTAAAGTTTTTCAATGTTTTTGAAGTTCTTTTGTAAAAGGAATGTTTCACCTAGGTTCATAATAGAATAGATGCTGTATGCTGCGGCAAGCTTTAAAAACAAAACCAAACAAGCTGCTTTTCTCTTACAAAAACATTGCAATTACTGGACAATTAGACAAAATATTAGAACAAGCCATACCCTCATGTAAATTCAAAACCAGAGAGATTAATTGCTCACAAAAAGACTTATTTAGGAGCTAAAAGAACATTTAAGACAAAATCTTCATTGATATGGATTTATGGACCAGATAACTACGTACAATCACCCCATAAGTTGTGTTTCTAGCAACTACACTACTTAAGCTGTGTACATGATAGATTATATAGTATTCTTACTTGCCTGCTTGTTCTGCAGAACAACTAATTACATACACTTTAATAACAGTACTTATGACAAGAGTAAGTAACCACCACAGTGAACTGAGTACAACATGATCAAACTATAAATAGCTTTATATTGAAATATAGAATACTTCATGCTATAGCAAAGGTCAACATTCTTTACAGGATCTTTCCCTTAAGACAACAGTACCATCAAGTTTAGTCAAGCTTGAAGACAGTCAAGTGCCATTTAAAAACAAAAAAACCCAAACCTAGCATCCTATAATACATAAAAGTTTCTGAAACAAGAGGTTTGAGGCCCATTATCTCTCATATGCCTAAAACATACTAAATATCCAGCAGCCAAAATCCTAAGAAAAGTAGGCTTCTGAACAAGGAAAGTCACCAAAGCTTACCTTCTCCCCTTTTTCTTTTGAGACTTGTCTTTTTTCATTCATATCACATTTGTTACCCAGGATCATTCTTTCTACATCTGAAGAGGCATGCTGAAAGAAGAAAAAGTAATCTCTCAGAAACAAAACGTGCATATTTAAAAGAAATGTATGTGTCAAACTCATCCACAAATGAATATTTTATTTTTAACAAGTCATCTAATATGAAGGCATTACTGAGAAAGAAACTAACTTTTGAAACAGGCAATTTAATATTTAAATATTAAAATAGGTTGGATAAATACTCCTAGATTAAATTTGCCTCGGTATTACTACAGATCAAATACAGTACACCATGAGCTCTGTACCAGGCTGCAGACATGCATTTGGCTATTCTGGAAACATAACGGTACATACTTTACTTCTAAGTGGTGCATGGACATCTAGGGTATTTGGCTGAAGTATCATTATACAATACATTTGCATTTTTAAAATAAATTATTAATAAAAGAATTTTTAAGTAATAATCACTTCAGCAAGAGAACTTCAACAAGAAGCCCATGGATTTTATGTTTAAGGAAAAAAACCCAGTAAGATTCTGTTACCTAACTACAGCTTTGCTAAAACTAAGGTGTCTCCTCTAACTTCATAACGAATTATCCCTACTTGACAGCATGTCCCATTAAATAATTCACACTAAGTTAACAGGAAGGAAGCTTACCCAAGACCAAATGAAAAGGTCAAAAATCTCTAATCAGACAAAACACACAACACAATAACAACTGAAGTGAGAGAGATCTGTCATGATCTCAGTGAGAGGTAGACACCCTAAGAACTTGCTCCTTCCCACTCCTTAGACACACCCAAAAAAAAAAAAAGAATAACAGTCATATAGTAAGAGCAGTTTTGAAATATTTTATGCTTACTTCTTAAACTTAAGTTTTCTACCTTCTATCCCTAGATGAATGAGGTAATATTGTCCCCACTAATAATCACTGTTGCATTCACTGCACAATCTAACTTGGCCATATATATAATGAAGTGAATAATTACTTGATTATTATTTGTCTCAGGGAAATCATAAGATGGAACAACTAAGAAGTACTTTCCAAAGCACCTACCTCCTCTATGTTTCTTATCCAGTTTTTTATGTTGTCAAAAGACTTCTCATTTGTGATGTCATACACCAGCATAATTCCCTAAATAAAATTAAGAAGATCTCGTTAGATGAGCTAGCACTATTGGTTGACTTTTGATGTATGCTGTTGATGATACTTCCAAGAAATTCAACATATGACTTATGCACCTATAATCCTTCTCAAAGCATTATGCCATTGCTGAGAATTTACCCCAAATATTACTATTTAACATCTTTTGCCACTGTTAGAGGTCAAACGCACCACACGTATGAAATTTTAAACTATTAGCCTATAGTCATGAAAAGTTTAGAAATTCTACTAAAACAGCAATCAGGGCTCTATTATTAAAGTAAAGTTTAAAGCAGCAGCTTTAAGCAAAGATGACAAACCTGTGACATCCAATCTGCTGGGGCCAGTAGATACTTACAGCAAAGCTGACACTAGGTGCTCTCCCAGAAGCTTTAGCTCTTTCAGACAGTTATGTACATATACTAGCGTGGGCTCTCAACAATTAGCAAAGTACGGGAAACAACAGCTACATTAAGGACAGATTGCCGCCAGGTTCACCTCCATTCCTTATTGCCTTTCCAATCATTTCTCGTAGGACAAAGAAAAGTCCTTGGCCATGGACTGGGAGGTGGGGAGAAGACCATGTCACCGCCAAAACCTTTTTAAGTACTAGAAAGCTCTAACACAGAGCCACAACCGTTACTATTTCTCCTCATCTGTATTCCATAATAGAGCCACAGCCAGCCTATGAATGGAACAGATCTGTTCTTACAAAGCAATAAAGACATGTAGTAGCAGTATAGCTAGTAATCAGCAATTTGAAATTAACAGCGTCCCAACATAAAGTACCTCAAATCATAGCATTAAGAACCATTACAAGCAGCTGTACCACAAAGAGTGCAGGCTCTAAGACAGTATTTGACTTCAAGTCATTCTTAATGGAAGAAAAAGTAAGAGTAGCTTTTGTAGGTGACTGTACTTCTAGCCCAGATTTTACAATCTCTACTGACTGAAGGAAAAGCAATTCAGTGAAATACACTTTCAATATTAAAATAATTCATTATCTATTTTTCAAACATTTCAAATGTTTAAAGGGATCGATTGCATTAAAAAAAACTTGTATGATTAAAGCTTGGCAGCTTAGTCTCTTATTATAACCTGCAGAAATTATTATATTAAAAAAGACAATAAGGCTTGAAGTTTCATCACAAAAAAAACAGGACCAGACAAAGTACCAGCAGGTTTAAAAATTAAAACCAGAAAAACACAAACCAAAAAAGCCCCAACCAAACCACAAATTTTATTCCCCACGTCTTAAGCCACAATTATCTAATACTCCAGTCGAAGACTTACATGATATAACCTTAAGAACAGCAAACCAGTTAAAAAACAAATAGGCACAACTAATTTAAGTGAGAGCACTTACCATGGCTCCTCTGTAGTAAGCTGTTGTGATTGTGCGAAATCTCTCCTGGCCTGCTGTATCCCTAAAATTCAGTGAAAACAAGTATTTGTTGGAGGTGTTCTTTACACTCTTCTGTACTTAGAGATGTCTTTTAAAACAGAGTAACAGTGTATCGATACTCACTCATTATGAAAAAAATACCATTTAGAAGCTGTTTGCACAAGTTCTTCAGCCCTCAAAATCTTCCTCACTCCCAAGCTACCCTGCTTACATCAGTGGTTATAGCAGCATCATAAATATGGCACAAAAGCATTTAAATTTTCATGCAAGCAATAAAACTCAGCACTACACAGCCTTCCTTGGAATAACTAAAAAAGGCAGCTCTGATGCATCCGAGTCCTGCATTAAACAAAAATTAACACATGCAGCAGTAAAATATTATAGGATAGAGCATTTTCACATACAGTTAGCTATTAAAATCAGCCACTATACCTTAGTGTGCTGATACTTTATCCTAGATGACTTCAAAGCAGTATCTGTCTGTGAGTGAACAAGAGGACCAAAGTGTTTGGCTACTAGTCACATCTAGTGGGAGCTGAACCCCAAAGGCCTGACAATAACCAGCTTTTTGACTTACATTACAGACAGAAAATTTGTACCAACCACTTCTGGCACTTCACTTCCTTAGCCACGAGAATTCTGGCTCGCATGCAAGCATCACAACTATCTTTCCTAGAACCTGGGAAATCAGCAAGAGCCCTCCCTACACTCAGCAGCAGCATTTAAAGAGTTCGGCATGTGCAATAACGCTACACCAAAAATACTCATCTGCTGCTGCTATTAGGAGACTCAGTCTCTACTAACCCACCATGCAAAGGAATGGGAGCGTTATCACTCACCTGTGCCTCTGTGAGTACAACTAGGTATCAAAGTACCAGAGGAGATTACATTTTATTAGGTCACATATTTTAGTTTACAGCTATGGAGTTAATACTTTTCTTCCACACAGAATAGCTAAAAGCGCATTCAAGAGGACTGCTTTTGATAAAACGGGAAGTCGCTGTAACGTTCACATATGAACAGGCTATTTCCTGTGCTACCGAAGCAGAACCACTCCAAGAGCAAGCTAGAAGAAAGCATAAACCTTATGGACAGTCAATGAATATAAGGTATGAAACTTCTGGTACACCCAGGCTCAAAAGTTATGAAGTATTGCTGCTCAAAGATTAATTCAGTACTCACTGAAAATTTAAATTACTTTGGGATACTTACCATATTTGTAGCTTGATTTTCTTTCCATCTAATTCTATTGTTCTGATCTTGAAGTCGATTCCTGCCAGAGAAAGAGAGACTCTAAGTTTTGCAATAAATAAAAAGGAAGTGTTCAGTTTCCTTTTGACAGTTTGGTAAGAGCAAACTTAGGCAAAAGAATTATTCTGACGCCACCCTTTCTTCCAAACACTAGGAAGTGCTGAGGATGCACGAAGTTTTCAGCTGCATCCAACATGTCAAGGATAAATTAATCTGCACAATGAAAATAGACCAAAAACTCAGGCTCATTACTAGAATTAATCAGGATTATGAGAGAAACATTTAATCCCCAAATTCTTCCATTTCACACTGATAAGGTCACTAGTATGAATGTATGCTCTTCTCAACTTTTTGACTAGCCCCTGCAGTTCAAGTCAATTCCCTGGAACCTCTGCTGGCTCTGAGGAAAAAATACCTACTACGACCCCTTAGTTCCTTTTCAAAACTGGCATCTACTTTTGAAAACTGATGTTTAGTGCAGTCTAATCAGACATCACAGTAAATGGTAAAGCGTCACAGAAGATAAAAGCTATACAGATAGTTACTGAAGACGGCTGAAATGGATGACACATGGGACTTTAAGAACACCAGTTTAGGAGTAACTTAAGATTTTCTAGAAAGCTCCAAAAGGTATCAAGAACCACCTCTCTCCTTTCCCCTGCTTACAGTTCCACATGGTACCCATCAGTTCTGAGACTGATATTGAAGACAGATTTTAAGCCACGGGTGGAAAAAAAAGAAAAACAATTAATTCAGAAAGGCTTAATAACATCTTCTAAGGTTTAGAACAATCAAACAGATCTATGAATCAAAGCCAGGATGTCAAAACAGACTAGCTTTTACCCTGGACTATTTTAACTTTCACATCTCTAAACCTATGCTATAACATAGTTCAAATTGAGACTGTTCGAGTCCCAGTATGTGACTGCCAGATTTTTGAATCCCAGGACAGCTACTTCCATGTATCCCCCAATTTATCTGTTTTGAAACTAATGGCCCATTTTTTTTGTGCAGGGTAGGTTATTTTATTTAATTTCTTCTTTGTTCAGATGTAATTTAAGTGACACTTATCAAGAGTATCCTAATTGGGAAAATGCTGTTTCAAGATTTAAGAATTCTTCCATCACTTAAGGAGGAAGCTATGGGATTTTTAAAAATATCCTACAGTAGTATTTGAATATGAAATATGGACATTCATTAACTATTTGACTTTCATTCTTCCCGCATAAGATATTAATATTTTAATATACTGAAAATACCAAGTTTCAGCCAGCTAATCTTGATGTGCTATGGATATGTAGTTTAGCCCATTAGTTAGAATACAAATTATGAGCTGAAATATCACATCAGCACTTTTAACAGCATATGGAATTAACTGTATTAATTTTAAGTGCTATGACTACTGCTACAATTGCAACTTCCCAAGATTCACTAGTAGACTTACAGGCAAAAAGATACTTTCATTAATTCATATTCTTCTGAAAATGACATAAGAATGACATGTACTTCACAAAAATCCTTATTACATGTAACAGAAGTTTGGCAAGTGTTTCCATTTTACATTTGATAGGATTTTGTGTCTCCCTTGTTGAAAAGGTTTTTCTCTTAAGTAGGTGCAACACCTGCTGAAATCACAGGTAATTGTTTTCCAACCTGAAAACAAAGTACCTTTGCTCTCAATAGATTTTCTTTTGTTCTCAAAGGTTATAAATCACTAATACAGATTTTTCTGGAAAGGGTGTTGTATCATGGACAACAGAAAATTAAATCTGTTTTAAAAGCTGCTTTGTGTCTAGGCCTGAAGTCTTAGAACGACAATCGGGAAAACTAGGTTGAGAGACTACTGTGGTTTAAAGATAATTCTGTATATACTGTCAACTACTGAAGCTAAGACACATCAGCATAAACAGTGAAAGACTCCTGTAGGGATGGTTTTGTGAGAAAGCAAGCTTACACTGCAGTTAGATATCTATGTGCACCAATCCATGCCTTGCACAGACTGGTTTATTGTGGTGAGTCATTTCCCTCGCAGGACCAAAATCATTTTTACCACCATTCCTTTGATCACTTCTAAAACTCAGGATCTGCACAAAAAATATCTTCTCAGAACTTAAGATTTCTAGCAGGAACTTCATCTAAATTCTCAAATAAATACAAATTTCAAAGCTAAAAGAAAACTATAAAGAGGAAGGCCATGAATATCTGTTATGATAGTAATAAGTTTAACAAATGCAGCTGCAACTTTTTAGAGGCTAAAATGAACTAGAAACCACTGTTTCTTTTGTTCTTTCACTTCAGTAACAGGAAGTGGTGAGCTGCAAACATTTGTAGAGCAAGCCTGGTGACATGTGCTACCACTTCCTGCCAACTACACTTGCATGGCTAAGTACAAGCAACGTTTTGGTTACAGTTAAAATTAAATTACGGCATGTAAAACACTCCAATGTCCATAGCATTTCAAAAGTCATTACTGACTGAAAGTTTCCTTTATCAGTGAATTCTTATTTTACACAGTCACAGAGCGGGATACAAAAGTTTGAAGATACTGGGGTCTAAAAGAAGAGTCATTCGCAAATCAGAAAGTTGGAATGCAAAGAATCACACAGCTTTCAGTTTTAAAATGCAGTGTGCAATGTTGTTCTCTCCAGTGGGGAGAAAAAGCCCAGAAACATTTGGGTGTCCACCTGAAGTTAAGTTTTAGAAGCCTTTAGAAAACACAGACCCAGATTAATTCTTAGAATGCAAAGGCTAACAGGATAATTATTTTTAATTGCTAAAGCAGAGTTGCCACACAAGTCTGACACACTGGTGTCCACCTAAGCAAGTCAGTACATATTAGATGAACATCTGTTGCAGAAATCACAAACTTTCAGCCTGCAAGGATGAAGTCAAAGTTGAAAACCCGAACTGTGCACTGTTAGGACTGTAATTGCTTGCATTTCCCTTGTGGCATGGGGTAAAAGTAGCTGAGGGCTTATTCTTCAAAATCCTTTTCAGATCCTTGCTAACTGCAGTCCAGGGATGCATCCTCTCTTCTCACTTTACTGAGGATATTTTCTCTCCTAGCATCCAATAAAACTCTGTCAAAGAATACACTGAGCAGAGAAAACTGCACACTAAGAAAAAGTCAGTGTCATTAGTGCCACACAAAGACTGACACAAAAAAACCACGAGAGCAGCATGTGGCCATTATTTACCTTCTAACGCCACACAAACCTAATAAAATTCACCAGCTAGGATATACCATTGGCCAACGCTACATACCCAAATATGAGAGACCAGGGAGGGGAGACTGGCCTCACCTAGGCCTCTTTTGGTTTAAGTGAAAAAGTCACATTCACCTTGTACACTGAAACTCTTCTGCCACTACTTCTACCACTCCGCTCCCTAGTTACATGTTCCTCCTTACCCAGCCAACCCAGGCAGATTTTACCCAGAACTAAGCTGTAAAGCAATCATTTTAAAGAGGCATTGGGAAATGTTCCAAATAGCTGCATTACAATACTAAATGTACAGGACTGCCCAGCAGGACATATTGAGAGGTTCCTTTTCCAGCTTTAGTACCAATGGCTTTCTACTATGAACCTTAACAAAACTAGTCTGATGCAATTCCTACAAGAATATAAGGACAAACTGAGCAGAGATGCTGAAACAGTTCATTTTGCTACTTTAGTTTTTAGAACAGTAGCTTACTCTCAAGGCATCACTGTTACTCTTTTGTTCTCCCCTCATCCGTGATTTTAACCCTATAATCATCAGAGCTAGTATGTTGGGTTTTTCAGTGCTACAGAATCTTGGGTTTTTCAGTGCTACAGAATCAGTTTCAGCTATGTCTCCACTACAACATTTTCCTACACAATACCGCTGTTTGGACTTACAGGTTGTCTTCTTTCTTCTTTTAAACAAAATTTCTGTTGCAGAAAATGCTACAGCACACAGAAACCAAAGCAAAGTATTCTGGCTGGAGCAAGTAAACTGTTACAACAGTACCAGCAAATAATTCCTGAAGTTAAAAGGTTTCTCTGGTCTTCAGTCTGCTTAGCAAGAAGGTACTGGAAGGGTCATGTTCTTGAAGAATACAAGTAGTTAAAGACAGACAGAAAAGAAACACATACAAATGAATGTAAAAAAAAAAAGGGGGGGGGGGAAATCACTTAATAGCCACTGGCAAGCAAGTATTAGAATTCTTAACATTTACCTGTATTACACAGTTAACCACAGTATTTTAAGTTATTTTTTTCATGTGGCTCAACATTAGTTTGCAGCAGCTGGACCTTACATATGAGAAACCTGTATGATCACATGACAATTCCTGTTGATTTTTAACTCAAGTTGATTTAATACATTTCTCATTTCACTAAGTTCATGGAGTCTGTGTATTAAATAACATTCTTCTGGTGCAGATGTAGCAAGAAATCAGCCAGGAAATCAAGCCCTTTCAAGACGCAAATAAACGTTAATCTCTGATAGTGTATACTAGCCTGTATATCTACCAGAGTAGACTATTTTTCCATCTCTGGCAAAGCAATACTTTATTAAAAAAAAAAAAAGTACTCAATGTAGTGGCATTTTAAATGGTTTACTTGTCTTTTGTTTGTGGGTTGGGTTTTTTTTAAATATACAAGCCAAGTGAATTTTAGAAAGTGATTAAACACCAAAAATTGGCAAAGAAGCTGTGAAAAAGTTAATACCCAATTTGCTTGCTATAGAGTGTCTCATTTTAGACCCATCTATCACAGAACATAAAAGATGCACCACAGCATCAGATCTTATTTATCAAACTAAAAATTAAGAGATCTGTTTTCCATGACCGGCACATAATAAAAAACCCACACTCTTATGGAAGTTATCTTCCTACTTATCTAAATCTTACCTTACTCTTTTGAAGTAAGAATGGAAGAAGTAAAATTAAATGGAAATAAAAGATTTTTCCAGTGGGATTCCCTGATAAACAGAAACTTTGTGGCACTTGCCACCATTAGACATAGATGACAATGAAAAAGAATTCATTCCAAGACAGGGAAAGGGGTCAAGATAACAAAGTCTCGTTACCCTTCTGAACAATACAGCATCAGAACAACTGGAATTTATGCATCAGCTTTTAAGCTGAGCTTGCTCCCAACTTCACAGCATTGGTTCTTCCTAGCCTACTGTGTTTATATGTGTGGTTTTGATTTTTTTTCAATGGGTAGAGCTGAGAGGGAGAAAAATTTACAACTTCTTTACTGTAAGACATAAGAGTCTTCAAGATATACAAAAGGAAAGGGAAACATTTTTTCTGCAGTCACTGAGAGTTAAGGCTGAATTAAAAGCAACTTAGAAATGAGCAAGCACATTTGTAACCCACCTTCAAAGAAAGGAAGTGAGAAGAGGCACATGACTGAAAATTAATACACTTCACCTTCATTTTCTTGAATTCTGGGAGAGAATTACTTGGAAAATACTCCTCCCTATACGCTTTGCTTCTTGTGAACAGCAAGCGACTAGTTTGCATAGATGAACATCAGAACTAGTAAGCAGTAGTACTTCTACAGCACAGCTCTAACAGCTGGCGTTGTTCTGCTGATTCTCCGAAGGATGGGTTTGAATTTGAGAGCCATCACAAGCCTGTTATCTCCAACATTCTGCAGCATTAAGTGTTTCAGAATCAACTGCTGCCAGCGCACATGCTTTTTATTATACTTTGAAGAGTTGTAATTGATACTGAAGGACAGTGAAGCACTCATTTACACACCGTGCCCATCACAAGATGACAGATGGTGCAGATACGAGCACCGATCACACACACGAGCTTTGTGTGGACACATGAACAGAGCTAGAGTTTCAACATCTTCCATGCAGATTCCAAGCACGTACAGACCTACAGGCCAACACTCTTGCAGAAACTTGTTTTTTTTCCCCATGTGAATCCAACAGCTGAGGGACATCAGCTTGTTCCCATAGATTTTCCCCACAAGACAACCCAGGGATTACTATTTTATTGTTCTCAGCAGCAGGAATTGCAGAGTTTGGATTAAATACATAACTATTTTTTTTCAATATTTTTTTTAAAGGGAATATTTTCTTATGCTACATCAGTATACTGTCTCAATCTATAAAGGTAGACAAATGAAGCCTCAGAAATTTGCTGTTATGTGAGCTCTTTCTTGAAGGATTTCAGTAAAAATAAGAAATGACCAAGTAGGAAACAAGATCAGTGTAAAAGGCAGGGTGGGGAACATTTGCAATACACCAGTGTCGTACAGCCTCATGCAAAAGAACGAAGTCTAATCATTCTGAACTTGAACATTTGGCTTTAGTCCCTAGTAACATCTGCAAGGCATTTTCAGATTATCTCAGCAATGTCTTGTATCACTATGTAAATTAAAGACACAGTAATCTTTTATTGCAACCATTCAGAACCACAGATTAACATGAAGCAACACACCAGGGTAAAGGTCAACATTTTTTAGAAGTTGTAAGATAAATTTATTTTAGAATTATACACGAGTGCAACCAGTTTTATTCATCCTTTCACAGCTTAAAGGTACAAAGCTGTATTCTATTCCTTCTGGACAGCCCACAAGAATCCATAAAACACTGCTAAATTCAGAGTGGGCTGAAGAGGCTCCTTCAGGTTAACTGGCCTTTCTTCATCTTACTATTCACACATACAAAGATTCTAAAACCAGTGTCCTACACAATGATACAGAGCAGTGTCTTACACCCTGAAAGATATTTATACAGCAATGTTCTTAACACTAAACACACTACACTAGCAAAATACAAAAAGCTAAAGTAGGTAAGGCAATAAAGAATGCAGGTGCCATGTGTATAATTAACACAAGGCAGTTTCCCTGCTCATAAAACTCTGAAACCTACTACCAAGATCAACGGTCATAATTCTAAGCAAACTGCCACTTCCTTCAGCATGTGTCTCCTCAGCTACAGTATAGCTGCCACTCTAAGCTTCCTTTAAGATGAACTACTTTCTACTTAAAAGAGAACAAAAGATTCAGAATACAATTTACAATCATCAGAATTAGACCAACCTACACTTGAAAATATCCAGGTTTGACAGCTCAGTACCTGCACTGTAATTTGATTATCATATAAGATTTGAATCCAGTGATCTTAAGCCACTTGTTCATAACAGTGGTCATATGAGTTGTGCCACCACAACCGTGCAATGCATTGCTTCAGTGTGAACACTAGAAGATCCTGCAAAATGAAGTTCTCTTTTCAGCATTTTGAATTCAGAGTTTACAGATTGCCTTGAGCAGCCTTTGAATTGCATGATTTTAAAACACCAAAGTTACTCAATCCAAATTTAAAGACTATAGAACAACACCAACAGTAGAAACTTATTACTGCTTGACATGAGTAAAATTGCCAATTGTCACAACAGCCCAACTTTAAAAAAGGGACAGGTCCCTGCAGAATGTCTTTTAGAGTTTACAACCTAGGTACTACAGCGCTATAAAAACACACAGAAATTAACCTATGTCTACCTCTCATTCTATTTTGAATGTAAAATAAGCTACACTTGGTGGTAACTCAGCTTCATCTAAACTAATTTTGAAATAGATTAAAAGTGCACTACTGATAGACAACAAATTTAGTTTATTTTAAGGATTATTTATAGACTGACTGTCTCTAAGAGGAAGGCATTAACTTAGCTGCTTGAGAACTTATTCCTTTCACACTAGTGTGCAACTGGAGAGCAGCAAATGTTAAAATCAGCCAACAGACTTGAGTTGAGGCTACAGTTTCACAGCTAGCTGAAAGTAGGATAGGTGCTACCACTGAAGACTCATGTCCAAATCCTTTTCTCTTTTGATCAGGTTAGTTTTCACCTGGGTGAGTTCCACAATTCAGTTTACCATCATCTGTAATGACAACTGATGGTGTAACTTAGAGAATAGGTACACACAGTCACAGCTCTCCTCCTTTGAGTAGCAGACCACAGACTCTGTTGAACCAATCATTAAATTAAAGCCCTAGTGAATACAGAGCAAAAGGTGGCCCTCAAGTAGCTTGCAAGCAGCTCCAGTGTGGACCCTACACCAGAACATCACCTGACCAGCTGCAGCTCTATGCTAGTACAGGAATTGCTCTATATTCCACACTCCAGCTGTGACTAGATACAGAACAGAAACAGCTGCAGCAATCTCTCAAGCACCCTGCCCCATACTCACTTAACCTGTAATGCAGCAATGGGAGATCTGTGGATCTGTCCTCTACTTTGAAGCTCTCCTTTCCCTCAGGTCTCTGGGATGTACAGTATATGGCTCTCTACTGCACAAGAAAAAACAACTTTGCCACGTGTTTTAATGAATAAGAGCACCAGATCTTCCCATTTAGAAGGTGACTTAGGAATACAAATATTTGATTATTCTTTCAGAAGCCCAGTGCTTAATATGAGATGACATGTGATTAGTCCTTATCAAAAGCATCATTTAATAGGTAAGACCAAAAAATTTGAAAGTGGAACCCTGCAGAACAGGAGATGATCCTGAATCTCCTGCCTGTAAATCAGATATGTTCGTAGATGTAGAAAACATGGAAAATGCTGTCTTTAACCAAGATAATTCTAACTGAATATTGCTGTCAGGGTGGGGAAAGCTCGCTTAATCCAAAAAAGTTAGCATCTTAAGCATCCAAAAGGTCAAAAAAATGCCTTATTAAAAAATCCTATGTAACCAATGCTACCTTGCCACCATGATTCATTGTTCACTATTCACATATTATGCTTCAGTTGTGATGATGGGAACAGGCCAACAAGCTAAGGTTGCATTTTGTTCAGTAGTTTTGGTCCAGATGAACCTTTATGAATGCCCAGCGAGAAATGGAGATACCACTTCTTTTTCAAAAAAGCCTCTTAAAGTTTTCAGGCTCCCACTTGATCTTCATGTCTATTCTGAACTGGTTATTCAGACTGAAGAAATAAAGAAACAAAGATGGGGGCCACACCATTCCATTATCTATTTACAACAGAAGAGCTACTACATGAAAAGCAAGCATACAGAGTGTCCCAGAATTCACAAAGCAAAGGAAGAACTAGTAAGTCATTGATCACTTAGAAATAAAAAAACTCCCTTGTATGGTACAAAAAACGTACTTTGTATCTTCTATTCCAGCAGTACCTATGTTAAATACTGCATACATATCCCATCAGCTGCAGACTTAAGACATGTATGGAAGACTTGATGAGAAGTTAGTATGTACAGTTAAATACTGCTACAGCCCAACTACTCGGGCTGCCAAGCACCTCCAGAGATTCACAGATATCAAGACACGGTCAGAGGCAGAGGAAAAAAAAAAAAAGTTGAATTGGATAATGTTAGAGCAAGTATAAATTACACATGACCACTATAAAGATAGAAGTGATTAAAAAAGATGAGCAGTGATGAAGTTTCAGAAAGTTTTATAGGAATGCAGGAGCACGCCACTCATTAAACAGATGAGACTTCAGAGGGCATAGACCTGCTAAAACTGGAAGGAAAAGTACATAGAATATGGGTATTGCCAGCAACATAAACACAGCTAAAAACAACAAAAAAAAGCACATGTCAACAATGGTAGTAAGACAGTTCTTAGCTTTGTAACTGATACTCTGGCCAAAAGGATCTTGGTTATCTATGAAGCTCAAAATATGTCACCCAGTAATTATTATCTTTGTTAAGATAAATCATCTAATCTAGGAATTTCAGTTGGAGGCTGAAATATGGTCATGTTTTAGGAACAAGCATGTGAAGTACCTAGCGAGGCAGCAAAATCAGGCCAAAAATCAAAGCAGAAGGTTTAAAGTTACCAAAGTTATTTTTAAAGATGGCACTCTCAAACTTTGGGAACATTGTTTTTATCAGAGGCTTTTTTAAACCCATGTTTTTGCATGGCAGTAAGTATGTGGTGGGTTGGTGTTTTTTTTTGGCAAGTGAAGGATGTGAGGGAGGAAGGGGTGCTTTATTTAACTTATGTGAATGAAGAAACAGGCCTTTTTTGAAAGGCTTTTACTACCTATGTTAACGGGCAAAACCACATAACTTATTAACGGAATCTATATTTGTCTTCACGGCACATAACAGTCTTCTTTTCCTATATTATGCAAGGTTCTTTTAATGGCGTCTTCACCTCCTTTTCCTGTGTTGCACATTCGAAGTACTGCTCTCTAGTCACTCCTGCTAAGCCAGAGAAGTTCTCCCAGCCAGCAGCTACTTTGACTTACTCTATCTTCTGCCTTGCTTACATGCTTGGGTTGACACAGATACCTTACTTCAACTTTAATCCCATCAGAAGTCACACGACACAGACAAGATTTTTTCTTTTCAGTACAGGAAAGCTATTTCTTTCTGGCAGATGAAAGAAAGGAGGATTTGGAGGGGGGGAGTGGGCGGCAGGGAGCAGTGTATGTATTCCCTGGCTGGCAGCCACTTCAGCTTTGCCCAGTTTCTTAAACTCAACCTTTTCTTCCCAAGTTCCAGATTTGGTGCCAGACTCCCATTAGTGACCAGTCTGCTTTATGCATTCTTAGATGTTGCCATATATATATAAGAGAATGCCACTGACCTTCAGCATCAGGTTTTCTCTGGTGCCCGAAGCAGTACCGTCTGCACAGCAGCAGCAAAACTGGTACAGAACATCTTAAACTTGGTCAACTGTTTGCACTCCCTAGCAGAGGAGAAGTCTTCTGAAACATGCAGTACTTCAGTTGCCTTTAAAACTACATACAATGTAATCAAAAGTGTCATAGCTTACATTTAAGAGGAAAGCTTACTGTAAACCACAAGATGAAACTGATCCTACATGCAATTATTGGTCAAAAACCCTTTAAGAGGCACTAAATTACATCCCACTGCAACCCCTCTTGGGACAGGAAGTTGCTGACCGTCATGCTTTAACCCCAGCCAGCAACTAAGCACCACGCAGCCACTCACTCACCTCCCTCACAGTGGGATGGGCGAGAAAATAATGGGCAAAAAAGTAAAATTCGGCGCTGAGATAAAGACAATTTAATAGGATAGAAAGGAAGAAAATTACAATGATAACAATACAATAATAATAATAGAATTGGAATATACAAAACAAGTGACACACAATACAATTGCTCACCACTCGCCTACCGATGCGCAGTTACTTCCTGAGCAGCGATCTGCCCCCCACCCTGGCCAACTCCCCCCAGTTTATATACTAGTCCCACGGTCTGGAATACCCCCTTGGCCAGTTTGGGTCAGCTGCCCTGGCTGTGTCCCCTCCCAACTGCTTGTGCCCCTCCAGCCTTCTCACTGGCTGGGCATGAGAAGCTGAAAAATCCTTGACTTTAGACTAAACATTACTTAGCAACAACTGAAAACATCGGTATTATCAACATCCTTCTCACACCGAATCCAGGACATAACACTATACCAGCTACTAGAAAGAAAATTAACTCTATCCCAGGAGACTGACTTCAGTTTTGATTTGCAAATCCAGAAACCAAGTACCTCTGGATCAGCTCTGCTCGTACAAGAGTCTTACACGGTGCAACTCCATTGAAGTTACTATTATTATTCATAGTTTATTCACATTAGAAAAGGATCAGATCTATTTTATTCATCTACAGCCAGCTTGATGGACTAGGCACTTAAGCTACCATAACATCTGATTAAAGATAAAAAGCAGTATAATAACCTCTGAATTACAAACAGACATCTAACTTCTATCACAAAACATGAAATCAAGCATCACTATAAATACTGCATGTATTCTCCATCCCCTAGTACAAATTTCAGGTAAACTCTGAAATAAGTCAGTTTAAGTTGTGTTTCTACTAAAAGGATGCCCTATTGCAGGACTAGGAAAGCCTTCCAAAAAAAGTAAATGAAAAATTCCTCAACAAAAGCTAGACATCTTCAATACCTCTCTCAAAGCCTGTATCAATCAATCAATACATTTGTTCCTACATTCATTCAATGTTAGTCTGTGTTCTTAACTTTGCATTCAAATCAAGTCACAAAAGCAGCTCTAAGCTGCCCTCCTGTCACTCACATAACCAGATAACACATAACCAAGATAGAACTCCATCTGCCAATTAGGAATAAGCATAAAAGAGTTAGACATCTGTCACACTGTTTCAGAGCAACATGCAGCAAGAAAGCTGCAACAGCTTTTTTCAATAAAAGCCAAACAATTTCACTTGCATTGTTGGCCTGTTGTGGAATACAGTAGGGTAACACAATCTCATCAGCAGATGAAAATCAAAGTCCAAGATGTCTTTTGTTACCAGCTAGGTGTTAGTATCAAATTTAAAGTCACAAGAGACAGAAACTTCAATGCTTTTAACCTACGATGCTTCCAACCACAACACCTTCTGATCAACATCAGGATAACATCTTGCTGACCCCCCACCACATACCTTGAAAATGGAGTAATTCTTCCAGTTTCATATTTACCTCCATAATGCTGTCTGCCCCTACTCCCATGAAAACCCTTGACTTCCTTTTCTCACACTGTACTGAAGAGATACCCAAGTCCCAGATCCTACAAACCTTTAACATGCACTCCCATTCTGTAGATATGAATGGTGCCACCCAAGACACTTAAACTAGACTCAGTCACTTCAGTCTTACAATTCGTTTATTATAATGACCACTAATAAAGTACTACCGACAACACCTTCCTGACTCTTCCCTCCCTTTGCTCATCTATCACTGATGTGTGTTTTCTTCTACAGCTCCTACCATCTGGAGAAACCCAAAAGAAATCAACTGAATGAGGACAGGGAATGCTGAAGCTTAACAAGAGGGGGAAGAAAAAAATAACAACAAACCAACAACTAATCTTTTGTCTATCATACAAGTAACTGTGGGGAAGAAGAGTAGAAATATTCATTGAGGCATAATTTGACTTGACTACACTAAAACCATTTCCATTACACATTAAAGACATGGAAATTTCACTACAAAAGGGAAGTTGATAATTTTGCTTGCCAAAGGATTTTCATCAAAGTGTTCAAAGGTCAGCATACACGTGCTTGACTGCCAGAGTAGTGTCCTATTTTGCAAGATGTAGGCTAAGGAAAAGTTACTTCTGTAAAGTCAACAAATTGTTTCAACTTTCAGATACAGTACTATCTCATGTGGGCAACTTCCTGCCAAATGCTGATATCATCTTGGATTAAAAAAATAAGACAAATTTTGTTTCAGAGTCAGCAAGCCTTTGTACTAAGTCAGAAATGCTATCAGCTAAAAGATATGAGTTTACTCTCAGAGAAATCAGTTTAAACAGAAAGTTGAAAGGAATGCAAAGAATAAACCTTATTATTTGGAAAGATAAACCCAATTCAGTTTTACCAGACAGCACTACTTGAACAGCAAGTTAAGATACTTAGAGACTGCTAAATTAATGCTTCTTATTCTTGTAGACCGCACTGAAACTACTAGCAAAATGCACATAAGATACTCCAAGTTTTGCTTTAGCAGCTGTTGAAGTGTGAAAATGAGCTGACTCAACTGCATTTTACTTTCTGTGTAGAACTGTGCAAAAGCAGAAGTTTCCACTCAGGAAACAAACTAAACAACATAGCTTTATATAACACATTCCCATTGTAAAAAAAGTTTTATCCCATTTTAACAGTGAAAAGCTGATCCTTACTACGGACCGCAGCAGCATTATGACTTGTCAACCCTTTTAGAAATTTTCCAGAGCCCTATATAAAAAAATTTTAAGTTGCTAAAGGCCAAGAACCTGCCTTGCCTAAAGCTGCTGAAGGCCCATCTGTGTTTTCACAGATTGAAACCACATCACTCAGAAAAACCAAAAGGATCATCTGAGAGCAAGATTGCTGGTTCACTTCTCATAACGGGTAGCGAAGTTTGCTGAACATATTAGTTATGCCAGGTAGTCAAGACAAAGACAGAAAGACTCTTGCGCCAAGAACCACCCAAGAAAGAATAAAAAAGGTCTGATAAATTATAAATATACAGGACACTGCGCTTTTACCATACTTCTGATGCAACTGTCAGCCAAAGGACACCAGGCTGGCAGATCTTACTGTCTGAATCAGTACAGCCAACGTTATAGTATGAGCAAAGTCTTGAAGAGAAAAGTGAAAGGACCCTTTACAACCCTCCAAGCAACCTACAAGGAGGTAGCCTGACAGGCATGTTTTGCAGGACAGCAGAAGAGCAGAGAATCTGCAAAGTACAATGCAAGTATATCATGCAAAATGACAAAGTGACTACAATTCATTATCGACTAATTTCTAGAATGCAAACATTGAGGGTAAGTAAAACAAATATTCTGTAATATAAAGTAGGAGAGGGGTATGGAAACACTGGGGGTTTTTTTCCTTTTGAAAAGTGTTTCCATTACTCTGGTAACTGAAGTGTTGTGGATTAACCATGGGTAAACTACTAAACAACAACAGGAGTGGGAAATTATAAGAAAGGTATTTTGTGCTTGAACATGATGTGGATCCTTTCATCATAGGAACAAAGTTTGCTTTAATTTTTGGATGTAGAATCTAAGAAAAAAAAAAAGCTGAAACAGTTAAAAGTTTAACCCCATGTAGTTAAGAAAAACCTCTAAATTATTCGCCTCACTCACAAGTAGCATTTACATACTTAAGATTAAACAATAAAATTTGACGTCAGGATGTCAAGCACATGCCTTCTCAGACTTCTTACAGGTAAACCAACTGCGATCTTGTTTGGAGAGAGACAGACCAGAGGAGAACTAGGGCACACTAAGGGCACATAATATCGTGGGTGCTAATTAAAATCATTGTGAATTGAACACACATTGTAACGGTAAGTACCATCATATTGCAGAATCCACTTTTTGGAGAACATATAAACAAAACAGACTGGCAGCTGATACTTCAGGAAGACTCTGTGTACTCAATTAGGAATGCAAATCTGGAGACCATAGAACTTCAACTGGCAGGGGGGCCTGTTTGGGAAAAGCACTGCATCCCCGCACGTCCCACCACAGCACAGGTTGGCTATCCTTTATCAGTCAAGGAAAAAAATCTGTAATGTTAAAAGTGGAATGCCCCTAAGCTCATCAGATGTATTAGTTATGATTGTAAAACCGACTAGTACTGAGCAGCCACCATGCACTCACAGAGAGCGAATCAGAGCACGCACCTCTTCAAGAACAAATAGATTAGATCTACATGATTGACCTAAAAGTAATACAAGCAATAAATGAAGAAGACTGAAAAAACCCAAATATTTTTATTTAAGCAGACGTCAGCACTTTATGAACAGTTTCACTATTTCCTGCATTGTCAACTTTCCTGTTTGTAGGTCCTTTGCTAAAAAATAAAAACGGCTGGAAGAAACAAATTACAAGAAGGAAAACATAACAGTGAAATCACGAATACTACCTATGGAATCAGAATTATGCCTCAATTATGACTAAGTTTCTTCAAGTTGAATAGTGCTGAAAATAAGACCCTTGTGAAAGCAAATACAAAGGAAGAAAATGAAAGCAAATACTACATTTACTGAATAAGGTAAGAAAAAACAGCATCACATTCACAAGCCTCAAGACTTCACAGTGAATCAGAGAGAAGAAGAAATATCAAGGGGCTAAGCAGCTCAAGAAACATCAAGAAAATGGTTGGCAGACAGACGCACCCATTTATGTTAGCTATCTCTTTAAAAGTATAAAGACGTATTTTTTATATTTAGCACAGTACCAATGTAGGCTTTTTTTTTTAAAAATACAACATTTATTAATGTTTATTAAACCTTTTATTCTGCCACAGATACAGCAAAATACCTTTTTAGGTAAAATACTGCTCGGGCCTTAATCAGCTGGTGTTACTGATACAGCATTTTGAAAATGGTTGCAGCGAGAAAAGGAATGTGCCATTTTATTTCTGCAGAAATATTTTTTGAAATGCATAAAATCTGTTCTTAAAGTGTTAGAAATGCCAGCCATACCTCATTTAGTCCATTGCATCTGCCTAAATAAAAATTTGTTTCTTCCCCATGCACCAAGTTCAGCACAATAAAACGTCTAAAGAAGATACCGCATTTTGGTAACAGAAAACAAGTCACACGTTACTCCACCTCATCTTTAAATCAATTTATTTCCAATAAAGAGTCTACTCATTCTCTTAGTGTTATTTTTCAAAGCCAGCATTAGTTTTGCCCTCCTAAATACTAGCAACCCCCACTGCAGTTTACTCCTTCATCCTGCAAACAGCGTACTTCATTTTATTTTAAGAGTGACCTCAGCTACGAGTAGCTAACCATAAATCTCAAGTCTTGTCAGACTGAGATTTCAGTTCAGCAATATCTCAGCGAAGAACGTGAAAATTTTGCTTATGTTCAGTTCAGCAGAAAGTACTTCAAGACGAACAAATCTTACAGAAACTCACAGCAGCCTCTTTCGATGCATCGCATCTCATTATCATTAAAAGATATTACTTGAGCTTTAGAAAGCCCTTTTCACCCCCAAATTCATAACCAGACTCAACTCCCGTCAAGCAGGTTCCTCTATCCGGTCACTAAGGATAAGGAGCTTCTAAGACCGGTCGACGAAGGAGCTTGAACAGAACTACTCCGTATCTCAAGAACCCGAGCCACACGTACAGGAGTACGCACTGGCATTTTGAAGAGCTGGGAAGACAGCGCTGAACCACCTGCCGAGAGCGGTTTGGTCTCTGCCACTGCGCAGCTCCAGCTCAGCAAGAGCCACAGTTGGCTTCAGCAGCCCCAAGCCCTCTTCCACCTTCTGAAAATTTCCATCTAAACATGAAACGAACCATCACGACAGAGCAAGAAAAGACGGGCAGAAAGATGATCCTGTAACTCAGCCAGTGCCAACGTTCTGCGTGTCGCCTGCCACTCGGTACCCAGGCAGCCCCGTGAGCGCCGTTCCTTAGCCAGCCCCACAGAAGCACCGTTTCCACGGCCGGCAGAAACAACAGGCGGGCGGCCCGAGGGCCGAGGCAACTGTTGCTGCCGCCGGGGGCACAGGCAGGACCGGCTCGCACCCTGCGGCTCCCGGGCAGGGGCCGCGGCACCGAGCCGCCCTCCGCCCCGGGGACAAACCCTTCCCCCGCGCGGCCTGCCCACGCCGGGGCCCCCGACGGCCCCCACCACC
>JANZLQ010000002.1:4582252-4592942 GCA_026212715.1 Elanus axillaris
GGGGGAGCGGAGGGGAGGCTCCGGCTTCTCGCCGCTCCCGCCTCACTGGCAAACGGCGGTCCCCGAGGTGGGGTGGGTGTGGGTGCGTGTTCCGCTCCCCTCGTCACCCCCGGCCCTGCTGGTGGGGGCTGGCTCCAGCGCTGCGGCTGCGCCCGGGACCAGACTGCAGGCGGCGCCCGGGCTGTCCCGGTAGCCCGAGGGGTGTTTAACGTGCAGTGCGTTTTTTCTCTTGCCCTACCCAGCTGGCTAAAGACCTAGTGCATCCCTCCTTAGAGGATGAGAAGAGAAAGCACAAAAAGAAGCGTCTTGTGCAGAGCCCAAACTCCTACTTCATGGATGTAAAATGTCCAGGTAACTATTTAAAATGTTTGTATCTTGCAGAAGGAATAAAACTCACTTTGTAGGCGGTTCATCTCCATAAAAGGTCTGGTTTTTTAGTATTTTTTTTAAATCTAGATGTGGTTTATCTGTTCTGTAGGGAAAAAAAGGTCTGTATATTGCTTTGGGGCTTTTTTTTTGACAATAAAAGTGTTTTTCAACCTTTGTCAAAAGATAATTTACACAATCAGCTTTCTATTTTCTTTTCTGGAGATCTGGCATGAGATTTTTTTTGTTGTCTTTTTTTCCTTTATGAAATCGTGGCAAGTAGGAAAAAAACCCCAACCTCCAGATATACGTGTAAAAGAAGCGAGATTAAATGGATGCTTTAAAGCATCCACGGCACAAGTTTAAAATAGAAGACAACCTTGGTTTTCTCCTTTTGTAAGTTGATTGATTCTGGAAGAGCGACAATAAAAATGTCATAAGGGCATACACAGGCAAACTGGGACTTTACATAGAAAGTAAAATGTACACAACTGCCTATTTCATATGTTGTTGTTAAGAAGTAAGCTGCCACACAGCTCACATATACAGGGGATGTATTTAAGGTGTTGCCTGTGTCTGCTTTTCACAGATCTTCATTACTTTGGCTCAGAGACTATATATATATATATATATATATATAACTAAACTTCTCTTTTATAAACTAAACCATGGGATTTTCTAGCACCATTACAGGAGTATGCTCTACCAGTGAACAGCTTCTTGGATCAGCACAAGTACGTCCATATCAAGGCACAGAAACTGTTAAGTGTGGTAACTCTCCTCCTAGAAACTACTGCAGTCTAAGATTGATAGCAGTAAGAAAATGAATAGACTTACAGTAATGATCATCCTGACTAGAAGTAGGGAACTGTTGCTCTATTCAGGTTTTCTTATTATCTTATTCTTTCTTAGTAGCTTAGATTCCTAAGAAGCTCTGAGACATTGTTTTCCATCTAAAAGTAAAGTAAATTAATTTAAACTCTTTGAAAGTAAAGTGTAGTTACTTTTAAAGAATGCACGGTTGAAGGCTAAGCCACTGATTTTTTTTTTTTTAACTTTCTTCAAACCAGTGTACATGCATGCATATACAGAGATGAAGTTAATGTCAACATAAACCCATAAGTCTTTGGTTATCTTCATTATTGTTGGATTAATTGGTTATTGAGTTTGAGGGATATATAGACCAAAGCAGGAGAGCTTCAATAGTGACAAAGTCAAAGTGTGAAGCACTGAAAATGTCAGAGGGCTTATGCATCATTCAGTGGTGTTGGATGTTGCTGCCTAGTTACTGAAACAGATTCAGTTTGTTTCCCTGCAAAATCCACAGTTAAAAACTCATCAACATGGAAGTTCACATTCACGGGGCAAAACCAACATTTGCTATGGTTAAATTGTAGCTGCTGTTAGTTCTTTGCAAACAAAGATTTGTGCAGTTACTATTTGTAATTTAAATAAAGCAGAAATCTGTTATTCTGTCTAATAGGAGTTCTCTCTACCAAACAGTTCTCTCATCAGAGAGCTTTCTGAGAACCTTCCTCACTAACATATATTCTACCTTATCTTTCTGGTCCACACATGCTGACAATGGAATCTATGCTCATTTTTATCTATTTGTCTGTTTTCTATATCCACATATAGATTAAATCCTTTACAAGTTTTGTCTCTCCAAAAATTTCTCTTGGCTAATTAAAAATACTTTTCCGAGAAAAAAATGAAAGCAGTGAAAATCCATTTATCTAACCCATGTATAAGGGTGATTTCATTCTTTCTTAAATCATAGAATTTCAAGGTTGTAGACAAAGTGTGGCTGATGCCTCTGCTTGCATCTGGAATTAGTGCAGTTATTCTGTGCAAGTCTTCTCATTTAAATATGATGCTAGCTTTGTAGAATGCAGCCAAGCACATGCCTTATGTGTACCAATTATTAAACAGAAAGCAAACACAGGTTTGAACAGCAGTGTTTATGTTCACAGCTGCCAGGCTTTGTCAACAGCAATGTCCTACTATTCCAAGTTAAATATTTCTCTAGCTAGATGGGCTCTTCTATTCAGCAGAGAGGGCTAGTCTAGAACTCCTTGACTTTTTTAAAGGAGACACACTACAGGCAAATCAGGGCTTGTCAGCCATTATAGGCTGTGTTGACTTTCATACTGGGACTCTTAACAGTTTCAGTTAACCAACTTGCTTTCATATGCATGTTAGTAAAAGCAAGTACTTCAGACCACAGTAACAATGCTTTGTTTTCTTTCGTGTGCTGGGTAATGACATATAGATCCATTTTTGGACAAGTGTATTTAGAACATCTGATTCCATTACACATACAATAAAGAAAGTCATGCTAGAAATACTCAATGGAAAGTTTAAAAATGCTGTTTTCCAGGATGCTACAAGATCACCACTGTATTCAGCCACGCTCAGACAGTAGTTCTGTGTGTAGGTTGCTCAACTGTCCTGTGTCAGCCTACTGGGGGGAAAGCCAGGCTCACTGAAGGTAAGGGGCAATGTTTAGCAGCCTAAATATTCCACTTAACATAAATGCATTTATGTATTTAGTGCCTGCAAAAATTTTAGCTTTCATTTTGAAAACTTACACTGGAATGGTTATTTTGCAAATTGTTTAGCATTGGCTAGTAAAAATGTTAATGGGTCCTGAATTGCAATTTTTTCTTCAGGTTCTTGTTTTTAAATGGCTATGCAGATATGCCAGGCAGTTAAGCAGCTATGCTGTGATCAAGCACACTTGGATTTTAGGTGCTTTGATTGGTTATCTCTTTTAGCCTATCTGTAATAAGTACTGTTTATTTAATTCTGAGTTAAGTTTAGAGTGTTAAAAAGCACCATTAAGAGAGTAGGGTACTTTAGCATGGCTAAAGCAATTCTGTGCCACTGCCAGTCAGTGGTGGCTTGTCTGTCTTTAAACAGTAGTACTGTAAGGCAGTTCCCTGGCTCATGTTACTTACTCAAAATCCGTTTTGTATAAATTATAAGGGAACAAATAACCCCTGATAATTATCTACAGCTAACTAGTATAGCACCAGTACCTTGAAATGCAATCCATTCTCTGGGGTATATGAAAATCACTGGAAACACTTGAGGGTTTAAAAAAAAAAAAGTCCAGATTTTATTCATGTTTTGTTTAAAGGATAAAAGGTAAATATATATGGAAATTACGTATAGTAATGCTTACACCATGTGCTGCTATACAGAGGTAGTTTATATGAGGACAGAATACCTGAAGTAAGGCTGTTTAGCAGTTGAAAAGGTATCAACACTCCTAGCAGCTGTTTCAGTTTGGGGTTTGTATCACTAAGGGATGGAACAGTAGACTGAATTTTTAAAAGGCATCTGGAAGAAAAGAAATAGTACAACTTAACCATATTTTAAGACAAATTATGTGACAAACATGTTGTTCTGGTTGAGTTAGAGAAGACTCAAAGCGCTAAGTCTTCACCTTGTGGTATGTGAAACTTAAATTTATTGCATGAGTTTTCCTACTTAAGTTGAGTGGGCAGTTTTCCAAGGCAGTCTTAACAGCTTGAGGACTATCCATATCATGTGATTTCTTTACAGGCTGTTCATTTAGAAGAAAGCAACACTGAACACTTCAGCATGTGGTTTTGGATCTGGGTTCCTGAAAGCCTTACCAGTTTAAAAATGCCTGTTAATACAACGTGATCACGATTGATTTTGTAAAAATTACATGCTACTGGTGACTAATGAGCTGCAATCTCTTTTTTCAATAAATGATTTGAAGTGCAAGTTTTTCCTGCAAGTTTGCAGACAACTGAGCTCTATTTTTATAATTTTACTTTTAAGCAGCGTATTGTTAATTGGGTGGTGTCATTTAATATAAAAACCTTGGACTTGCTGTATCTTTCCAGTTGTTAATCATCAACTACAGCAGTGTAAGGCATGTGGTGACAGAAACTCCTGCAAGAATGCATTTTGTATACTTTTATTACTGCAGCTACCCTAACTGCAAGGGTTGCAAACACTAGATAGATAGATGTTAAATGGCTCCTTTGCTTTCAACATTGCTTTAGTCCCTTTATGGTGTTGAGTAATGTGATAAATAAAAGTATAAAAGTTACTCACTTACTTATGTTCAGCTGTTTTTCTGGAACGCATGGGTTCTCCCCCTTCCTCTAATCTGGTCTCGAAACTGCATTTGGTATTCTATACTGAGCTTTCTAGACCAAAAAACCAAAAAAGGAGTCTTTTGCGAAACACTGAAAACATTCAGTATAGAGAAGGCATATGGTATATAAGCAGCAGTAAGTCAGCAAACTCCATGAACAACTGTGAATAGTATCCAGTCATTAAAAAAAATAGTACAGCAAAAACATGCATATTTTCAGTATCAAATAGTGAAATGAAACAATTACGTTTTTGCAGTGAGGAAACAGGTTTTCAGTTCGTTTTTAAAAGCCATCCCTTTCTAGACAGCTGTGAAAAAGTGGATTTATTTTTTAAACCATGAGAAAACATTCAAACAAAGTCTTACATGTATCTTATTTTAATAAAAGATCAAGTTATGTATCAACATCACTTTCAAAGTATTGGTTGTCTTGTTGAGCTAATTACTGTTGGGAATTTGTTTAGCCTGTATTCTTTTTATGACTTAAAATTTGTACATTTCTAGTCAATAAAAAAAACCCCAAACCAAACCTGATATTACAATTTGTTGCATTTGTAAGATGTTTTATTTCAGTTAATTCAAACAGTGAACACTTATAATTATGAGATGCAAAAAGTAGGTGTTTGATACAGAAATAGATGCACCATTTTAGTATACATGCCTTTTAAGAAAAGTACAGTTTTATGTCAGTCCCATACTGTGTTTTCACAATAAAGGTTAATTTAAGAGCAAGTTTATTATGAAAGCTGCTCTTAATTGACCAGTTTCCCACATTTAATGCCAGTCCATCAAATAACTGGTTTCAGAACAAAGATCAACGTAGCAGTATTATTTCACTTGTGACTTGAATACAAGTGCTAAGTGCAGCAGATTGATTCCTGGTCTCCCATATCTCTACCTTCTCCCACTCTAAAAGATAAGAACTTATGATTAAGTAAATACCAAATCAGAGAAGGTCAGTGACCCATTTTGTTCCAGGTACTGGAAGATAAAATTTAGACATCATAGCATCTCCAATACTGTACATGTGACAACACAGGTTTTTTTAAAAGCCTTAAGATATAGGAGATACAAATATGAAGAACATGGTATGCATATAAAAAAGTTGGTGGCTGAACATAGTCTATGGGGGGAGTGAGACACTGTCTTTAATATCTTGGGCTTAGAAAGGCCTTAGACCCTTCTTACCATTATTTACTTTCATACATACTTCAAATATTTACATTTATTAGCATTTAGTCATATGCAGACAGGCATAATGGTATGCCTGCACCCTCTACATTCTGAATCTGTCTAAATCCAAACACCATGGTCAGCAAGTGAAACTGATTTTCTCTCAAGTAGACAAAATGGTTTTCAAGAATAATAAATACCACTTGCAAAACAGATGCATCATTAAAAAAGTGTTATAAGTCCTAAAATAACAGCGTTACTTCTGAGATTTGCTATATTTAAAACATTGTATTTCATCTATTAATGTATTCACCAACATGAAAACAACTCAGAACTCCTTACTCTTGTTCCCTGTGCAATAACTTCTGCTGCATGTTTACCCAGCCAGTAGGTGCTCAAGACTGGAGAGAAAAAAAAAATAATCCAGTACTTCTGTATTGGAACTGTCAAACAATATCAAAGACTTCAGTGGAAGAGAAGATAATTTATTGCCTGACCAAATGAAAGTTTTTTTCAGAAAGGTTCTCTCTGTTGCCTCTACTGATTGGATATTCTTGAGATAAAGACAACCCGTTATTAATGAATTAAAAAGTGAAATTTTCATGAGTAGGCTAGAAAACCCAAGCAAATACTTTAGGTGTAAGCTTTTACTGTTTCAAGGCACAAGAATGGTTAAAATTATGAAGAGCACTAAACCAGCGCTACTAGCTTCAATTAAAAATGAAGGTAAAACACTGACACCTCAAAATAATAAATTTCCTGGTTTGTCAGTCTTAGGTAATAAATGTTATCATAGGCGTACTGGAAACAGAGATGATAGCATGTTTCATCACAGGGCAGGTGACAACTATGAAGTTAATACTAAAAGCAATAACTAGGGAAAGAGGCAGGTACGGCTATCTTCTGCTAGCTATTATCTAAGACATCTTGCTCATTAAATTCAGAGAAGCAGAGCTGCTAAAGAGTACAGGGATGTAAGCATTAAAACCTTTCCTGGAGGATACTTTGTTTTGTCTCAGCCTGGAAATACTGATATAACTGCAGGGAAGTCGGGGTAGATCTTGGGAGATCATGGAGATCTTTCATGCCATTATGGAATATATAAAATTAACACATTCAGATGTTAATGTATTGCTATAGTAAAACTGAAAATTAGAAAATGCTTCTTTGGAACTCTATCACAATTTCTTGTTCAACCTTCGGCAAAAGCAACCCCTTGAGGCAGGTCTCCAAATGGAAAAAAGGATGGTTTTAAAAAAACAAAAACTCTCAAAGTCTCTAAGATTTCTACTACTGGCTTCATGAGTTACTTGAGTTCCTAATTCCTATATCTAAAGGAATATCTACATTACAGAATACAGTGCCATTTCTGGCTACCAAAGTTAACGTGTATCATTCAAAAACAATGAGACAGTTTGACAGCTCACCATGGTGTGCTATTCAGGCATATTTGACTGTGGAAATAATACCCTTATTTAACAGTAAACTAGTTTCACACATTCTCTGTGTCCAATAAAAATGGAAGAGGGGACATCTAAATAAAAAAAACATTTTTACTTACATTACTCTAGCTTCATTCTTTTCTAATTCTTAACAATCCACAGCTCTGGCAAAAACGTACTTCTGGTATTCATCTGCATTCTGGAGGTAGCTTCAAGATTTGGATTTTGTTGGGTTTTTTGCTTTTTAAGCAAATAAGAAAAGCACTATGTGAAAATATAAAAATCAACAGTAAAGCCATTTTTCTTTAAAAAAATAATACTGAACAGGTTTGGCAGACTAGAACTGTGAAAATAATGAATTATGTCTTTGTGTGCTCAAATCAAGATGTGAAATTTTTCAAAAGTTTAACATTTAAGGTAGATAATTTGTTGTTGTACTTCTCAGTGCAAGAAACAAATGCTAGTTTTTTTAATCCTGGTCAAGTGCTTGGCTGGATGAGAAAAAAACCTGCTACTAATAATGGTAATTTACACAGGTACTACAGGAAGTCAAATTTGACTGTTACATTCTCCTTTTCTGTAAGTTACGAATTTCCCTGAGAGATTAATTCCAGTTACACATAAGTTTAGCACCACTAGCAGAAGTTAATTAAATGAAATTTTGATGCTTTTCTTCATGTATTTTTAGTGATCTCGGAGTCCACTTACACCCTTTCCCACTTGTTTTTCATGTTTCAGTACCATGACTTCAGTTACACATAATCACTTTTTTTTTAATCTATATATTGCGCCCATTTTTCTTTATCAAATTCCCTTGCAATCTTTAAGGCAGTGCTGTTGAGTGAAACCGATTGCATATTACAGATAATACTAACAACTACTCCTCTAGGTGGTGCCACTAGCCCAGTATCTATAGCTTCAGAGTCCAGCTCTTCAGGAAGTATGAGGAGGACGCTACTTGCCCCCACTGCACCACCTGTATGAGATGCATAGTGTCTCTGCTGTCTGCAACAGCCATATTGTTGTTTTTTCTCTACTACAGCCCAAGCCATTGCGTATTTACCATCCCTGTCCCACGATACTTCCGTTTTTGGCACTGGGGTCCACATCATTGCGACTGTGTCTGGTTTGAGGTACCCAGGAAGAAGTTTGCCATTAGTGTTTTTAAACTGTCCGGCTTGATAACTGTACAACAAGGCATTTCCAAATTTCAGAAGGTCACCTACTGATGACAGAAAGCCACCACCAGCCCACTTGTAAGAGTTGTCCACATAGGGTGCATTCACCAGCCGTCCCTTTTTGTTGTAAACATAACACCTAGAATTCAAGAAAATTCAACTTGTCATTCTCAGATACTATGCACAACTATTTTAAGCTGTCCTACATTAAAAGAGCGAACTGAGCACATATTAGCTTGTTCTCATGAAACTTTATAATTTTCTTAAAATACATTTTTCTTAAATATATTTCTTGCAGAAAAATTAATAATTTCATACAGGAGAACAAAAATTAAGGTGACTTCTTCAGTTAGAAGCTTAGTTTCAATGAAACTCCTAATCCTTCTGCTTCCTCTTAGGATATACTAAGAGTAAAGGCAATATACAAATAAGAGATGTGACAGAAATCTATAGGTCATCCAGCAAAGGATTTTTCTTAAATCACTGTACTACATTTAAAGTGTTTTAAGAAAGAGGAATCCTACAACTACCCCATGATTATCAGACACCGAGCTGAAATTTCACTGAAGTCTTAGGTGACTCCTCTGAGACAGTACTTTCCATTTATGATCGATTTCCCCCCCCCAGCCCCATTACAGTTGCTGTGTACTACAACTAAATATTTTGGATCTACTAAAAGTGAGAAGTGTGGAGTCTTGCAAAACCTGTCACTAAAATACAAATTAGAAACTACCAACCAGAAATGCAGAATGAACTATTGGGAACAACACAACAGGAGTGCAGACTGAATTAAGCTTTTGAAAGAAACAGTCCAATCATGGCTGGATTCACTTCATACAACTTATGAAAAGGAATGCTGAACAGCTATATAATCTGATGAATTTCAACCTTTGGCCTTTAGACCACAAGAGGACCATGTACTACTTGGAGAGTTGTAAAAACGAAATTAAAAAAAAGAAAAAAAAAAAAAGGAAAAAAAAAAGCTGTGGAGGGGGAGTGGTAGTGGGCAGGGCAAGCGTACTATCAAACAGTCCCTATCTAGTCTGCACTTACATTGGAAGACTTTTAGGGAACTTCTGAAAGCCATAATACTGCAAATCAGAGGTTGAAGCAAAGGAAGAGACGAATGGTCCAAGACTACCATCAGCTCTACCAGTGACTTGATTATCTTGGTGTCCCTATAGTCAGTTTTTTCATCATAATAAAACCTGTTATTTTTTTCATCATAATAAAACCTGTTACAAAGATGCTGAAATGCTTGACTTACACCTCTAAAAGATCTTGAACATGAATTTTTAAACATTTTCATGTCAGTGAAATATAGTATAACCAAACCATTAAACAAACCACAACATGTCAGTACATTCTAATTTGAGGCACCAAGTAAGCTATTTGTGGAAGCAAAACCATCACATTAGCATCTCAGTTTTGCTTAACAATAAGTAACCCATAAAAAGACCCCCAAAACAGCACGTGTCCCAATTCCTCATCCCTACTGTATTTCAATTTATAAAAGGGTTAATACACACACATAAATTTAAAAGAACCTGACTGTACAAGCTTGATAATTTATGTGAACATCACTAGCATCCAGATCTACTGCCGCGAGACTGAAAATTTGCAAGCAAAATAAATACCAGCCCAAAGGACCTTAGAATACAGCAGTAAAGCTATCCCTAAAATGTTACAAACTGCACTCTAAATATACACATATTTAAGTACTATAAACCATTCTGTGAGAGCATTTTAGAAGCTGAACTTTTAAAAAGTTTGAGTCTCATTCTCATGAGACTTTTTCCATAACCTGCTTTTGTGATTCAGTTAGAACTCTTCTCCTACACCAAAATTTAACAGGCAAGTCAATAAATCAATTTCAGAGCCCAGACAGGTAGGTCAATAAAATAAGATGGGAGAGAAAGACAAGAAACTCTACTTTTATCCACTGCATTGGAATGGATTACACCCAGTTACATAAATTTCTCTGGGTTTTTTTTTGTGTGTGTGTCTGTGGTTAAAATTGATACTACAATTTAATTTATGAAAACCTTGTGCTACTGTGAGACTATTACAATTCTACGGGACTCTTAAAAAGTCAGTATATTAAGCAAACCAAGGTTAACTAGATATTCTAGCATAATCTCCTAGTTACTCCTTTATTTTACTCTGTTTACACTTACCTGCTTATGTGCACCCAAAACAAATGCAAATTTTAAAGGTCACCCCTGGCACTCCCCCCCATATATACCTGTAACAGAACAAATACCTTAATGCTGACATAAAATCAGTTACATTACTAACTCTGAAATAACATAAGCCACTTCATTTAAAAGCCTGAAAAAAAAATAATCACACATTCTTTATTCAGTTGTCTTAAAGATAGAAAGAGCAACAAT
>JANZLQ010000002.1:4592967-4629733 GCA_026212715.1 Elanus axillaris
GGGGGGGGAAGTTTCATCCTTGTTTACCTTGCTCTGTTATATATCATTGCTTCATTGTCATCTAGTACAGTTGATAGCATATCCAAATCACGAAACATTTTTAGCATATAGTCTGTAAATTTTTGTCCTGAAACTCTCTCCACAACAGCGCTTAAGAGCGTAAAGCCATACGTTGAATACAAGAACTGACTACCTTGAAGAAACACAATGAGAAAGGGGGGTGGGGGGAAGTTAGCCGCATGATGCTTAAATGGAATCTCAAGGATAAAATTTAAGTAATCACATGTGCAAATAAAACTACATATAACAATGAATAATTAATGAAAAGACTCCCCCTCCATCCCCATTTTAATATGATGTGAATCACAAGCTTATGATACTGACCCCTAGGAATTTCTGTACTGTAGTACACACAGATGCTTCCTAAGTGCAGGTTGCTCTGTGAACAGCACTAAAAAATTTTCAGGAATCTGCATGTACAACCAGGTTTTGTACCAAGATGTGAAGACTGACATTTAACATCCTTTCCGCAAGACTTACCATACCAGTTCTAACAAGGATGTCTGTATTTGGAAAGCTGAAGCAAACCACAAAATTACTTAAAAGATGTTCGCTCACCTACTGTGACTTGTTTGTTTATGTGTCTATACCCTAGAAAGACAAGGGTAGTACTTGCTCAAGGTTTTCAAAGGTCTTAATCACTTTTATCACAGTGTTTCTAGTTCTAGTTTTCTAGTTATAGAACGTCCTGAAAGATTATATGGACACTAACATGCATATTATTTAAGACAATATAATTTTTTTACAAAACAATTCTTCATTTTTTTTTAAAATCTCATTCTTGCACTACCGCCTTTTATGAAAAATCTACATAGCAAGTGACTGCCAAACTGCCTACAGTTGAGACAGATCTCTACTTGAAATGTTCCTAGAACTCTCCAAGATAGTAATTGGTTAACTTCTCCCCATTACTACCCTTCTCCCCTTAAATGCACATTATTTACTGTTTATCAGCAATGCTTACCATTTGCCTGTTAACCTAACTCATTTAGAACTTACTGAAGTTCCTCAAAGTCCTCTCTAGAATTAACTTAAATAATTCCAGCAAAAAATAACCTCAACAGTTCTGTGATTCTATGGTCTTTCTGTAGTTTTTTTTTTAGCTCTGGTTTAGCGCCTTACTAAAATTTTTTGCTTTTGGTTTATAACTAGAAGGCCCAGTGCACGAATACAGCAAGTTGGTATCTGCTTACAAAATACTTTGTAGATACAAATTTGCTACCAAAATTATGATCTGCTTTAGCATTTATAAATTCAGTAACTGGTATGTTTCGTAGCAGTTACTGCATTACTTGGAGCTCCTAGGAGAAAAGTCTTATTTCTACCTGAGGTTCTACTTCCTCTTCTCCCCTGCATTATCTGGGACTCTGTACTACCTTTTAAGTCTTGACTACACCACATTCTGAACCTGCTGGATTATGGTGCAGATACACCACTAGAAGATATCTACATAAGAATAATTCTTTAAGTCACTAGGGTGGTAAAGATATCTAGACAAGACAGTTATCTAAAACTGAACTGATAAAATCCTGGTCAGTTCAGTCTTCAAAACTTATGCCAGTTTTAAGACAATTACATGACCAGATGGTTTGAGCAGAACAGCCTAAATACTTCTCTGTTGAGCTTTTAATGGGTGACAAGAAGGAAAAAAAAAGGGGGGGGGGGGAGCAGAACAAAACAAACCCCCCATAAACACTCTTTACTGGACTCAACTATCCTCACCGCATATAAAAGAATTTGAACAAAGTTTCACAAGAGCAGCACATTTTGGTCTAAATGAATAGAAACTCACCTGGTTTAAAGAATAAAGGATCATTTTTAAATATCTTCAGTGATTCAATCACACTTTCAAATTTTTCCTTCAAATAATACTCTTCTTGCTCAAATTCCTTGTCTCTCCTGCCAGGTTTTGAATTTCGGCTTTTTACCTCACCTTCGTGTTCTTTCCTTGGTTTGACAGAATCAGTCTTTTCAATCACTTTGCCTTCTTTTTCTTTTTGTTCTTTATCCTGATAGGGTTTTGTTACTTTAAATGCTCTGTTTGCCTTTTCCTTTTCTTCCTTTACTTTTGTAATATCTTTTTCATAGTGACGAATCCCACTCAAGTGTGAAACTAACAGTCTTGTAGTAATAGCAACCTAGATAGAAAGGACAATATTTAAATGTGAGCTCTCTTCATTAAAGATATGATGCACACTAAATCACCAGAAAAGTAAAATTCAACATGACAAGAAACAGACAAGATAGAAGACCTTTTAAATATCATGTATTAAACCCAGTTAAACTATATATATATATGTGCACACTACACAGTTGATATAAAACTGAAGATCCAAATTTCCAGCATTGCTTTTTCAATCAGCAAACATTAGTACTTGTCTAAATAATTTTTAGTGTTTTACAGGAATAGGTCCAGATACAGACACCTGTACACATATGGCAATGACAGGAAGAAAAAAAGCCCAAAAGTGTTACCAATAAACAGTTACATACCTTTTCACCCTCATAGACTTTTTCTGGAAATTCAGGGACATATTTCTGCACTGGAGCATCTAAATCCAGTTTCCCCTCTTCCCACAACTTAGCAACAGCCATCATTGTAAGACACTTGCTAATACTAGCAATTCGCATGATGGTCTCTGGCTTACATACTACACGATTCTCTACATCAGCATAACCCAAACCTTTAAGAAAAATAAAAGCACTGTGGTAAACACTTAGCACAGAAACATGCTGAATTAATTATTTGCAATGAAATAGATTTACTGGCTCCATAAAATGTTTTTCTGGTAGCTAAACAGGGACATGAAGCATTGGACTACCCCTGCTCCTGCTTCAATTAAGTTAATAACATTTTAATGTAGTAGGAACAGTTAATCAAAGCCCATTGTATTGGCCAATGGCATCCCAAGTTAATTGGGATTAAGACTACAGAACAAATCTAATGATAAATGAGGTTGAGGATTAAACCAAAATTTACACTCCTGAGGTCAAATAGTCTATGTAGAAAAACTAGAGACCAAAGTCTAGACTGTAAAATAACTGACCAACAGTCATAAATATTCCTTTTATTGTTCCGAATTAATGGTTGAAACAGTAAAGGCTCTTATTTTATCAATACATAAATTGAGAAAGGAAATCACTTACAAACTCATAGCAATTACCTAAGCTGTAAAGCTTCAGAAAACAGTGGTATACACTATGTTTCAACATCACTCAGCATGACTTCAGTTAAAAGGCAGCTTAATAGTCTCCATAGTAGTGTTTTTCTATGTAACCAACCCACAAGTCTGGTACCAAGCACTGGAATTAGTAAGGCATTATCAAGCTCCCATACTAGTCTTCAGTTTGAGCTAGGTTTGAAGAAACTGTGCAATTGATGTTGCAGCATAAAATGCAATGAAATGCAGTAATGACATATTTGCAGTTGTCAGTACAAGCAAGGCCTGCAAGCAATGCATGTCTGTCTATATAAAACTGTAGTCTAAATAATGAACTACTCAGGAAAAAAAAAAACCTTGCCCAAATACAAGAAATAAAATAGATGACGTCAGTTGCCCAAACCCCTTTCTTTTACGTAAAGTTGCTACTCAAGTGCTTGCCATGGTGCTTGTGAACACAGGTGCTGTACCCTTCAGTGATGATACCTCCTTTCAAATCTCAAATCACTCCCATCAGTCTAGCAGGAAAGCAGGTTTAGTACCATCGTCATAGATTACACGCATCTTACATCTGTTCCTATCTTTTCTCCCCATGAAGAAGGGAGGAGGACAACAGAATGAGTCAGAAGTCTGCCAGACTGATGCTACCCACCTCCCAGCTGCCTTACTCAAGCCAGTGTTGTTCTCTGTGTCCGTACGCAGCAGGGTACAGAAAGCTCTGCCATGGCTTATGCTCCTACATGTAGTTGTCTTGCTGCTGGATCTGGCAGTCTTGGTGACAAACCATAACCCTGGCACTAGTTCCCTCAGGTGCTTTCCTGCACATCATGGGAGGGATTCTGCAGAAGTCTTATAAAAACTTCTGCTTTCATTGCTAGGTAATTTGAGACCAGAAAAAGCTATCTGATTTGAGAAAGTTTGTGATTAAGTTTCTAGCACGATTTTCTTACTAGGCCACATTACAAAAGATACCAGAGGCTCTCCGACTCATTTCTGTCATGATGAAAGACAAATGAAAACCTATAATCAGCTCTCTATGTATATAAAAGTTAATGCAACAATAGACTGTTAGAATAAAGTTAGTAACAATCTTACAAAGATTCTTTTCAAATTGTATAACACATTAGTGAAATATGTTGCCATTTACTACTACCATTTCAGTTGTCCAAAAAACCCAAAACACATTATGAAAATGTTCCTGAAAACAGACACACAGTTCCGTGTTTTTTTTTTTTAAATAAACATCAAATGTCTACATGATATGAGCAGTACTAACAGACTCTATTTAGAACTAAACTGTATTACCAGAAAAAGCAGTTGCCATTTCTGGAAGGACGACACCTGTTGAATCTCAGTACCTTCCCAGAAAAAATCTACACCTCAGCCCACAAATGGAAGACGGATCGAGCCATTACTACTTTGACTATTAAGTTCCTGTGAGGAGAACAGTTCTTTTCCTCCTATATACAATTCTACCAGACCACTGTAGAGCTGTATGCCTAGAGTATAAGTATATTCAAAGACTGATCTGACAAGTTAATGGAAGAAAGGTTCTTAAACATAACTGTTGAGATACACTAGCACATTCAGGAAGTTAAGAAATTATCGATTCCTCGAAATTACAGAACTTTACCAAGGAAAGTATCACTTCATAGTCCTTAGGCACCTGTTTCTGGCTGCTGTCCAGAGATGGAACATCAAGTGGATGAAATCCCAGCCTGATCAGTGTGTCAGAATTGTTCATTTTTAAAACATTCTCATCGCTTCCCAACAGCATGCACAACTACTACTCCCACATACTAACCTTCTGACCAGACTTCCTTTCCATCTACAGAAACTCCAACCAGTATACCTGGGATTCCTGCTTCATCCTGTCAAAAAAGTGGACAGGAGACATTAAGAAGGATCTTTACAGTTAAAAAACACCTTCTCCCAAGCCCTAAAACCACAAAAGCAATCCTACCAATGCACCTGCATAATGTCGTCACCTCACCGTAGAAATTTTGTTAAGTACTAGTTGGACTGAACTGGTATACATTTTAATCCAGCAACTGAAAAAAAAATAGCTAACAACAACAACGACATAAAATAATTTATTCAGTAATTTAATTGAATTAGCAATCAGGACACGCAAGAAAAACTGACTAGAAACAACACATTACCGAGTCAACATGCAACACGCAAACTGCATCGCCTATTAGCAAGCAGAATTTCAGAGGAGCTTCAGTGAGATTTTCAAAGCAAACACTACGACGTGCTTTTCAAACAACCCCCTTGCCGCTCTCCCTCCTTTCCCACAAGCCTGTATGGCCTCCCCGCCAGTACAGTACCGTACTTCTTCCTCCTCCTCCTCCTCCGGGCGCTGGGCCGCTCCTCACAGCACGGCGCTCACCCCACGCCTGGCGGCCCCCCTCAGCCCCCCAAAAAGTGTCCCGGCCACCCCCCACCCCCACCCCTTGACCGAAATCTCCTGCAGCGACCGCGAAGCCCGCGGAAAGGCGACGCAAGCCCACCTCCCCCCTCACGGAGGTGAAGGCCGGCTCGCACAGCACCAGACGGGGGCTGAGACCCCCCCCCCGGCTCCCATTCGGCCCCGCTCGCTCAGCACCTTAATCCTCCGCAGCAGGTCCCTGCTCCTCTCGACGGCCGCCCCGAAGCCCCGAGGGGGCGGCAGCGGATTCGCCTCCCCCTCCTGCCCGCCGTCAGCCTCGCAACCCGCCGGGGTCGGCGCCTTCACCCCCAACGCCAGCCCCAGCGCCAGCCCCCAGCCCCAGGGCCGCGTCCCGGCACCACCTCCCCCTCGCCGGTGCGCCGGCAGCCGCCCAGCGGCCGCCGCCCGCCGCAGGGCCCTCGCCAGGCCGTACATGGCGGCGCCGCGCCTCCTCGCCACCGCCCCAACGGCTGCCCGCCAGCCGCCTCCAGCCGCTCCCGAGCGCTCGCTCGGCCGAGCTCCGAGCGCATCGAGCGAGGGCAGCCGCCCGTCGCTAAGGCAACGACCCCGCCGCCGGGCCCCCCCTGACGGGCGGCGGGCCCCCCGAAGGACGCCGGGCCACCCCCGAAGGACGCCGGGCCACCCCCGAAGGACGCCGGGCCACCCCCGAAGGACGCCGGCCCGGCAGCCGAGCCGCTTCCCCGGGGCTCCTCACGTCCGGCTGGCGAAGGCGGTTCAAGGCTGGTTTGCCGGTTTAACCACCGCAAGCCACCTGTGTCCCCGAACGCAGTAACTGGCGGAGTTCGGCAGCATGAGTCAAACCTCCGCGAACCCTTCCCAAATCCTTGAAAAGAAGAAAGGTTTTAAAGCTCGGTTCCTCTCTGCCGGGTAACGGAGGCCCCGCCGGCCCCTTCTGCCGAGGGACGCAATTCCCCACTCCTGCCAGCACCAACGTGGCTCTGGTTTTAACCAAAACAAGCGGGTTTTAACCAACACTTTCATTGCACTGGTGTGGATGGAGAGAAGAGGAAGGACGCCTCAAGCCACGGCATGATTTCTGATCTTAGCTGCACTCCACAGCAAATGACTGCAGGATCAAACGAAATAAGGCTGCTGCTAAATGTACGCCAGGCAGAAGTAAAGCAGGGCAAGCCAGGCTAACGCCAAGGTAAAACCTTTCAACTGCAAGATGAGCATATTTGATCTAGACTAGTGAGGAACTACTTACAAAGCTTGAATTTTTAAAGTTGAGTTTCAGCCTAGAGCAGCGCCGATGGCACTGCAAGCACTTGCTCACAGAAAGAATTTTTCCATGCAGTGTTGTCTGTAGACAAAGACTATGGAGAGATGACAATGCCCTCCACCTGATGCTTTAAAACTCTCTCAAATACCTTCCACATATTTGGGTTCCAATAAACTTTCAATAGCTCTCTTTTACGATTCGAATCTTGGCTGAGAAGCAAGCTAAAGACACTGAAGAGTGACCAAGTGATAATATTACCCAAGAAGGCAGAAGGAAAGAAGGAATTTCAGTGCATCAGCAGATTCAGATTGACAGGTAGGCTGCACGTCAGCTAGATCCAAGTCCCATCCAAGGATACAGCCAATAAGCAGGACCCTTGTGAACTTTGCCAAGTGAATGAGTCCGCAGATTTGGGATCCTCACGTCAGCCCTTTATAATGAAGAGACTGTATGTGCCTAATGCAAAGGCAAATCCAGAGCCACTGCATACTGTCAGCAGAATTGTTCGTCCATATGGCTAACTGGAGCATCAAAATATCTTCAGTAGTATGAAGATACTCAATCACCCCCATCCTATGTGTTACTACTGTGAAATTACCAATTGCAATGATGCTAGAGCAGATGATGTTAGGTCCAAAAAAGGTTAAAGAAAGCCCGCATTAACAGTTAATTTCAGTCTTTTTTCAGCACTCTTACTGCTCTTCTTTTGGATTTCAGACCACCTAGCCCAATAGTCCAAGTGCAAGAGGGGAGGACAAGGAGGGACTTGTTTACATGAACTAAGCACACCATGGTCCAAGACGAGTAGAAAATTCTACAGGTGATACCAAAAGCAGCAAAGCCCCTGGGATAGTATGGAGAATGCAGTGGTGCCCAAACAGTGGAGAAATGTTCACAGTAGCCTTTCTTTTTAACTGTTCAAAGTCAGTCCTCTCAAGGGAATGCCTTAGACTGGACTTTTCCAAAGACCTTAAACCCTGCAAATCACATACAGATTGACCAGGATGTACCATTACTTAGCAATGCAGAAAGCTCCTTGTGCAGAAAGCTCACAGTGTCCAGTTTGATGGACTGTGCAGGAGTTTGAAATTTGATTCTTGGGGATTTTCTGGGGTATTTAGACAATGACTTAAAACCCGATGTATACATGTTGAAGGATTCTTGAAAAACAGCTGACAAGCTTTTAATAATGGCCACTTTATAAATGCTATAGATGTTGACAGAGAATACGACAGCTTAAAAAATGCAAAAAACTGAGCCATACTTGTAAGCAAAAGTGGGGAGTCTGCCCTTTTAGAGCTCTGGTTTGCTAGAAGAAAACATTGAGATGCTAACCTTGGGAGTTCAGTCTCCTTCATGTTCCATGATCTCAAAAGCTTCAGGATTTTTCAGGAAGACAGGCCAAAGAGCTTTCATGTGTGAAGTCAAATGCAGACCATATGCTACGCTTTTCACTGCAGGCATTTATTTCTCACAAGTATTTTCTAAATAAAATTCTGTTGCTTATCACAGTATAACTTCATACACAACTGGTACAAGATGCTTTATTTACTTTCGTGTAACTCATTTTCACTGTGTTAAATTGTCTCTGGAAGTGTTTTGCAGCAGATTCTCTGTGTTCTTACATTAACCTGCTCAGCAGGAACACTCTTTGGCATCACGCTTTTGAACAGGCCTAAGCCAGAAATGGATCTTGCCATTTTTCTCTGATTGCCTTAATTAAGAGCTTTGTGTTAAATCCAGTAGCACAACATGTCCTGCTGTTATTCATTGTATCTTCCCCTAAGCTGCTGTTTTTGTTAACTTTGAGTTACCAGGCATATAATGTTTTGAGAATTTTCCACTCCCACTGATAGCAATAGAAAATGAGGACAGCAAGCACAAGGCTAATCCAATTTTAAATTTAACAAAGAAACCCAATGTTTTTCTTCTGTCGTCATCCATCAGTCACTTAGAAGTATAGGCACAGACTCTCAGCTGTAATCCATCTTCCTTACATAACACAGCCAGGGAAGTTGTCCTGGGTTCAGCTGGGATAGAGTTAATTTTCACAGGAACCTGGGAGGGGCCATAGCCGGGACAGCTGACCTGAACTAGCCAAGGAGCTACTCCATACCATGTGTATATAAATGGGGAGCGGGTCTCTTGGCTTTCAGTGCGTGAAGTGGCGGAGTGTTGGGTTCTGGTTGGTGAGCAGTTGCACTGTGCATCACTCGTTCTGTATATTCTTTTACTTGTATCGTTGTTGTTGTAACTTTTTTTTTTTTTGTGTTGCCCCAGTAAATTGTCCTTATCTCAACCCTCGAGGTTCTGGTTTTTTTTCCTTCACTCTTTCCAATTCTCCCCCCCATCCCACCGGAGGGGGCGGGGGGAGTGAGTGGGCGCCTGCGTGGGCCTTTCTTACCGGCTGGGCTGAAACTACGACAGAAGTTCATCTGGAGACCCCTGTGGCACGGTTGAAAAACTCCACTAAACCATCTGACTTTTCCTCTGCTCTGCCTCTTTGCCAAGTTGTACTTAACAAGATTTGAAAAGCCTGTGTGAAGAGATATGCCTTATTAGGATGATAAAGAATAGTGTGACACAATGGGTCTCAGCAAAGCAGGGCTGTGCTCACCCACTTCAATGCAGGCCAGCTTTAGACTCTCACCATCAAGACTCCTTTAAGACTTTACAGCTTTTTGAGCAAGACAAGCATCAAAGGCTCAATAACATGAGACCTTAAAACAAAGTACTTATGTATCTTCCTAGTCATCTTGGTCTTGTAGTTGTACACTACTGCATTCACTGGCTTTTTCATAATACTGTTACTGTGTGTGCTGGGGAACAACAAGGTGGGCAGTAGCTTTTATACTGTTCTGCAGTGGTGTACCCCACCATCAAAAAGTGTAAATACTCTCACTCTGCTGCTGGTGGTCAGCAGTATGTGGGAACATCAAGTATTTGCAAATCGTGATGCTTTGTCAGTATTTCCTAAAACATGACTCTCTGAAAAAAAAAACTACAGGCATTTTGAAAACAGTTTCATAGCTTCTGTCAGGCCTCCTCCGTTTCTGCAAGTGCTTTTGTGGATCCTGATGTCTCAGCAACATTTAACAGATATTATGGCTGCTCCTACTTGTAGGTCTGGGCTTTGATCTCATTATTCTTTCTATGGTGATCTGATTTGCTTTTCTAGCTCACCAATGTGGCAAAATTCTACAGTGACATGCCCCTAAATTTAACATTTCCACTGAAATTGAAAAGACTGGTAATGTTTTTAAGAAACAACATCTAAGGTTTGAAGGGCAGGGGAAACAAGTGATTCTTATTAATATTCCCCTGATAAAGGGCTGGTCACTTCTGAAATCATGAGTCCAGCTCTGCTCTTTCATCCTATTAAATACAATTTTTAACTGCCACAGATAGAAACTGAAGCTTGCAGGTTGAGTTTGTAGGAAGGGGCTTTTAAAAATTTAGGAAGTAGCAGTGTAAGGAAACTCCTTTGTTTTCTTTGTTTGGATTTATTGTGAAAAAAAGAAAAGTTCCATTAATCCAGGGGATTCAAGTTATTCCAACTGGATTCCAATAATTAAAAGACTGTAACTTTTGCAAAGACTTCTGGATCTAAAAATGTTGAATCTAATGGAAAATAATTAACAGAAAAAACTACGGCAACATAGCATAAGCTCCACATGCTATGTTTGTATATATACGTAGGGGAAACAGATGTTGATGCAAAGAGTAAAAGGATAATGATTCCCTTGATGACACCTGATGCCTCTAGTATGTGTATAGGAAAGATTAAGAAAACCCCCCAATTCCTTCTGAATTTGAAAAGACAACAAATAAAGGGAATGTTAGATGTAGAGATAAATCAAGCTCTGCCCTCTCTCTCTCTCTCTTTCCAGAATGAATTTCATTTATTTGAGAACCAAGAGACAGAATTTTTATTCCCCTCTGGCCTGAAGCATTCATACAGTAGATGGCAGTAAGAAACCTTATCAGTTTAACCAGCTGTTAGCAGAAGGGGTGGTTCCAATGCAGTGGGATCTCTCTTGGTTGTCAGTCTTACTGAACTGAGTTGTTACTACAGATTCCTCACCCACGTACATTTTTTGTTTGGTGTTGGTCAGTATAGCAGCTCTCAGAGTATTATCATTTGCTTAATCAAATAAGGTAACACCTGCATGATTACAGCGTATGTGCCACTTCAGCAACAGTGCTAACCCTACCAATGTGCACCAACAACATAGGACAGTTACACCCAGCCAAAACCCAGGCATCCCTTCCCCAAAAGGTACATAAATAGGTGCATACTCACAGATTTATTTAAGATTAAAATCTTCCCTGAGTTGGTTGGTTGGGTTTTTTTTTCCCTAAACTAAGGTCATGAGTGGGTGAATTCTCCAACAATTTAGCTGAGAAATGTTAATCGGGAACAAATCTTTAAACACGTAAGATGTCTGGATTAGGAGGAAAAGTAGCATTAAAAACAGTGGGTCTTTTGACACCAAGATCAACATTTATCATCAGCTCTGCTTGAACTACCATTCAGAGGAGTTCAGTTAAACATGATGTACTTTTTCTACACTAACTACACAGGAATACTGGTGCTGTTGTGGTTACACCAGCAGCACAATTGTGCCATGTCCATGTCCCCATCACAAGTTAACAGACAGGGCAGCAATGGTGGCCCTCAAGCTCAACAAGGAGCCCAGCAGGGCTGGCCCTGCCCTCCAAGCAGCAGCTCATACCTGGAAACCTGAGCAGCACCACAGGTTGGCAACTTTCCACCCCCCCAACACACACACCATAAAAGGAACACAACTCTCCTTAATTTACTGAGTTCTCCTGTGTACTCAGGATGTGTCACCTGGGGATTGTTTACTTTCAATAAAATAGAATATGAAAGAGTTTTTAAAGTGCCACATTTTTACTGCCTTAGTTTTACAAGCTGCATGCGGTCTGACACAGTTCCTAGAAACAACAGGATGGAAGTTTGGGAAATATTTTGCACATCAGAGAAAGGAATGCTGAAAAGACCATGCTGTGGTAACATACTAGCCAAAGGGCGCACACGTATCTTTTTCTTCTTTGCAAAAGCATTAGTTTTGAAACTCCAGTTTCTCAGTGGTGACTTCCTCATACTTTTAATTCAGGGCCCACTTTAAACCTCTTGAGACTCAGAGGAAACATAATTGTCACCAGCTGAAAGTAAGTAATGAAGGAACATTTGTGAAATACATCAGTGTAAAAAAAAAAAAAAGAAAACCATCACCACCAAGAAACAAACAAACAAAAAGAAATCATAAAGAATTATTTCCTGGTTTTCCTAATGTTATTCTCCAGGCAACAATCTCTTCTGGTAGAAAACTGAGCACAGAGAGGACTGACAATTTTGTCCCTGAGAACAGCTTCACATTTATCATTAGAATTCAGTTGCTGTGTATAACCTTTTTACCCTTTCCAGCTTTTCTCCCCACTCAGTGGGTAGAGGTACAATATACCACGAAAATGATGGCTTGCTTAACCATGAGTCACACAATGCAGTTAAGTAGCAGTCAGCATGAGCGTCTTTGACTTTTCCAAGTGTATCTTTTCAGACTGAAGTATGTTGTTTCAAAACAAAGTAAAAAATCACAGAAGGTGTAAAATACCTAAAAGGTTAAACAGATTAACCATAAGGTGTCATTCTGCAACTGGTATGCCCTAAGATACAATTATGAAGTGCAGGTACTTAGGAAAGCTTTCTGGCTTGCTCTAGACAGAGCTCCTCACAACTGGGTGGTAACTACCTCTCCTTCCACTCCTTCTCCCCAAAATACAAAGCTCAACGAAATGAACAAGTCCCAGACAACTTTGCATCAAGAAATGTGGCAGTAAGAACTCTGACTGCCTGACACCAACTGACTTACGTGGGAGAGAAGCGGAGCAGGCAACTGCATTCAGTCATCCTGAAAGTGCCAGCGTCGAGTGCCACCTCCACAGCTGGTGTCTACAAGCCAGGAAGAAAAACAACAGGCATGTTTGCTTTGACAGATACAGCAGCACTGGGAAAAATGTGTTTCCAGATTTTGTATGTGAATCTTCAGGCGTATTCCTGTGTGAAGAATACAGTCCTGATTTGCATTTACTACTGTCTTTGTCTGTTTTTCTAGATAAAAAGAATCTATTCTAGCAATTTTTCCAAACCAGTCAACGTTATTTAAAGCTCCAGCATGTGTTTTTACTGATAACTATTATCATAAGCAAATGCTTCTCTGCAGTTCACACCAAATATTCATCCAGCTGTATGTGCATGTTGGTTGCCAGCCCATTTTCCACATGTTCAGTGCTACTGACTATCCATTCTAGTGTGGTTTCACCTACCTGCGCTGCAATTACACCTTCATTTCACGCTGCAGACATGTTCTGTGCCACTAAAAATGCTCGTCGTGAGAACTGAGCACAGATAGCTTGAGAAACTGCACAGGCTAGTAAAAAACAGGAAAAGGCCTCTTATCAAATTAGTAACATCTCGGATATTTGGGTGGAGGCATTTGGCACTGGGCTTGGGTATTCTTATGGGAGTGAGTCCATGCATACTTACAAACTTCATTCCTTTGCTTCGTATTATTGTTCCCAAGTTGAGGCATGTTTCAAAAGAGCCTCTCTAAAGATGTGTAAGGGCACAATTACTATATGCTACACCAATCAGCAAGAAGGGATTTTACTCTATCCCCTTTCCATACATGTAAAATAAGAGTAAATCAAGTTAATGTCATTTACACAGATTTGTGCTGCAATAGGATCATTGCAAAAACTAAAATGGTTTTGTACCTTTCCATGCAGAGTGAAGGGAATGACTATGAAAATTTGAAACACTTTACTGAGGGAAGATGACTGCCTGGGATGACTGACTTCTGCAGTAAGCACTATGTGTGGGACAGTTTGTCCCTCCTGCCACTTGGAATAACCCATCAACTGCCTGAGTTGGAAATACTATCATTTATTTCTTTAACCTTGAACCAAACCAAAACCATTTCCATGTTTTAGGTGCTATATATACTTTTTGGCATACAGCAGTGTATGTCAGGCACACATACACACACTTAACTTACAGTTACACTTCAGTGTAATTAACATTACTCAGTAGAACAGTTTTACTACTAGCGTACTCATCTTAATGTCTGCCACTCAGCTTGGATTCTTTTCATCCTTTCATCTCCGATAAAAACAATCTTGTAGTGCAAAGGTAAGCAAGATATTGATGCATGCATCAGAAGAGAATCAAGCTCAAGGTGTACTGATGCTGGACGGGAAGCTGTTCTCTACTTAATGGATGACGACATTTTTCCAAGTGGTATAATGAAAGCTAACAAGTTCCTGCTTGACTTGGTGCCTGTCAAATTTAAACAACAGGTGTGAGTAAAAAGCATTTCTTCTATGGACAGCTGTTGTTCTTGTAAATTCTCGAACAGGAAAATAAAATATAAAATAAAATCCCCATGCTGTCTGAGAAATACATCTATAACTGAAACAAAGTGACACACTTAGTTTTGCTATTCACACTGTAGTAATTTCTTCATTATTGTTTCAAAGGCGAAACAGACATGGGGAAAACAGGAACAGGGAAAACTGATTTCAGCACTTTCTGGTTTTACTGTAGTTTAAATAGGGATTCTGCAATCTCCCACCTTTAATACAGTACACAGGTGTCCTACTCAGATCAAAAAGAACTGCTCAGCACCTTTGAACATCAGCCTCTTCAGAAAATGAAATGTAGCACTGCAATCCTTACTGCGGACAGCTGTTTGTTTTTTAAACCTACATACCAAATGTCACTTCAGCTAAAGACCCAGCAGCTTTGACGCAAGAGAGAACTTCTCATTGTGCAATGACTCCATACAGCTCAATTCTACAATGCGGAGACTTTGCTCTAATGGAACTGCTTGTTTGACTAAGGCTTAGTCAAACAGGCAGGCCTTAGCTGTATATGCACTTGTGTGATTTGACAAAATGACCTTTAAAACAACTTGGCTAAAATGACACAAACCCCTATACAATATACACACAATTTAAACTTGGATTTTATTGTTTTTCCTTAATTAACTCCAAACTGTTAATAGCAAGTGATTCACAAAAATAATGGATCCAGAGTAAAACCTTCCTATCAGTTCTTTTGCTAGCTGTAGCGTTCCTAATGCTAGCAGCACATACACCGATGGGGTAGCAGAGGGAGGAGTCAGTAACTTAATTGCTCAAAATGGCAATAATCTCTACTTCTTCTCCACAGAGACATATAGGTCCACATACTTTTGATTTCAATTTGCAACAGTAATTCTCAGCACAGAGCGCCTCGCATGGATTAACAACCAGTTTGTGTCCCTTGGGCTGCCTCTTGTATCCACAATCCTTCCCACCCAGCTGTTAATCTCCAGGAAATGCCTTGCACTCAGACATGGCTGCATGTGAATGTAATATAAGCAAACACACACTTGCTACATGTTTGCTAACTGCTGAAAAGCAGCAAAAAATGGCGGGTTTGTCTTTTTTTTTTTAAGTGTCATGATTTCCTGGTTAAGGTAATTGAAAATAAAGTCCAGGCAAAGAGGAAGTTTAACCCAGATTCTGCCGATGTGGTGAGAACCACTAAGAGAAAGGATTGTTATTGATTTTTACAAGAAAAGCTCCTGCATATTGTACTTTAAACCCAGATGCAGGGTGACAAAGAATTTGCTGCTACCTGGACTTTGCCAGCCACCTTCCTCTGTGGCAGAGGAATGCAGTGGCTGCAGGAGCACAAGCAGAAGCTACAGGAGCAGGACAAGGCATAAACTACACAGTAGCATTTAGAGGGGGAGGATTAATTCTTCTGTAGATCACCTTCATGCTGTCTATAACCTCCTGACTGTCCTTTAGCACCCCATGCACAATTCTATCTCATCATTTCCCTTTTAGCTGCTTTTTTGCCTGGTTCATCTTCTAGATACATTTTTTTTTTTCTGGACAGCCTGTACAAATTACATCATCCCTTCAGTCTATTTTATAGTCTATGTGTGTACAATAAACAAATAAGGAAGTAGTACAGCAATCCAGATTACATGGAAAGAAGTCTGGCAGGCTCCTCTTTGCTGGCTACAGAAAACCATAATCCAGGAAAGATTTTGAAGCATTTTCCCAGGCTGTTTTTATAACTAGTATTCTTGTCAAGAGAAACATGCAAACTACTGGTGGACCTGCAAAGAAATGCTCTGTTTTTAAACTGGAAATTCACACAGATCTCCATGTTAATATCAATACCCACATGTCCTAAGCAAGTTAAAACAACTTACCAGAGCCTTGCAGTTTCACCTGTTTGGTTATTCTTTCACAAATTCTGCTGTAGGGACACCAGACCTGCATCATTTTCCTCAGCTGCATGAACAACTATCACTAGGTGTTAGGCCTTTGCAGGTTTTATCCAAAGAAACACCATTTGCCATGAGCTTTGACTAAGACAGATCACACGGACGCTTCCTTGTCATTCCTGTTTGAATCTCAGGACAGAAAATGAAAACCAACACTGATGAAAGGAATAATCCCAGGAAGCAGATCATGGTCAGGCCCTGGAACAGAAGGCATTCAAAATACTTTGCAGGATCATATACCCCAAACATACTTCATCCCTTTATACCCATGATCCATATATGCTTGCTGTACACAAATGAGAGAAAAGTTCCCACAGCCATGCATGCCAGTATGTTATGATGTGGTACTGTAAACTACAGCTAGGTCTGCAGGACTTTTTTTTCCTGGTGTTGGCTCTTTTTTTTTTTTTTTTAATTTAAAAGATGCTGTTTAATCTTTATCCAGCCATTCCTCAAACCAGCAAAGAGACAGGAAGAAACCAGTGCTGAGGTGCCCTTAAAGGCCATAATATCCAAATCCAAAATAATGTCCTTTCATTTCAGCGCATTATGAGTCAAGAAATAACAAATGGGAAGGAACAGTTTTTTATGTGTTTATAAGACTTTTATCTGCTTCTGTTTCCCATCGTTTCTTCTCTCATATAAATTAACTAACTGGGATATCTAGATTGCTCACTAAGCTGCTGTCATAGTGAGGGGTATCCTGCATTTATGCAATTCTCTGCAACAGCGTACAAATTGGCAGGGCTATGATTTACAGAAAACTAAAATGGTTCATAACTGAAGGCAAGAAGATTACGCAAACTTGTCCAGATTTTCCATACCTTGGAAAGAATACAACACACACTGAAGAAACTAAGTTACACAGCTTCCCTCTATTCCAAGGAACTACTCCTGTGTGCATTTTCAAAATAACTCCACAAAGATATAAAGCATTATCCTTTTCTCTACTGCTTCGGCCTTTTTGCTGCAATTCCCACTTCATCTTTCACGGATGCTCCTGTTTTATTATTAAAAAACTCAGAAATTAACAAAAAAACCCCCCCTACCAAAACCCAAAACATAAGACACCTAAATGAACACTTGAGGAAAAAACACTCTATTTTCCCAAGTGCTGTGCTACATAAATAGTATTCCCCCGCCTTGGTTTTAAATGTTTTAGTTGGCTGATCACTTTCTTCTTTTGCTGCCGCTAACAGACATTACAGCAGTCAGATAGCCCAGTGTAACAGATATTCCTACAATATTAACAGTATAGCAAAGTTTGCCAACTTAACCAAGATTTTGAGTAGCATCAATGACAGCAGAAATTGGTTAATATGCATAATACCTTACAGACTCAGATTTCTCACTCAAGTGCTAGAGCTCTGAGAGGCAGAGCTCTATAGGTGCAGGCTACTGCTGTAGCCTTGTTTGTTAAAGAAAAATGACTTACATGTCATTCTTATCTCTGTCTCTCATCCCATTCAACAACTCTTGAACTGATTGACTAGTTTTGACCATACAGAAATCTAAAAGGAAAATGACATTTTTGCAAGTTTTGTCAATGTAAGGAATCATTAAGATAGCAAGAGTGTGCCTACGAGCATCCTGATGGAAAGAAAGGCACACTGCAGCATATTATTAGACATCAGAAAAATCCCATGAGGGAGCAAGAGACAACACAAATGCCTCAGTATCTGGAAGAAAATTCATTGCAAGTTTACAACCAACCATGCATGAGACATGAATCTGCAAGAAGGCAAGTTTTGCCAGCTCTGGTGCTCTCAGAACTAACCATTTCATTGAGAAAGGACAGCTCACAAAACAACCAAGATGATTACATAGCATGGCTGCACAATAAAGGTATACTTCAAACTGCCAAATGTGTTTTTGCATTGAAGAAAGGGCAAGTAGCTCTCCCAATCAAGACACACATCTTGAGGAATGCTGAATGATGCAGGGTTCTGCAATTTAACAAATTTTTAGAGTTAACATTTTGGGCAAAGTAGCTGCAAGAGGGAGAAATTCCCATTTGGAATGGGGTTAAATCAGAGCCCAATTTATTTATTTTTACAAGCCAATGCTTTCTATCTTCACTGAGTTTTGTCTGATTAAGAATGCATGCAAAGTATCCATAAGGGGTAGTGGCTTATGATATGCAGTAGAAACAGCTTTTCCTGCTCCAGCAAATACATCCATATGCTTATTTATGTCTGTTGCTAGCCAGCAGAAAAAGCCACTTGATGTGATTCACCATTATGTTCACTGCTCCCTTTAGCTCTCCTTGGAACTGGAAAGCTTTTATTTACCTCTTATGAAGTTTTATAGATTCATCTGCAACAGTGCAGTTTGGGGAAGTCCATTCTACAGACAATTTTTTTTCAGATTAATCCTTATCTCCTTGCTTGCACATGCTTGTGCTATTAATGGTGACATGATCTCATTAAGAGACATGAAAACCACAGCCTTACAGACAGTAAGGGTTGAATTCAGATTCCCCAAACCACAAACCAGTTTGTGGTGTCCTGGAAAGCAAGCAATTTTAAGCAGTAAACAAAGGGCCTGACCTCACTCAGACACATTGTTTAGGACCCAAGCACAGACCGTGGGACCATAAAAGCAATCCAGTTGAGCAAGCAACACACTCAGCTGCGTAAAACTCATGGCCAAGTGCTAGAAACTCCTCTGTTTGGCTCCCAGCACAGCCTCCAACTCCCTGGGTGGCCTTGAGCCTTACCCTACAAACTACAACCGAGCACAGCACTTCCTACTGGAAGAAGCCCTACTGAGTCCAGCTGCAAGCACCACTCAAAGCCAGCAGTGTAGAAAGGCTTCAACTCCTAGAGCCTCATTACCTGACATTTCATCCTTGTGCTAAGCAAGGATAAAGAAATGAGAATAACTTACCTCTGCACAACCATTATTTGGAGGTTTAGACTGTTGGCCTCCAGTAGAAGCTTAAGGCACTGTAGGAGCCTTGTAACATACATATTACTTCCCCAAAACACTTAAAGGGAAATGTGAAGCCAGGGATCTCATCCTTTCCATTCAGGATGACTTGGCAACAGCCAATGAATCATGCAAAAGCTTGTAATGTTAGTAAATTGTCCCCTTTATAACACAATCAAAACCAGCCAGAGACTCACAGCAGTACATCTTCCCTCTGCGACTCCTGTTTAACCCGAAATTTTTATGTATTACTTTACCCTTTCACCACTACAGCAGCTGCTGAGAAAGTCACTTGTTTTCAGTTGCTTGCTAAGGGTCAACTAATGGAGATTCTTTGATGATCTGGAAGGTTATCTATACCTGTCTCCTACTGAGCTCCTTGCTGTTAGAAGGACGGACAGCATCTACTTCCAGCAATATACTATAGAAAAAAGAGTAAGAATTAGTTTTGAAGTTCTGAAGTTGCTCTTTGACAGACCTCATAATTCAAATAAAGATAGCTGGATGAAGAAATTAGCAACCAGCAGCGAAAAGCTGGGTGAAAGGATCTCTCATGAACTTGACACATCATTTTGGAAGGTTTATCACTGTATTGAAGTAAATTAACACATATTAATAGGCAAGATATACAAATACATGGTAGTGTTTCCAAGAGCATGGCCTTTAGGGCTCACTTCCTACAGAAGTCTATGTGAGTTCTGCAATGATCTTACTGAAAACAGTTTTGGTCAACAATGAATAATTTTAGGGAACTCTATCATCTGTTAGGGGATAGTTACATTCTGCACCCATCTGAGAATACAATCAAGTGACAGGGACAGGTTTCTGCAGTGTAGCCCTCAAAGGGCCCCTCTTAGCAGCTGCAGATCCACATCTATCCAAACCACTACATTTCACTGCATTTTTATACATTAGCCCAAGAGCACAGAAGAGACTTAAAGCCAATGTGTTAACAGTGTATCCCAGTGAGAGACATTGTACATATGCATATTTTACACAGCGACACACAGAAAGGTAATGTGATGAAAAACAAATCACAGGAGAGCAAAATTTAAAAAATGTCCTAAAATGTGCATTTTATTCCATATCATTATACAATGTTTACATACAGGTATACTTTTAAAACTGCTCAAAGAAAGTGTGAAAACAGTGAGGCAAATATCAGTTTATAAATTCCTCCCCCTCCCCAAAATCCACACAAATAAAATACATTTTAAAACAATCTTTTCCAAATTTATGTTTTCTCCTGAATTTATTGACTCTTTCATTTCAACATGAAAAATACAATCAAATGAATACTCAAGGTGAAATGCTGACCTACACTTCTGTATTGAGTTGCAAGAACACCATTTAAAACCTCCAGAAGCCTTCACTTTTCTGCTACTTATATACCTTCGTTTTATTGAATCAGAAGGCACAGAAAGTCCAAACCCTCACAGATCAATAAAGTTCTGATAAAAATAAATTACTGTGCTGGACAACTTCTGACTTGTCTGATATCAAACAAAAGACTTCAGTAGAACCTTTTGTTCAGAATAGCACCATTTCCACCTGATCTCTTCTGAATATGAATCATTCTTGCTGTTAAAAACTGTAGTTGGCACTTGAGGTGGGACACTTTCTGCCACAGCTAGGGTTCTTCAAAAGACTAAGCATACTGAATTGCTGAACTCTCTACAAAGTGTAGGTAACATTTTTATTGGGAAATGGCACATTTAAACCATAATGTAATGTAGCTTAACCCGCATATGGCTTGCCCATTTTGGTGTTTCCCTGACCCCTGCCTGGTAATTTAGCAGATGTTCTTGTGACTGTGGTGAAACTAAAACAAAGACATGTTTATGGGGTTTCATGGCAAGCAGGTGTAAAAATAATAGAACAAATAATGTGGTTGCTGCTAAGAAGGTTTTCACATGTTGTTTAACTCCAGTAAAGTTTGATCCAGCATCTGATGCATACTAAGGTTTTCTTCTTTGGCATGCGCCACTTTCTCTGTTGTGAAATTAGAAAATTAAAACATGAATAGCAGTTCTCTGGAGGCACTGATTCTCAGAATATGAAGGCATGCAATCATCACTTCTTTTGAAGGGTTTAGAAGGTTAAGAAATGTGCATGCTTATAAATACCATGTCCCCGGACAACACAACTAGAGAGAATTCCAAATCAATAAAACGAACAGCAAGTAATGCAAGTTTAGAACTGTTTACAGCTGCATTTGTTAAGAAAATGCACTGCCAACAGAGATGCAGTTCTTGCATGTTCTGGAAGCTCTTTGCTTATAGCAATATGGGACAGTGATTGGTGCTTTTTTTTTTTAGTAGGGCAACAAAGAAAATAGAGTTCTTTGCATACTTCAAGTTTCATGTAATTCAGAACTTGCAAAGAACAAAGACATTAAAACTAATTTCTTCTTCAGTGAAGTGACCTTTAAGAAACATATTTCTTCTAGAAAATAAATAAAATTGAAGTTAGTAGCTTTATATTGCATGCACACTTTTATAGGACACTAATTTACCACACTTATTTGATACAATAAATGAGCACAATGTTCTAGAGCTGCATCCTACCAGAATCCAGTAACAGTAACTTCATACTAATGCAAGCATACCTTTAAACTGACGGGGTATTTTCAGATGGAGATCCCATTCTTAGGATTTTTTTGTTTTGTTTTGTTTGTTTTGGGTTAGGTTGTTTTTTTTTTTTAAAGTCAAATACAAGCCAAATTCATAATAAGGCAAAATTATTGCATTAAAATCTCTGGAAAACAAAGCAGCTGTAAGTATCCTTTATGTAGGTTTTGAAATATGGCAATGTAAACCCTGTGAACATTTTTCTCTCGTCCACATTCGATTAAAAATCTCAGGGCCAATTACGATGTCAGGTAAACTGTCTCTCTACAAGGCAGGCTGTTACTTTCTGGATACTGTTAGCTAAATGGTGTAGCTGTTTACTGAAGTGGACAGGAGCTATTGCACAGCCGAAGACCCTACTGCTCCTCCAAAGCAGATAGGCATACAGATAATGAAAAGCCTCATCCAGAAGAAGCTTTTTCATATTTTTTCCAACAGAAACTGAGAACTTTGTCCATTAATTTATCACAGAATCAACAGCCTGAAAAAAACAATTTCTAGGTTTCTTTCTTATTTCTACATTTACTAATTCATTCTTAAAGAAATTTGGAAGAAGCAGTTTTTAAACAAGTTAATAATATAGTCACACTAAAGTTTAATCCTCATTCAATGCCAGCTTTAGCTCATTAGTTAGGCGACTGTTTTGCTCAAGTTGCTGGTAGAGTTGGTCTGTACAGGCAGCAAGCAGGTTAGAAGGGAAAAAAGAGGCAGAATGAAGACAGATTAGACAGAGAAAACAGTTAAGTAAGAGTTAATAAAGAAACTGGTCACACCACAGACAGTTCAGTAACATACAGAGAAACATTTTACCTTGTTTCTAGAACTCTAGCAATTAAATAGCTACACTCCAAGGAACACCTACTATAACCTAGGAAGAACTGGCAAAGACTCCTGTTGTAGGGAACAGCTGTGAGACAGGTAAGTGAGAATAGAAGTGGAAAAACTACAGCTACATTCCTAAAAGAACCAAGTTCTGTTTTAATCTTTATGCACAGTGTGTGGGAGATATGAGTGACATTTTTCTTTGTAAACTATTTAAGATGTGGTGGAACCTCATCTGCCAGTGGAGGGAAAGCAACTGCGTCACAACCAGGGTAAGTAACAGCAGGAGAGAGGCCGATAGCCAACTACCACTAGGTCTGACTCAGCCCGTACTCCTTTCCTGGGGAATCTGACAGCTGAAATGGTATTTTTGGTAGGGAAACACTTCCGTTACTGGTATCAACATACTTCAATACCTTTAAATTGTCCAGCTGTACTTTGTAACAAAACAAACCCAAACATTCAGTGAACATGAAATGGAAAAATGAAAACCTGTGTTGCTCAAATACAGCAAACAGAGAGGATGGTTCACAGTCAAAGCGAACAGCCACAGCTATGTTGTGGCAGTGCACTTAGTGAGAGTTGTTCTGCAGAGTGAAAGAATGTTCCATGATGGTTTTTCATCATCTTGTTTTCTCAAATTGTCCATATTATTCCCAATAGTGTAGATTCAAACTGCACTCCTGACCTCTTGATCCCAGATTATTCCCCTACAGGAAATGACTCTTTCTGATTCTTTTCCACAAGCTTCCTAACAGCTTCCACAGAAATCCTGTTCCCCTGCAGGCTCGGGACACAGCAATAGCAAAGCTGTGCAGTTAGCTGGTCTGTAGGACATACTTGTCTGGTGAGCAGCAACTCCTCACAGCTTCCTCCCCAGCCCAAACTCCAACAGCCAGCTCAGTAAAACCATGGCACATTTCAGAGCTCTGATCCTGGACTGGTAAACAACAGGCTCTTGTCTCTCTTATCAGGATAATGTCACATATACATGGAAAAAAAAATCAAAACCTTGGAGTAACTAAAATTTCACTTTGTTTGGCAAAGTGTATTTAGTTGTTACTGACACATGACAACATAATTTGAACTAAGAACTTGACGCTTACCTTCATCACAGAAAAATCCTCTCTTTAAAAGCATGGAAAGCATTTACCGAGTGTACAGCCAGCCCTTGACTACCCACAGGCAGTCTGTCTAGGTTGCAATTTATCACAGAGATAAGAGCCAAGGGCTGGCTCTGTAGGCAGCCACCGTAGGCCAAGCAGGCAGTTCAGGCTCTGGTGCAGACCCAGTGAGGCTCAGCCTCAAGCACAGCAGAGAGCCCAGGCAAATGAGACATTAGAGCCAGCCTTGCATTCCTGTCAACAAGCCTCATGTACATGACTAGCTACACATGGCCAGACCTTGTGGGATGTACAACAATGCACAGGTCAGGTCCAACAGTGATAAGACTGCTGACATACACTGCAGTGAGAAACCACAACAGCTCTGTGCAGCAGACCAGTGCAGCAGGGCCAGCTAGGAATTCTGTATGCAGCTACCTGGGTATCTGCATTGCACTGCCCATTTCCAGTACTCTGTCCAGCCATTCATCACCCTACAGTGCAGAGAGATGATTATGTGTGTTTGAAGAAAAAGGGAAAATTTAAATACCAATGTTCAAAATTACTGTGTTGAAAATTACCAGGTTCCTACATTGGATTTTGCCTTTTTTTTAACTTCTCTTAAGAAACAACAGTATTGCAAGGAATTAAGGGGAAAAACAACACTGCTGACACGATAAACCAAAACACACGATAGATTAAGGGGTTGGAGTTGCTGTAGTGTAGTTACTCTGGCTCAGCTGACAAGTGACAGCTGACCACATTCCCCATAACTCTTGCATTTGTGAAGTTAACCACGTTAGCTTCAGTCATTTTAGAAATGCTCATCCCGTTATATTTGGTTAACCTTTACACTAAACATTTTACTTCTCAATTGCAATATATACAGCATATAAACCCACTTACTGTATCTCAATTGCTGATTAGGAATTCATTGAACTTTATTATCTGGACCACCTGTGACTTGGACTTCTCCCCATAGCCAGTAACATTAGGACATGTGTCATGGATTAAAAAACTGGGATGAGAAGTTATCTGAAGATGGTGGGGGGAAGATAATGCATCCATTTGCAAGCCTTATTTGGAAAACAGGTTTTGGGGAGAGGAGGAAATCTAGGCTAGACTGCACTGCTGAATAATACTGAAGTTGAACAAGAAATCCACATTCACATTATTCCACCAGCCAAAAAGTAAAACTCAGCTACACTATGATGAGCTTATTTAGCTGCAGTGACTTAGGAACTTGACCAATATGTACAGTGACAGGCATAATCAGAAATCAATCCAGTTCAACCTGATTCACTTTAACATGAACTGGAAAATCACTTCCTTCACTGTGAAGAAAGTGAAGTTAAAATAATGCAATAAACTCTCCAGTTACAAATAACAGTACAAAAAAGCAAGGTGTCAGTATTTAATGCTTCATCACAAATTAGGCACTGCCAAATCAGCTGAAAGCCAATGTTTACAATTTCAAACTTGAAATCTGTATGTTCTCCGTTGCAACAGAATCATTTCATTAGTAGTGTAATCATGAGTTTTCCTACCCCAGTTCTGAAACATTTCTCATGAGTTTGCAATTCAAACTCACAAGTCTGAGCTAAGCAAGAGAGTGGAAAGCTACGGTAATCTCCCTCCTGAACTTCCAATTCTATCATGGCACTTGAGCAGTATATGCATTTAAAAAAAAAAAAAAGTCAGCAAGCAGTGTTTTTGCTGAGTAATTGAGGTGTGAAAGAGGGGAAAACTTTTTTGAAATACATTTAAAGGACCAATTTGGGGTGAAAAAAAGAACTTAAAGGTTTTGCTCTCGTCCCTTTAAATGTCTCAAATATTTAAGTTAACATATGCACATATTTATATAAGAGACAGGAAGTCTTCTGCATCAAGCTAGGAGAAAATTTCAGACGTTAAGGTGAAAAATCTGGTGTCAAGGACTTAACTGCTCTCTCAACCATGCTCCTATGACCAAATGACCCCAAGGAAGTAGTATCCTTGCAGATTTTGGCCTAACAACAGCTGAAAAAATTTCCATTACATCTATTTGTCATTTTATCTGCTCAGATTTTGAGAAAGACTAAGATCATAACTGGTCATTTTTGACCTCAAAATACCAAGAGTAGTATTGTCATCCCATAGACTGCCATCACTGGCTTTGCACTGTCAACATTCAGGCAAAACTGTTTGCAGAAAAAAATGGAAACGCCAAAAAAAATTTAAACCCCAATGGCAAAAAAAGCAATTTTTTATTAATAACTGAAACAGTTATTCAAATAAATAAAAGGCAAGGGAATAGCAAAAGGGATACAGCTGGGATGTTTATTTTACATTGAGAGATGTAGAGTTTCTGTACAGCAGAGCACAAAGAGAGCATGTTCTGAGACAGGTGCTAGAGGAATAGAATCAACTAAGCTAGAAGACAGGACAGTGAACCCATGAAACATCCAAAGCTTGGAAAGATGTTTTATCCAACCCGATGAAGATGTCTTTGGAGAAGTGAAGCAAAGAAAATTATCTGCATGAAAAGAAAAAGTGAGATAAGGTAGGAAATAAAAGAGGTGCAGTAAAGACTTCCAAAAAAGCAGCAACAGCACAGCAGAGCCCAGCATGCCAGGATGACTACTAGAGAAACACCACACCATGCTGGGACTGGAATGTTATTGTAATGTCCTCATGTACCAGTATAGTACATTTGAAAGTTTTTTTTCCATTTAGAAATATCCCAAATTGAAGAAATACTGTAATCTCTGTACACAGAGGAAGAAAAAAGAAATCCATTTGGTTGATAAGCCACTGAGCAAAAGTGGGGGGGAGGAAGGAGTGAGCAAGCAGATATTTAAAAAATATAATAAAAAAATCAAAGCATACAAAGAAGACAACATTAGATCCCTACTAAAAACTTGGGAGAGAGAGGAAGGGAAGTAATGAACAGATACAGGGATGAAAAAAAAGCAAAGAAAAAACATTTAAAATATGAGTGCATGCAAAATACATTTCAAGCTCTGAGCAAAGCTTATACCTTGCTGAAAGCATGCTAGCTTCCAAAAAAGAAGTGCTAGGACTAAACACTGCACCTCACAAGCACTTGAAAGCCACAACTCCTCTTCTTTCCCATGTCAGTTGCACTGGGTTCATGCAAGTGAAAGGCATGGGAAGGTGGATTTAGCATAGCTGACCTCTGTTCAGAGTTTTAGGTTGATCGAAGAAGAGTCAGTTTCTATCAAACACTGCAGGGACTAGTCACACCTTACAAACGATCACTCTCCCGCTGCCTAATACGCTATTTTTCTCCTTATGACTAGAGTTGATATTATGGCATTTTCGGTAAATGCAAACCAAATTACTACTACCCTCCATGAAATATGCAGAAACAACCTATATCTGTCTCTTTTATGGGTTTAAATGACAAATTATTTTAAATCGATTTCCACACTTGTAATTTGCTGGTAACAGTTGGAATTTTCAGAGCAGTTAAGGAAATTTAGATAGACACTTTCCACTGTCATTAATAGAGAATACAGCTAAATCTAAATTTCTTTGAAACTTTTGTAGGAACTTTGCCAAAGAACGGTGACAGCAGAAGAATACACTCTGAATGCAACTCATACCAAGGAAACTTTCTTTGGTAAATTGAACATGATGGGCCTGGTAGACAATGCTTGAACAGAGGTGAACTGAAAGGATAAATGCAGTGCTACAAACAAATGGCAACCACAAGACACAAGGATTGCAGATGCAGAATGAAAGAGTAAACACAAGCTTCTTAAGCAGCTTACAAAATCACCATGAGTATTTACCAGGCTAGGCACGACACTCACCCACACTCTGCCACGGTAAAGAAATTGTTCATGGTATTTTGTACACCTAGTCTCACTAAAGGAATGCGTCTCCCGCTACAGAGGGAGTATAATTTCACAAGGCTGGAACCGCGCAATCAATGAGGGCAGGGAAGCAGGTGCAGGCACAAGCTGGGAAGACATTTACATGGAAGTCATATCATTGAGAGCGTGGTCCAGCTCCTCACTGATGGCTTTGTACTTCAGTTTCTGAGCATATAGCTCATCTAACATTCCCCCAAGGGAAGGCAGAGGTGTGCAAGGAAATGGAGCGTGGTCACAGGATGGAAGGTGAAGGTGGTGGCATGGGATACCATCCAGAAGCCATAGGAAAGGGGAAGAGCGTGCAGAAAAAGGTGTTGTGACAGACAAAACAAAAATTACAAAATTAGAGAAGAATTAAAAAAGTGAAGAGCGAATAGTTCATTATAGCGACAAGTTCATTTACACAAGTTCATTGACTACACTGCCATGGGGCAAACTGTGATATAGAGAAAACTAAGGAAAGTGTACCAGGGAAGCAAAATCCATGTTTCACTCCCCTGGATTTTTGTTTTAACACACATTAGGAGGGCACACAGGCGCTAGGGAGAAAAGATCCAAAAATGGGGCTCAAGGAAGATGCTACCATTTATTTTCTACCACTTTGTTTTTAAAAACACTGGTTTGTGTGATGTCAGACCCAGTTTCTTACAGCAATTTTTGCTCCTTCTAAACACTTATCTTTCTCTCTGCTTCAGTCCTGAGACAGTGATCATAAATTTTCAGCAGCTTCCTAGATATTTCATACTCTTTATGCAGAAGTCAGACTGCCATGCCAAGCAATTAAGCTTCTTAAAATCCTAAACTTAGAGTAATGCATCTAAATAGTAAACTCCATGTAACTTTTAATTTCAATGCACTAGGGAATTATTTTCTCCAGAGGGAGAAAGCACATTCTATTACTCTACTGCAGTTCTACAAGATTTATCAAAAACCTTAAAACAAACTCACTGACGTTAAATACGCTGTCCTTCTGATTATGTATACAAACCATTAGCTTTACTGAAAAACAGCAACTGGTCTATGTCACAAAATGCCTTCCCTGACCCACACTTATTGCAGTAATAAATTAGGTTAGCTTGCTACATTCCCAATTATTATAAACATAACACAGCTCTGTATCAGCTTTTTAGTAAGATAATAATAATACTTACAATATGATCATTTACCCTTTACATTTACATACCTCCAAGTAGAAGAGTATAAAGCAAAAAAAATGAAAGGAGTCTTGAGAACATGAGAGAAAAAGGAACAGGCAAGAGCAAAACACTGTTCACCTGAAGCATTTAAGTTATCAATACTTTTCAATTGGAAAACATTTTGCATATTGCACTCTTTAGGCAGACTCATTTATATAAGCAGGACAAGTTAGGTAAGTAGAATTGGGTACTGAAAAAAAAAAAAGGAGAATAAAAGATTTGTATTTCTATAGTAGGTGAGAAAAATAAAACCCCATACCTTCTAGGTCATCAATGCTCTTCTCCAGCTTGGTTACTGACCTCTCAGCAAATTCAGCACGGGTCTCAGCCTGGTCGAGACAAATACAGACTACTTCAGGAAGCACACACATAGTACTTAAGAATAGAAGAGCAACAATTCAAATGACGAAAAACATACAATGACAGGAGTCAAATAAGGCAGCAATACTAATTTTTAGGAGAGACATTTAACACTGAATTGTCTCCAAATTGACACGTTCATCCTTAAAGTACCAAAGTAGTGTTTATACTAAGAGAATCAAAGTTGCATTGGAAGGTCCATTGTAAAGAACAGCTCTGATTTTACCTCCTTCAGTTTGTCAGTCAGGACTTTAATCTCTTCTTCATATTTGTCTTCCTTCTGTGAGTACTGTAATTAGAAAGAGGATCACTGATATTAGACCAGGTATTCTAAATATACCAAAAAAATACCACATTCGAGACTCTCTTCTAATAGATCAACTGTATACAAGAAATTAGTATGGCTATACCTAAATTAATTGCACTTACCAGACTGTGGTAATACACAGTTTATTACAAGATCCAAACTTCCCTTGAGTTATACTCCAGTGCCATAGGGTGGGAACTTTGAGTAGAAATTAGTACTACAGTTTTAAAGAGGAGTGGTATTTGAAGAAACTTAATATTAGCACACAAGTGCCATGTTGAGGGACATTCTATAAATAATATTCAATTCTGTCAGACTACTTAACAGCACATGTGGTCAAGTAATAGTGACCTATTTGGAACTAGAAGGAATGCTAGGTTCCAATAGAAGCCAAATATGAATTGAGTTGTAAGTCCAAATGCTTCTACTGACAATGGCCTTGCTGAAATGCTGCAAAGTGATCAGCATGTAAAGAAAACCCCACAGGCCAATCCAGATGACAATGTAATGGACACATTCTCACATAAGTCTCTAGCCTACCTTCTCAGCCTGAGCCTCCAGCGACTTCAGGTTGTTGGTCACAGTTTTCAACTCCTCTTCAAGCTCAGCACATTTGCTGTTATTTCGGAAGGAAGGCAGGAAAGGGGCGGATGGAAGATTCAGTCAAGCAAAAGAAACAGGAGAAAACAGAGGGAAAAGATAGAGAATAATGAAAACAATTACAGAGCAAAAGAACGGCCTCAAAAGCAGCTGAATCCATCACAGACTGAAAGCAACTTTTTACGATGCCAAATTCCATTTCAAGTGTATGTTACGATGACAACCAGACAGAATTTATCTACAGCCCTTGGCTTACACAGAAATATTTACATAGCCTTTACACATGAGACAGTTCAGCTTCTTTTTGGCTGCACAGGAGATCAGTTTTAAAAGTAAAAATGAATAAACAAAAAAGAGACCAAAGAAAACCACCAAAGCAAGATGCAAAGAGAGTAAAGAGTGTAGCGAGGACATAATTTGTTACTACTGAGTGAGCTAACTGGCTATGGAAGCTGAAAGACTTGGGTTGCAGTTAAACCTAAAAACTGTTTATTAGTATCAGTACCTTATCCTCTGCAGCCATTAATGCTTTCAAGGTTTGATCCATTATTCTTAACTGTTCTTCCAGCTGTCGGACTTGGCTGTTAGTGAACACATGAAATGCACAAAAGCCATTCACAAAATCAGTGTGCAGGTACAGCATGCAGTGACAAAACACACGCGCACACACATATGAACACATTTACTTTGCTGTTGACCATTTATTTCAACCATTAGAGTAAATGAGCAAAACATAGCTTTGAGCTGAACACACAGTGTACTGCCAATGTCTCATGCTGTTACAGTTGTCTTGTAGCACCTCACACACATCTCGGGGCACTTACCTTTCTGATAGTTCAGCACGTTCCTCAGCCCGCTCCAGGTCACTCTCAATGATCACAAGCTTACGAGCCACCTACAAGAAAAAGCAAGTGACAATCAGGGATATTATGTTGCTGCAGCACACATCACCTGTTTCTAGAACCTACAAAGCAGGCAGTTGGGCCTCTTTCCACTTTTTGGTCAACCCATGAGTTTTGATTAAGTGACATAGTCACTATTCATTTGAGTCTTTGTTGTCTGACATTTTCAAGACCTCTCTTTCATTCACCAAAAAGCAACTTAAAAATATTTTTCTCCCTAAGAGACCAGGAAGTACTCTCAACCATTTTCATGCAAAGATCTGAGCAGAGCTGTCCTGCCACATTGTTCTCTGAGGTGTCTGGGCACCCACTTTTCCTTCCACAGCTGCAAAGAGTGGTGTCTGTGATCTTTTGAACTTAAAAGGCAAAGGGGAAAAAACCCAAGAATTACAGGCACCACCTAAAAGGCTTTAGAAACAGATGATCTGCACTCAAGAACTGACCTCTTCATACTTGCGGTCAGCCTCCTCAGCAATGTGCTTTGCTTCTTTAAGCTGGATCTCTTGGATTTCCATCTTCTCTTCATCCTTCTGGGCTCTATTTTCAATGACCTTCATTCCTCTGAAAGACGTGAAAAACAGGAAATGCAAGGTTCAGGCCTTGCCAGTTTACCTCCAGCTCCACTACTACTGGAGAGCGACTTTCAGACAGGTGTATTAAGGTGAACAAAGCACATCAGATACTTGATTCTTCACACCATAGAGCTAGTCCTATGCATTCACACTTCAGAAGTTCAAAGGAAAGAAGCATGTCTTCGGAAGAAAGAAAATTTGTTTAGCTCTTACCACAGTTCAGCTGTACTATTCTTTTTCATTTTAAATTGAAGGAAAACCGATGTTATAGAAAGGTAAATAAAGGGTCTTGCTTCTAAAGACCTAATAAGATGGCTAAAGACATCTGTGCTTTTACACTTATCGTGAAGCAGCATGTTACAACCCCTGCAGGACTGACGGGCATTATGTTTATGGGCCAGACAGATTCCTCTGAGTTTTGCCATGTCAGAGCCCTAGAGCACTGAAGCTCTCCATGCTCTGCGTAAGCAAAATTTAACTCCTTCATAACAGGAAACTTTTGTGTATTGCCGCTTCCATGCATGTTTGACCCTAATTCTCTTAACTATTTCACAATGCACTGTGAGTCTCAGGCACTCTTCTTTTCAACAGGCTGCATTGTTAGTGAGGTAGAAATACATATGCAGAATACATAGGATTCTTTCCCAATAAAAGACACTATCACAGATATAAAATACAATTTGTAGAAGTAAAAAAGAAGATCTTCCAAAGCCACAAATCTTGTCTTCCTAACTTACATTAAGTACTTCTGGAAATCACAGCCTAAATCTGAAGGAATTATCATGCTCTCTCTCCTTTGCTCACCTTCATGTGCCAATTTCACCAACAGGAGAACCAAAGCCTCTTCCAGTACTCTGCTATTCTCCAGGTCAGATTTTTCTACCCACAATGAAATCAAGAATCACCCGACAACACAAGAGTACAGATCACCCTCAAAAAGTCATCTTCCAAATACAGAAGGATGGGCTAGGCCAAGCAGTTTTTCCAGGACGTGGCATGACACATCAAAAGCCCTACCCCACTTAAATCCTATCTTTATGATTGAGACACAAAAGAGAATTCAAGCCTACACATTTTAGACACCCCTACAGACAAGATGTAGCTCAAGTCCATGTAGGCAAAGGAAAAGTAGATTATACACGTTCAGAGACATAGGAGTGGTTTAATTTACTTCCCAAACCCACACCCTGGCAATTATCATCTTTGTCATAAGGTTAACAATCCATTCAAGAATGGCCCCACCCACCTTTCACTCTCATCTGCAGCCTTCTCGGCCTCCTCCAGCTTCTGCAGGGCAGTAGCCAAGCGCTCCTGAGCCCGATCCAACTCTTCCTCAACCAGCTGGATGCGTCTGTTCAGAGAAGCTACTTCGCTCTCAGCCTAAGCACAGGAAAAACAGAAATTAGTTCATAATAAGGCACACATCACCTCTTGTAAAAGATTATCCCACATACCTGCTAGTGCCATTTAACAGCACTTCAGTAATTTCTGACTTCATCCACTAAAAAGGCCATACACAGAGATGTGAATGCCCTCATTGAATTGTGAAGTTATTGCTTAATGGAGGAAAAAGTGATTAATGCTTCTTTTAAATGAAGCACATTAAGGACTGTACAGTTTGTACTGGAAAGAACGGCACTGGAAGAATTATGCGTAGTTCCCCAAATATTTTGTTACTGTATTTGCAGAAATTAACCAATTGTATTCTCCCGCTCCCCCCTTTTTTAAATCAAATCAACACAAACTAATTACCCCATTCTTCTATGTTATCCCAAATCCCTTATTTATGATCTTTTGCCATATTTTGATAAGAATTGTCCCAATATTTCCTCAAGTTCCATAAGAAGGGTTCAGCGTAAACATGCAAAAATACACCTAGATCAGCATTTGCGATGAGACAGCTGACACAGAGAGAGCATGAGAACATTTAAGAAATGCCCAAATACTCACAAGTTTTGTTTACAGGTAAGCTATGCAAGAGCTGACAAAGAAGGCACCAGCAGAGGCCACATCTCAGAAGGGCCCCGGTACAGGCAACAATCGCTTTAAAACTTTCCCCCCTATCCCCCATACTACCATCCTCAAACTTCCCCCAGATTTGCCTTTCTTGCATGACCTGTTCACTTAATCTTCTGTATAACACGTGCAGCAACTCACCTGCCTCTTTTCATTACAAGCTTTTACTTCTGACATTCTCAAGCCTACACTTGCCAAGTAAGTTCTAAAACAGCCTTCTCATAGTAACCTCATTATTAAACCCTACTTCTTTCAAAACGATATTAAGCTCAAAATTTATATAAAAAGGTCATTATTCTAAAAAGTTAATTACTTCTAAGAATAACAGTTAGTCTTAATTAGTAATGAAAATGATCTTACTATACATGAGGAAGTACACATCTGAATTTCCTATGATGTTGGGGTGGGGCGGGGACAGGGGAGAACCAACCCTCTATCAAAAGTAGGTATCAAAAGTATCAGTTTGGTACTTTGTCTTTAAATAAAAACTTAAGGAACTGCTATTTGTTGGTTTTACTAACCAGAGGCAGCTGGGTACAGTTGACCACAGCTGAAATTTTGTTGTACATAACACAAAGAAGAATAACTTACACACCAGACAAGTGAAACTACCTTTGACATAACAGTAACATTGCCTCACTAGAATGATTGAAAGTTAACACATAAACAGAGAAGAAAATATGTATTTGAACATTATTGAGTATTGGCAGTGAACATGTAGAACCAGGAGTAGAAGAAACTTCATCTTTAGACATCCACATTCACCCAAATATAAAATCTTTAGCTGTGTAATCAAGCAGCAGCACTCCAAACTTGCATTTTCAGACCTCCAGCTTTAAACAGTAAGAATTTGAACATTCTGATTTGAGAAAGAAAACCACCTTTCATAAATGTTACCCATGTAACATTACAAACCTGCCAAGTTAATTATTATCATGTCAAGACTCCTCATCATGATAAGAGCATATAATATGCTTAGAAAACACAGTGTGACTAAAGTTCAAGTTTTTACTTCCTGCTCCAGTAACTCAATAAGGGTTTACCAACCAGCCTTATATGGCCCAAGTTATTCTTCTGCAGAGCAGGACTTCTCTCCTTATATGGTAAGGAAGGAAAAAAACCCAGTGACATTAAGGGGCACTCCCACAGCTAACAAACATAACCTTCTGCGTTTTTGCCATAGCACTTATACACCACATATTTTTACAATGAGCAATGACATGGATAAGTTACCATTGGGTGTTAATTATTACTGTTGTAAGACAGATTCTGTTTTCCAGAAGACAGGAAAAAAAAGCATTCTGAAAATGTGATTACCAGTAGCCCCTTGAGATGCATGCACTGAAAACAGAAGAGATTCTTTTTTAAGGCAATGGCTGCTAGTCACGGTCTTGAAACTTTTAACGATCTGGTTTAACAATCAAAAGCTGTAACCTGTGATATGTTTTGGCCACAGCTTTAGCTTTTTCATTGTTTGCGTATCTGTACCTTGCACAGGAAGAAAAAAAAAAACCAACAAAAAAACCCCACCCAGAACAACCCTAGCTGGTCACATGCTATACATGTAAGGCATTACACTAAGGGAAGGGTCAGATTCACACCTCAGCTTGCTTGCTGCAACATTTTCAAAGCCTCCCTTCCCAAGCATGCAGAAACACAGCTGTGGCAATAAAAATATCCATACATAGCTAGCATTATAGAAAAGGGACAGGTCTACGCGTGCCTGTGAGTTCAGTCTTCTGCCTTTATTCACCCCAGCACTGACCCCTCCAAAAAACTTAAATACCATGTAAATGTACTCTGCAAAATTCCACATCATCCACATAAACAAAGTCCAGGTAAGAGACAAATATTAACCCGTAGGATCACAAGCCTTACAGCAACATGGCTGAGCTGTAATGAGAAGACTTTACTAGCAAGCTGTAATCATTCTTCCAGCACTATTCCTTCTGCCACAAAACGTTAACAGCAAAGCTCCCCATTTTAATGGGAATCCCTTAATATACTGTTTAGAACAATACGTGTTACTGAAAGTAGGAAAGTTAGTGTCCTTTAGTCCATTACTCCACAAAACTTAGAGGAGTACATTTTTTTTAAAGACAGAAGCGTTTATGAAACAAGTTAATGACTGTGACATGACCCCTCACGGAAAAATATGGGTTTGTGAAGTGATTTGCAAGAATACAGTAGTTACACAAGTATAAGGAGCCATATTTTGCTCCTTGGGAAGATCACCTGCAAGTAATCAGAACGCTCTTCCTTTGAACTTGCTGCCCAAAATGCGCAGAAAGCCCCACATTACAAGAAAATCCAATAATCGCCATTTCTTCTATTGTAACAAACTACACAAATAAAAAATTTGTTCTTTTGCGTCACTTGCACGCAACCACTGAAGACACGAAAACCACTGCAAAGGACACTGTGCATTTTATAGCAAGAAACATGAAGTTACAGGTGCTAGAATTCCCCGAGGTCAGCGGCAAGGCAAACAACCACCACCCATAACTACACCTCTCTGCTATGCGAGCCTCTGCCTAAAACCGTGCCTACTGTTCCTTTCCCATCGTAGCTAGGGGTTTTGACAATCTAAATGTGCTACAGATGTATAGGGCCAGAGGCCATACGATCACATTGTTGTGGTCTTTTCAGGTACTGTGGGTAAGTACTCGGGTGTGGCCATCCCAGGTTCAGTTCTAAGTACCTAACCTCTTAACAGCCGGCATGCTGACTTCCCACAGTTGAACTCGCTTGGAGTGAATGAGCAGACAACTGACACTTGCAAAAAAACCCAAACCAAACCAAAAAAAAAAACCTGTAAAAGGTTGCTCAGAACCTAACACGAAGCATCCCATCTCAAACATCTTGCCCAAATATAACCTCGTTCCAGCTTCGCGTTCGTTTTGCTGTTGGCCAGCAGACCTAGCGCGCTCTACTTCGGCACCGCAGCCTCGCCTGCCCCACGCACCCAGTGGGGGGGTTACCGAGTCGGAGAGCACAGCGTTCCAGGCCGGAGACCGCAGCGGCCCGCTCTTCTTCACCCGCGGCCCCGGGCCTGCCCGCCGGGAGCAGCGGCCTCCGCCCGCAGCGCCCGCCAGGTAACCAACCATGTTGTCGGAGGCAGGCGGCGGCCAAGGAAGCAGCCGCCCGACCCGCCGGCCGGGGAGCAGCTCGGGTCAGCCC
>JANZLQ010000002.1:4633002-4669316 GCA_026212715.1 Elanus axillaris
CTGCCCCCTGGAAAAAAACAAAACAAAACAAAACCCCATGAAACATTATAACCACCCCCCCCCCAAATGAATAAAGCCCCAGGTATAAAGAAGGGGCACTGGAGAAGGCCAGGAAAATGGGACACACATCTGGGGGGGCAGCTGAAGTCAGACAAATCTGCTGGGTGGTGCTGGAGGCGGCGAACACAGCTTTAAGTGTCCTATGCCAAATTGCAGCACAGCTGTTCATTGCTCACCAAGTGCTCTAAGCAGCCTCTCCCGGCCATGCCCCTACGACAAAGGCACAGAGGCCATGCGGCTGTCCCAGGGCCCCACTGCCTAGCTAGGGTGCTGGGGGCAGGCGGAACAACCTCCTGCCGGACCCCCGGGAGCCTTCAGCCAGGGGCTGCCAGGGTGAAGCTCTGCCTTAGGAAAAGTTCAACCAGTTCTGCAGGGGGTGAAGAGGGAGGAATACAACAAGGTACATTGGGGGGGGGGGGGGGGCGAGAAGAAGAAAAGAGAGAGAAAGGAGTCGTCTGGAAAGACTTGCGGATCGGCACTGGCCGCGCCCGGGCCCATGGTGCAGACCTGCTTGCTTCTCTCCTCCGCTGCCTTCTTGTCCGCTTCGGCTTGCTCGGCTCTATCCAAGGCGTTCTCCTTGTCCAGCTTTAGCATCTGCATCTTCTTCTTGATGGCATCCATGGCGGCGGTGGGCTAGGGCGCGTCCCCGCGCGAACTGCACCCGAAAGCAAAACTTGAAAAGCTGCGGGACAGCCCCGAGTCCGAGACCCAGCCGCGGCCCCCGAGGGAGCGGCGCGGAGCGGAGCGGCGCGGAGCTGCCGGGCGGCGGGGCTGATCCGTGCGGGACGGGGCGCCGGCGGAGTGCAAGCGGCGGGCAGGGAGCGCCGCACAGATATGTACTTCCCAGGGGGCTGACTGCATTCCTCAAGACATCCAATACTTTTTTGGAAAGTTTTTTTTTTTTTTTTTCCCCTCCCTCCTCCGTTCGTCCCTACCCCTTTCCCTCCCTCACTCCCCCCACCGGCTTTTTTCGGAGGCTCAGCGCTCCCATTCGCTGCTGCCTGCCATTTGACCGTAGATATGACTATATATGGGATGCGATGGGCGAGGTAAGGCGGGGGAGCAATTTGTTCCCATTTCCAAATAGGCAGGACGGGACATTTCGCTGCTAGTCCTGGGAGGAGGGAAAAAAAAAAAAAAAAAGCAGGAGCAAGCCGCAGCCCGGGGAGCGAAGGAGACGGCCGCGCAGGGTGTCTGGGTGGCACCAGCCCCGTGCTGGAGCCGTCCCCACCCGTGGAAACCAACCTGTTTTAAAGCAGGAGGGTGGCGGAGCCGGCCGCACTAGACGGCAGGGGAACACACGCGGGGCTGCAGGGCGTGGGGGCAGCTGGAGGGGCAGTAAGGGGTTAACTGCATGCACGTACGGAGACCTTACCCCCGGCAGCAGGGGCAGGGGGGGAGAAGGAGGAGGAGGAGGAGGAGGGGGTATCTCTACTAAGCAGTCAGGCTGCAGCAAGTGCGGTCGGTGGGGTGCTGTGCCGGCCCGTACAGCGCCGAGCACGATGGCCGGACTTCGCGGCGGCGAGGCCTTGGCCGGGCAGGTAGTGCTGCGGGCAGGGCAGAGCTTCTGCCGGGACCCACACCGAGGGGCGAGGGGCTGAGGTGCGTCCCAGACCCCCAGGGCAGGTGACCATCGGGGGCACGGGAGGGCTCTCCACTCCTCCCTCGGAGGTGCCGGGGCAGAGCAGAGGTGCCAGCGGCTGCCAGTGCTTCCCATGTCTACCGCCCTCCTCTGCAGGACCTCGATGGGACTTCTGGCTCTGCAGGGAGAAGTGCCTCGTTGCTGCACATGCAAGGGGAGCAAACACTGAAATGAAAAGAAAAAGCGGAGGAGAGTTACCGGGCCCCTCAACTGGGACAGTGGCAGCAGGTCAGCTGCCCTCCTGGGACTAGCCAGAGCTGCGAGGGATGGAGCCCAGGGAGAAGCTGGGACGGAGAAACTGGCTGGAGAGGCAGCTTGCACCCTTGGCCTGCAACACCAGTGAGAGACAGGCAGCAGAGAGAGACACAATTAACAAAATAACATGTAATTAAGTGGAGACCTATTTTCGCTTCTGGCGGGTCTCTCACAGTCTCATCAGCGCAGCGAGCAAGACGCAACACGCTCTGTCCCCACGATGCACGCTGCCTTGTACAGTGCAGAAAGTACATGGATGTGCATGAGCCCCACAGGATTTGGGTTGCACAAAGAGAAAATTAAGCAGCCTCTTTGTCTGCGCTCAGTACTTGCAGCAGAAAATTCTTCCCTGGTGCTGTCACTGGATCAGCTGAACTGATGTTACTTTGCAGCAGGAGGGAACATCCTACGGCTTCCGCCCCACTGTACTTGCCAGGGCAGTAAGGGCTGGATAAAGCAGGCCTTGGAAGCCAGCTCCTGGAGAGTTTAAACAAGCTGCATCACGAAGCTTCAGCTCTACAAGATAGCAGAGCCCCCCTGATCAGGGTTCAGACTAACAGTTACCTTACCTTCCCCTACTGAGAAAGGCCATACTCTGAATTCAGCTACGAACTATGCAAAGTTCAGGGAGGCTTGCCACTAGGCACAGGGATTCATGTGCATTGCTACTAGTGAGCACAGAAGACCGCTGGAAAAGTAGAAGCTTTCCTTATGCCTACTTAGAGAAAAGATGATTTCTCACTGCATTCCTTTCTCACTGCACTGGTTTCATAACCAAACTCCTATGATGATAATAGTAAAATAATAGTAATAATAGTAAAAACTATGAAGTAAAATGATTCTAGAGGGTGAAATTCTCTCTCTTCTACTATACAGACAATATTCTTCATTCATCCCTATCAGTTAAAAAAAAATATATTTAAACCCACCAAAACTGTCACAGAATGTTTAAAACCACCAGACAACAGAGTACAATAGTTACATATTGTTCAACAACCTGACTGCATTATGAAATGTATCAGTATGTTTTGCTCCTAGTTTAGGAGAACTTAATGCCTCTGCCACAAAAAATTCCTTAAAAAGTGCAGACTATCGTGGCTGGGAATTCACTGAGGTAGCTCTTCTGGCTTTGGGGAGAGCAAATGTCTTGCGAAATTAAACAAACAGTATCCTGTCTGGCTAATTTAGGAGTGGTGCTGATAGGCTCTTAAAGAATTCCTGTGCAGCTCCATTCTTCTAAAAGAATGTTAGCCATGACATGGGAGCCTCTGGGATACATGAGAAAGTATGAGATATGGGGAGAGGGAAAGGAAGTAAAAAGTTTTTTTAAAAAATACCTGGAGGATGCTATCGCCTCCACAGAAAACCAAGATCTTGAGGTTCCACTACTTACATGAAAATGTCCAATTAATAAGCTTTGTTTATATCAAGATTACCCTGTATCCATGGGGCTGAACTGGCTGATAGTGATGTAATTTTTTTTTTCTCCCTCGCAGAAAGAATATGAAAAGTATAGACACGTGTAAACATGCTTGCTGTACCTTTCATTAACAATTTCAATTGCTTGGAAATTTCTGTTCCAGCTGGCTAAGAAAGACAGGCTTGGAAATCAAATAGCTTGTATAGTCTTTCCCTCTTTAATTGATACATAAAGAAAGGCTATATACAGATTATTTTTTGCATACTGAAGAAAGCAAGCAGCACGAACTTTGCTTTTCTGACATAATACCAATTCTGTAATGTTGCTTGTTACCTTTTTTTGTTTTTCACCACAGCTGCTATCTCATCTCATTGACAAATGGTGCAGGAACTCCCTAGCAGCAGTTTTACTTACTTCTGGGGAGTACCTACTGCACTTGTTTTGAACTCTGTTCATTTAATCAGGCTCTTTAGAAAATCAAGACAGCCAACACAACGGACCAGAGAAGGATATACTAATTTTGAAATTCAGTACTCCTCCTCTAAGTAGGTGATGTTGCACTTCAGGCTTACTGACAATATGGTATCATTTCCCAGAGCAAGGCTGGAACCCGTTTATATCATGATGCTTCTGTCATGTCAGATACCACTTGACATGGGCAGAAATTTGCCTTGATAAGGACCTGATTTTTTTCTGCATGGATTGGGCTGGTCAAAGGGAGTTCACACTGTTGATCCTGGTAACAGTGACAGACAAGAGAGTAGGTGGATATATTCATTTGGAAAAACTTCAAACATACCCTTGGAGCTGCTTTTCCTTTTCTTTTTCTTCTTCTCTCTCTCTCTTTTTTTTTTTTTTTTTAAGGAATATGCAGGAAATGACACCTAACTATACTACAACTGGTTCTGCCAGTTCTATGAAAACATGCCTCTTAAAAGATGATTAAGGATTCAAATTAGGTCAGAATGAACTCATAGGCCTGTATGTGTCATTTGAAAAGTGGAGTGTTCCCTCATAGGGGAGGCAAATATAAATAAAATACAAACTAATTTCTCTAAGGTTTCTGAGACGTCTGCAGCCCTTGTAAAACTGGAAGGTTCATTTTGGACAAAAGGAGCAGCAATACAAATATGGCATTATCGTCAAAAAAAGAGGAACTTGAAAACATCTGTATTCACTTGGAAAACAAACAAAACAATAGATACTGATGAAATAAGGCAGGTTTTACCACTACAGTTAGTGTATTTTATCCTGTAAGGATCTCTGACAGCTTTGCACTATGGGAGCCGAGGGACAGTATTTCTAAGAGAAGCGTATAAATGGCAGAACTTCCCCTGAAGGACCTGGTCGTGTATGTGCCAGCCATAAGGCAAGAGAAGGCCCTAAAATAGAAGGTAGGAATCCTGATGGTCAGTTCTCTGCACAGCCCAGTAGGCAGCAAATGAGTACAGAAATACTCCTGAACATGCCAGTCACGCTTAATAAATACATGCTGTAACTCTGTAAAAGGTTTTCCATAACATTTCTAAGGTAACGGTGAAGAGCATTTTAGCTTCTATAATGAAGAACTATGGGAAGACTTGTTGGAAAATAAAGCTTTAAATTCTTCTAAAATTATTTTAATCATTTTCCTCTTCAGAACTAATAGGTTTCTGTCTGGTTTGTCATTCAAGAAATTTGTGAACTCCTTCAGGGTAAAAGTATTTATAGTACAGTCTTCTGCACCTGCCCTGATCTATAATCCAAGGGTCTACTCAGATACCACACCAAATGCTAAGAAGCTCATGACCTAACTTATGACCTAAGATCTTAAAATAGCTCTGAGAAGGTCTTTTTTTTTCTTTCTTTCTTTTTTTTTTTCCCCCCAAGACTCCTTTCACCCTAATTACACTTCTGTTATTCACTACTTTTCAGCTGGGCAAACATGTGTCCCAAGGTTTTGTATTGTGTTTCCTTTTCAAATCAGATTTGCTTTAGCTGGTAGTTATGAATTACTAACGTAATTCTCTGAAAAAAATAAACAAAAAACAAGTAATGGAAAAACAACAACAACAAAAAAATCACTTTTGGCAAGCTTTTTTCCCACATCCTTCTTTTCATAGCTTCAGAGATTTTTAGGCCAAAAAAGATAAACAGATCACGTAAAACTGTTTGCTTCTATTTATACATTGTTGGATTTATGTTCTACTCAGTGAAGTCTCTACTGAAGTCACTTACTTGAATTTGACTACAGTAATCCAGTGTTTCAAAAAATAGTCTTGCAAAAAACCACCCAGTCCACTTTGATTTAAAGCATGCTATTGTGAAAGAGGAAAGAACAACGCTGAAGAAGACAAGTAAAGGGCAAGCAATATGTAATGTGGGGGGAAGAAAAAAGAAAGACTAAAATTAAGCGTACCCAAACACCAAACTGAAAAGAACTGTGAATCAACAAATCCAAAAGGAAGTGACTCTCTCCTGGTGAGAAAGCCCAGTCATAACCTTACACTGGTGCAGAAATTGCATTAAATTTCATGGATCTCCTCGGATTTACACTGCAAAATTATATCAGACCCAGTTCTACTGACTGCAAGATGAGAAAAAAGTTATAGAAAGACCCACTGTCCTGGACAACAAGGCAGCCTATACCTTCAAAAGAAACCTTCCATCCTTGTTAAGCAGTTCTTTTGCCAATGCTTTGAGCTATATATAGATAAATACACTATCGTTGTAACATCTACTGCCACATCTACACGATTACAAGTTGTACTGAAGTACAGCCTCACAGTTTTGTAGGGGATTCTTTTTTTTCCTGGCAGAACAAAGAACAGTTACTATTACATATCCTTAACAGATTTATATTACTGATCTTATTGGTACAGCAACATGTGATGACAGTAAATGGTAGAACAGAGCAGCAATGGAAGAAAGGAGGCAAGAAACCTACTGGTATGTCTGATGTCCACCCCTTCACACAACAGCACAGAGGGAGATGCTGTAGACACATATCAGGGCAGACAGCTATTTCTGTTCTCTTGGCTGCAACTGAGAAAATTGAAAGTGTTTTACAAATGTCCTGAAATCATATAGCAGAGTTCATAGCAGGGCAAGTACAGCAGTAACAACTCCGGCAGCACAGAAGGCTAGAAAAGAAAAGGCTTTTCCGGTAAGTGAATCAGCAGAAGCTTCTGGGCTGTATATGCGAGCACTCCTCTCCTGCCAGGAATTATTTTTTGTTTTGTGGAGGTTCTCAGTTGTCACACAACAAGTCATTAATCTGAATTTGGACAGGATGTAAGAAAATACATCCACATTCATGCAGCCTAAATTCAACCTACCTGCCTATGACTGATGACCTAGGAAACGAGATAAAAGTCTTCAGAGATTCCTAACCAAGAAATACCAGCGTGGGGAATTTCTGCTGTGTGAATCTGGCTCTGGGAAAAACAAATTTTCTGGTAGCAAATAGAGTTATCATTACACTTAATCTCCAGCAATTACTCCATTTCAATCAAACACCGTGTATACCTCAAGAAAATGAGTAAATAAATTGTTAAAATGCATTATATAAGCCTACAAGGTATAGAGGTTACTTCTGGAAGACAGTAAACTTTCTCATCTGATCTGAATATTCACCCTTGTGGTGGGAAGTTCCTAAGAATCTAACTCACTGTGCCTTTAAATAGCGTAAATTTTTGCCAACAGCTAACCCTACCAGGTCTGGCCAGAATTTCCTTATTGCCATCAAGACTACACCCACCGGGGAACAACAAAAAAAAGATTCAAAACAGAAAAGAAAAATTGTCTTGTGAAACCTAGGCAAGTTTTTTTTCTCTAATCTGTTCTGAGCCTTTTTTCTGGGAGGAGAGAAAGGGAAGAAAGGTGCATTCAGCCTTATTTCATAAACAATCACTCATCATGTAGCAGAACAAATAATACTTTACCCCCTTCACATCAGGCCTTATATTTGTACAGCCTGAAACTTGCTGCCACAGCAAGAGAACTGTGAAAGTGCTTAGTCTCAGTTCAGGAAATAAGAATGTAGCCCAGGTGGCAATTCTATCCTTCCGACATCTATTTCCATGTATGCCACAAACTTAGCTTGTTTTTACCTATGGTCCCTGATAGCAAACATTTATTTCATACCACTGAGATCTTTGAGCTAGCAGCTTGACATGTTATTAACATGACAGATGAGATTCAGCAACAGTAACACAATAAATCCAATCCACTGGAATAACAAATACATATTCATCTGTCCCCTCATTAGTTCCTTATCCTTTTTCTTTGTAACTCTGAAACCTTTCAATGATTACTTGGCAGTTAATGCTTTTCTAGTTGAAGAACTTACTTGATGTTCCCATTAGTCTTCATGCTATTTTTGTTATGGAAAGCTGTTTGGACAGAATTCATGGGTCTTTATAATTTACATTTATACACTCCTCCCTTCCTCACTGAAATAGAAAAAATAAATTCCCAGATCATTTTCCTGGAATTAATCCTCATTTGAATGTACTTCCTAAACCTCAGAAGACATACTTTTATGTCCCAATGTAAGAACCAAATTACCAGATGCAAAGGGAGTATCTGAAATAACAAGTTGTTGAATTCCATGAAGGATACCATTTTTCTTCAGAGAAAAATGATCTTTGAGTTAGTTAAAATTATCCTACATACCATGATGCCAAAATGAATAGCTTTCCATTTGCTTGGGAAAGCTACACAAGAATGTTGGATACAAGACTGCCATGGGATTGCCATACAACAGCCCTTGGGTAATAGCCGAGAAAACAGCCTCTGTACACCCATCACAAAGGTACTGTAATAGTTGATGCAGTGATCACATCACACATTATTTCAGCATGTAGATGGCAGTTTCAAACATTAAGATCATTGCAGATCATTAGAGCTCACAGCTCCTTTTCATTCTGACGGTAAAATGGCCTCCGTATTTCAAATTTCCAGACCAATTTTACTGAGCAACACATTGTTTTGAAATCTGTCTAGAACCTGGTGTCACACCTCTCCCAGCTAATCACTGGCACTGTAACAGCAGTTAGCAAAACATCAGCTTGCAGGTGCCAACAATAAAACCATTTGAAGCGGTAATCCTCTGCATGTCAATGTGTTTCACATCCATCTCAACCATCCCATGGTCTGCATGAATTGTTAATCAAGTAGAATTGAAAACTGGCACTCAAATGGCATAGCTGCTACAGCTGGATAACAGGCTAGGAGCCAGCCAGAAGCTAAAGTTTCATTAGAAGCTATTTTAACATTCATTTGTCTACAGGGACAACAAGCTTAGCAAACAATTGGACTTTTGCTAGAGCCCTCTGCCAGAGTGACTCTTGAAAGGTCAAGGCTGAAGTTAACATTTTACAAACAATCAACTGCACACTTTTCCAGTGCAGCCAACAGTGAGCTTAAGCAGCGGCAGAATTCCCCAGTGGCCTTTTTTCAGAAGTTTTACTTTGTTGATTACAATTTCACTTCAGCTGTTTATAAGAAAGGATAATAATTTCTAACTGAGGCTCCATGACTATGTTCTACTTCTGACACCAGTTTATCAAACACAAATCCTGATGAAGCTGAAGGCTGCTCACAGCTTTTCTTCTTTAGCATGCAGCTCTAGAGTAAAGGCTTCAAAAATAAAACTGATGAGAGTTAGTGAGATTTAGATATTCTGGAGTCATTCATCTGGGCTATAGAGATGAGTGGGACTGCACTTTCTGACTAACTTCATCACCGATGGAACGAGATTCTGCATGCCAACAGCTACTCCCTCTAAAGACCTTGTTGAAAACTGACAACTGCTACAAGTCTAAACTGTATAAAACAGATGCAGTTTTTGGGTCCCTGACAAGTTGCCAGTTCAACTTTTGTATAGGCAGCTTTTATTTTTTGCCATTGCCCCTGATAATCTGAATGGTTTTCAAGGCAAGATCTGGCCAGTGTTCGCTCATCTGCTCCTGCTTTTATTAATAAACCCGGTAACATTGAGCAGATATGTAATGTGCACACTGATGCCAAGTAAACACCGAGGAAGAAAAATAGTGAGTTTTTAAATATTTTACCAATATATTTGAATTTGAGTGTGTAACAGGTAAGTTGTGTTTTAAGATCTGTTGGTTTGCTGAAATAAATCCTGTGTCGAAAGTTGGGGTTGATGCTGAGCAGCTAAACCTTAACTTGTATTAGAAAAGCAATCCACCATGCTGTTGTCAGGGCAGTTGCATGAAATAGAATTGTTTCACACGTTATTTTCCTTGCAAAAGGAGAGCATTAATGTCATTCTGTTGTTCTCCACAACCGCTCAAATCAGAAAAGTACATTGTACACATCACACACGAGCCCTTCTTGTTCACACTAAGTACTTTTCAAATTACTTTGCTATAAAGCAAGATACAGATGCCTGTGCCTGTAATACTCCAGGGTATAAATGCGTTTCCTGTACTCAAGGCAATTATATATTTAAAACTTACTGGTATTGTTATTATTTATTTTTTTCCTTCCCACAGCATCACTTATTACCAGGTATACTTTGCAGACCCTTTGGGCATGAATGTATCATATAATGAGCACCCTGTAAAAATCCCCAAGCAAGTGTTAACCAAGTTAGTATCAGAACTGAAAGAAGTTTAGCTGCACTAGTACACCAAGGTGTACAGGATAATTAGAACTTACAGCACTGCCAGGTCCAAACTCTGCTTAGTATCTCTGCATGGTATTATGCTGCCCAATGTAGAATCAGCAGGTTGGTAGAATCAGCAGGTTGCTTGGAGCTAAAGCTGGGATTGCTAATATGAGGCTCTTCTCTGCAGAGTAGACCTGACCATTGTTTTCTCTAATTAAACACGGTATCTGTAGGACCTCCTCTGTTCTGCAAAATTACAACCTCAGGATCAATCTATAGGAAAAATACCTAGTTCTGGCTGTTGAGTGCTCTACAAACGGGGAAGATCATATACTCCTGCAACATATGTTAAAACCAAAAATAATAAAAGATATCTTGGTCTTAAGTGTTATGTATAGGACATTTCATTTTAGTGAAAAATATATTTGAGAACAAAACCAATGGGATCCTTCTACCTCCAAGCTAAGGTGAATTAATTCTTAGTATTAGTGTGGGAGCTTGCTGTTGAGAATAAGCTCTTTGCATTTCTTTTTATCCTTTTTGAACTTTGTATGACTTCAAATTTCACTCCTTCCTGCACACAGTTTATTTTGTTTAATAACTGGTTTTCAAAGCATGAAGACGTTGAGCTCAAGTATTCTGACAAAATGGTTGGGGGAGAATGTTTTGGGCTTTTTTTCCCCCTAAATAAGTAATTTATTCAACAAATGACAATGACAAGCTTCAAAGAGCTTTGAATCTTGTTCTTTAAATTTAAATATGGTAAACCAGGACAAATACAACTGTTTTGATAGACTGGATTCTAAAAATAGTACATAATTTTCTTAACTAAAAGACAAGTTTTATAAAAGCTCAAGTAACATTTGCAGTGATCAGAAGGAAGGAAGGAACCCTATTCTAAGTTAGAGCTTGTCAGTGATACCCAGTCGGTGCCTTTGCCATGTCACTTAACTGCTTTATGCCTGTAGTTCTGAGTCTGTATATTGTGAAGAAGTTTGAAACCAGTTAAAAAATTACTATTTGTGAAGCACTGTGAGAACTGTACACAAACTAAGTATATTGTCATCTTCCAGTACACTGCTTGTTATCAAGGACATATTCTAATTATTCCGAGCAATCTGTACAGCACATCTTAGCATTAGTATCAAGGGAAGAGGGAGAAAATTTTACTAAAAAATTAAAACCATCAACATGAAGTATCATCAAAATCACTGGAACTAGAAACCATATGGAATCACACCAGTTCCTTTAACAGTCTTGTCTTCAAGATAATACAGCTGGTGACAAGAGGCTTAGACTAACAAGGCATTAGACTACCAGGCCAGACTCTGGTCAACTTTGCCACAGACTATCCGAGCAATCTCTGACAAAGCAAACATACTCACTCTGGGTCTCAGTAAAACAGGGACTGCAGTACTGCTCTTCCTCTTTTATGATTCAAATATGAGCACTCATCCCTCACTGCTTTTGTTTTCTCACATCTTAGGGCAACAGAACCCCATTTTGCACCACAGATAGCATACAGTAATAAGTAATACTGTAAGTTCACAGGTAATGTACGGTGCAGAACTCAGACCCAGAATAGTGGATTCTTTGTTAGCTCATGGCACATTTTTTGTTTGAACTTACAAAAAATCTCACGGTTTATGTTACTCGGTACTGGAATTCAGCATAGAACCTACACTGCTTATTTTTAAAGCAAAACTAGACATGCAAGATAAAAAGAAAAATGAACAAGCCACTGAGTGATTTTCCCTGACAGACGAGCATTTTGCAGCTCACAAAATCTTGAGTGAACCCTCTACCTGGGGGTTCTTAATTTATAAGTAAGAAGATTTCCTAATTTTCTTTTTCTTAATCTCTGTCTAAATTAAGGAGTTACTAACTCCTCTTCTGAATTACCTTATTATTTTAAATTAAGTCATGAAGTATTTGCTATGTAAAAGCTAAATTTAATTCCCCAGACTAGCAAAAATTTGGCAGTAGAAACATGGCTGCAAGAGCATTGGGACTAGATCAATTTCTGTTGCTACTGTCTTCACAATAGGTCATTTACTCCAGAAATAGCTGAAAGCCTATCTGTCAGAAGACAGTTATGATGACTGGAGAAAAACAATGACTTTCAGGACATCATGGAGTGCTTAATTTATATTACACATGGGCATAAAAAGCACTCACTGAGGACAGAATACATAACCAAGATGTAATTTTCCAGAAGCTCCCAAAGAAACCCTCAACTGCTATCAAAAGTCAATAGCCATAACCAGTTACGGGCTTTTGCAAATACCTAATTTCATGAAAGAGAAAAATGAGGGAGAATAAACCTACAACTACACTTTTATCTGTCCCTATCATAGGCTGTGATAAAGTGCGAAAACATAACAACATGAAATAGGTTTGCTGAAGAGAGGCAGAATGGGGGCAAAGTAGAAGGCAGAGTCTTGTGGCCACTGTTGGTTCCCTAAATACTCCCTCTGAAACCAGAACTATGTTAGGAATCTCTACCTTCAAAAACACAAAGTCTTTTTCCTACTTAAAAAAGGCCAAATGGATTAAATTCAAATTTAAGGGGAAAAAAAAAAATCCTGGACTGCATCTTTTAATGCCAAGTTTCTGCCTGGAACAAATTTTTGTGGTGGCATATTAATCCCCTAAAAACAGCATAGAAATGTTGACAGCTGTACTAGTTCTTCATACTGGTCCTTTACTTCCACAAAGTTGCTAAAATCTTGTATTTAATTATCCATGCCTAATTATCCTGCCAAAATTTAAAAAAAGTACATATATCCCCACTCCATTAATTTTCAAGAAAAAGATCCAGTATCTGTCTGTAATACCAACATGGGTGATCTTTGGCCATAGACCCCCAAGCTCTTCATCAGTACAACGCAAAAACACAGGACTGGGGGAAACCCTTCTGGGTTCAGGGACATTGATGGCACAGAGACATCCCACAGCTGCTCCCAGTGGAAAAGGGGCCTCACTACTCTATTTCTGCCTTTGAAAATCTGCAAATGACCTAATTCAGCATCCTGCATTTACAGGTGTTGATTACCTATCCCACAGAAGCTTGCGGTATATGAATTGCAAAAAATACTGCTCAAAAAAAACAGTTCAGCAGAATAAAGGACTCAAAGACACTGCAAGTTTTTGATTTGAAAAACCCAATGTAAGTCAATTTTAGCCTGTAGCTGGTGGGGTCATATGACATTTGATTATCAGCAGGGAGTTCTCCAAGGTTGCTGAGTTCTCCTGAGAATAGCTGATTCAGAGTTCTTTTTAGATGAGGTTTTGGCATACATCACTAGAACTTGCTTTAACATATGCAACTTATCTACTATGTTGCCATTTAAATACACTGACTGGTAAAACAAGGTATTTCTTATCATATGTGGCTTAAGGTTGGAAACAGGAAAATGAGTGTACAGTGTTAAAGCTATCATGGAAGCAAGTTTAATAAAACAATGTGGAGGGCCAGGTGTCTTTCATTCTTTAACTAGTTTCAAAGCACAGCCAAAGTAACAGGGGATGCAGAGTGTGCAGGAAGGAACTGCACCAGTGTCCATTAGTTGTGGAGATAGAAATTTCCAGATTTCAGGCTGACCTAACACAAGAAAGCAGGAGCAGGATGGGGTAGGGATACACCAAAGGCAGATTTTAACTGGAAATGATCTGGGATGTTAATGGATAGTTTGACCAAACCAGATTAAACAGCTTCCAGCAGAAAACCAATAATGATAAGTTGATTTTTTTTTCTGAACACAAGCTATAGATGGTGCAGTGAGGGTTAAAGATTCAATACCTTAAATGTTATAATTCATAGTTGTAAAGTACAACAGAATAAATGCTATTTTAACTTGTCTTTGCTAACAAAGAACAGTTAGGGTAAAACAAAACCAAAGCAAAAATTAAGCAGCCCTCTCTTGGTGGAATTATGACTAAACTTTTTACAGAGGAGTTTACCACAGGACAGTGCAATTAAAATCTGAAAGGTCTGCAGGAATATATATACATTACTACAAAGTAACTGTTTCCTTCCTGTTTCCATTGTTACGTTAATACCACCAATATTCTACAATATCATTAAAGGACCTTACTATTCTTTTTTCACTCTGCTGGAAATTTAAAAATCTGTGGGTTTTTGTCCAATTTGATTAATTTTTTTACTTTGAAACTTTTCTACGGAACAAAAAATTCTGGAATGGGGGTTTCTGTTGACAAACAGGCTAGCAATGATGATGTGTTCCAGTTTGACTGTGAAGGGAGAAATCATATTAAAACAGAAATTTAGAAAACAGACTAAAAAATAAGGAAGCTCAGCACCAAAGAGTATTGATTCTAAAAAAATGTGAAATTATTCTGATTCATAATCCTAAATTCAGAATGATTAAAAGACCTTTGATTCAGCTACTTCAACAATGACACCTTATTCACAGAAATCATCAGAAATTGTTAAAGATTTCCCAGTTAAAGTTTCTCTCCTGTAATTTTAACCAGGTAGAAATGAGAAAAGTGGACAGATTAACATCAGGCAAATTCTTTCCTTTTCAGAGAGAAGTAATGTACTTTGGAAAATATGTTCTGAATTTCACCTATTAATAACTGAGTATAACTACTCATGGGGGCCAATTGTTGACAGTTCTTTTAAAATCTCTATTTATTGGGCTGATGAGGTTAAAAAGGTTAACACTCAAGTGGAAAAGAAAATAACTACAATATTAAAAGGCTACTTGAAAGTGAAAGGGGTACCTTCACCTTTATTAGTGGCTTCAGTTCTGGTAAGCAAATGGGCAAAAGCAAAGCTGAAGAGAGAGACTGGTGAGGGAACTAGATGAAGGAAAGGAAAGACTTCTCTTTGAAAAAAAAGCATGGATGAAAGGAATGTAAGTTTATTTTAGAAAGGAGATGAACAACATTAGGCTATATAAAAATAATAAATAGCGCAGGAGAAAAGTGAGGAATTTCTTTTTGACTACTCTTGTGCTAAAAGAAAATGAGACATTCAGTACAGAGCTGGAAGACAGAAATTTTAAAAAGAATGAATAGAAAACTTGGATAAAACATGGTTAATCCATGAAACTTACTGCTGCAGATAAAACTGAGGCTAATTCTTCAGCAGATACAAATTAGGACCAGTTATGATCATCAGGAATCCAAACACCACGGGAATTCTGCACAGTTTTTTAGCCCTCTATGCTGTCCCTTTTGTCCCTCCAAAAAAACAAAATCAAACCAAAGACTCAGAATATAAAGTCCCATGCTTCAGGGAGGAAAATCAGTAATTAAAAAGAAAACTAAAACACAGGCAGGTTATGTCAGAATTGTTCTTTACAGGTTTGGGGTATTTTCTTTGAAATATCTGGCTCTGGCTATAGAGACAGGTTTCTGGACTACATTCCTCTGATCTAGCATGGCAAGTTTAGCTTTTGCCTTTATATTCTGTGTATTTTGCTTTTCTGTCTCCCTATTTGTTAGAATCACAGTCAAAGCTTCCTGTGTTTATGGAATGTCTGCAAACCCCACTAGTTTTCTGGGTGGGGAAAACTGACCACAAGCGCTGAATGTTCAGAGGTTGTCTCAAAATTCATCTGATGATTAAAAACAGGCTTTGGGAACAGAAATCTCTCTCTCTCCCTTCCCCAGAATCAGTGTGCTGATTCAAATGCATGCATTTTTTAAAAGGAAGATGAATGGCGTTTTGGTTTTTTTTTAAAGGAAAAACAGACAAACTTTTTTTCTCCTAGTAGCAAGAACTTGGATTGTGTCAGCTTTGAACTTTGCAAGTTCTATTTCATTTGTGTTTGGATCTCAGTTGGGCATCTTCTCCCACTGTGCACACACATGCAAATAATCTTCAGCATTTTCTGTGGAGAAGGAGAAATAGCAAGCAAAAACCCAAACACCCTCCCAGTCTGCCCAAAAGACTCACTAACTCTTTCACCAGTTCTTTGAGGAAGAAGCACCACGCTGGCTTGGGTCTTCCTTTCTTATACTCTCTGACCAGAGTAGTGAGAAATGAGTGAAGTCTGGAAAGGCATTTGCTAGAACCACAGGCCAACATCCTCAGCAAAAAAATAGGAACACCAGTGCTTCAATGATTCCCACCCAGTGTATATCTCCTTGAAACCAGAGTGAGCTAGTATTTACTACAGCAAGCTCTAGCAAGGCAGTGCTGTTAGCCTTACTGTAGAACTGAGGAGCGAGGCACAGAAAAGCAAAACCACTTACCCAATGTAGAAATTCTCCTGAGAGAAGGAACTTATACTGAGGTCTCCTAAACATGAAAATAGTGATCCAGTTGCTGGAACATCTCTTCCTGGAAGTTCTATTCACTCCCTACCTTGCTTTCATTTCACTCCCTACCTTGCTACCCTTCCTTATTTAGCTGAAGACTCCAGCCAGATACAGAAAAACATCACATAATATTGAAAAAATAACCATTCCTCTTTCCTTTGTACTTTTTTTTGATGTAGTGGGAAAGAAAAGAAAAAAAAATAAGAAAGAGAGAAGCCATTTTTCTTTGTAAGGACTTGACAACACAAAGCTCAGCACAGAACTGCTGCAGGACAAACTCTCACAAAAACATGAGTCCAGTAGCTTTCTTTCCTCATGACAGTTGATTACATAACAAATCTCAACTAGATGCTGCCCACTGTATTTCTTTCTCATTGCAATGAAGATATGTATTGGACTCAATAAAGAGCCATAGGGAACAGTGCTACAAACTAAATTTATAGGGACAAACGTTCCCTCTCTCCTCCTTCTCAGAGAGACTTGCTCATCCAAAACAGAGCTACGAGTTGGCATTTGCCATTTGGTAATTCATGGGCTGCACAATTTAACTCAGGAAGTGAAGAGCATGTTCAACTGAAACTGTAGAGGAATTTTAAGTAGGAAGAATACAGTTACTCACAATGTACTTCAGCTAAAAGACAGGAGTTACCAGCACTTGAAAAAAAGTAATAGATAGCTTATACTACAAGAGATATTGGATGCAACATGAAACAGAAGTCTCTTAGAGCCTTCAGTAATGACACACCAAGGAAGGAAGACATAGGAATTTCAGCTTCACATTTGCTGTTGGCTCCATTTTCCAACCATTGCTATTACTGTCTTTGTTTCTATAAAAACAGAAAAACATTAAAAGTGGTGGACCATAATCAACAAAGCACACAAGATCAGCAACAATAGTAAACACTCTGGAGCCAAAGCAGTCTAGTTCAATTCCTAGAAAACAGAAGAGGGCTTTAGCACATAGATCTTACTTACCCTGAGGGTAAAGTAATTTGTGTAGGGCCCTCCTACTAGGATGCTCCCATATTCCCTTTAACAGTCTCGCAAAAAAGGTTTCAGAAGCCAAAAATATCATTTGTTAGAAGCTAGGGTGAAAGCAACTTTGATTATAAATGGTGGAGAGGGGGAAAAATAAAATAACAGCGATCCTTCCATTTTTCAAGTACTATTTTTTAAAAAGTCAGTTTTACTAAAACTCCAGACATTGCTCCCTTAGCAGACTGCCTGTGGAGCCATTCACTAACCAAGGGTATTTTTAGGCTGCTGGTTTCCTTTAAATACATGCATATATAAGAAATTGGTGTTACTCCCTCCCTTTCCCACTGCTACTCCTCTTTGAGCTATTCTCAAGTGCCTTGGCCAACTTAATTAGTCCAGTGAGGCCAGGCTCACCTCTCTGGCACCAGCATTTAACAGCTCTGGTCAGCAGACAGCTATTTGGGGGTAGGTTTCATGTGGCTTTATTCTGAAATAATGAGAGAGGGAAATTTAAGGAAAAAAAAAAAAAGAAAGAAAAAGGAAGGCTAGCCAATGGAGGTGGTGCCATCCATCCATTTGAGATGTAAATAGAATGCAGAATGACTTGATCCCATACTTCACACTTTCACTCCTGCAATGCTAGAGCTAATGTGACAACTGACAGCAGTAAGGGCTGTGTTTTCTGCAATAATAAACTGCAGAGTAGCAGTTCAGCTGATGTGGAAAGAAACAACAGTTATGGAACAGTATTCTTGGACTATGGCATTGCCAGCAGATGTAATGCTGGTTTTTTTAAAAGGCATGAACCCAATACAGTAATTCTTCAACTGCGTAAGCTACCAATTCATTACAGGAATTTTATTTCCTATTTATAATTATGTATAAGGACAAGACAGAACATACCCTGAAGATCACAGACAGTCTGCAATGGGAATGCTATTTTACATGGAATATGTTCACATTCTGCGGTAATGGGCAGCAGCATAGGCCTCTAATAACTTGATCTTTTTTAACACCTTCCAGCCTTCGTTCTTACAAACATATTTTTTAGAATACAGGTATTTCAAATGCTTCTGCTTCTGGAAAGCATAAGGAAAGAATAACAGAATTATATCTTTAAACTGATAGGCCTTCACAATGGGAAGACAGATTAAAATAATGAGAGATTATTCTTCTGGAACAATCATCAAGGGTAAGCGAGAGAAACCCATGAAAGAAGCACTAATGAAGAAGGGCTAGGAGACCAACAATAGGCTATATTTGAGGTGATAAATTTTTGAGAGACTTCAATTAGATTATTCCCAAAGAAAAACTGTCTGGTAAACAAAATTATTCATAATTAGATTATCTCATGATAAGTTTCTGTTGAAAGAAACCAGTTCTGTAACACAATTAGCAATGAAAAGACAAGAATGATCCTCCCACCTGTGAGCTAGACAGATTCCGCTGAATTGGTCTTCCAAATACAAAACTGTTTCATTTTGGCTATTTTGAGGGTGATACTATGTTTTCAAGCTATACAATTAATTTTGAAGTATCAATGGGACTTTGTGCCAAATAGCTTTTAGTAATTGATGGTTTGAGCAATACAAGATGTGAAATTATGAAGCCACAATATACTGAAGACCTAACCAGAACATTTCTCTTCATTAAATATTCAAGTGCAAAATTCTCCTTGGGGATTCAGAAATTTTTATGCCATATTGTTGTTGTCCTTAACCACAGAATTTAGTAAGCAGAATTAATTCAGAAGATTTCTCATTATTCTTTGGGTATATAAGTATAGTGTAGAGCAAATGCAATCAAAAGTTACTTGCTTTGACATTGACTGCAGTACTGTCGGCCACTGGGAGACATAACAGGTAAGTCAAGCAGAAAGAAGACAGACAAAGGCGACACAAGTGGACAACTTTGCTAGTAATCTGAACGCACTTGGAGACCTTCAGGCACACAGGTCTCGGTATAAAATAATAGGGCATTACATTCAAAGTAGAAGCTACAAAAATGTGTATATTTAAAATCCTGCTACAATTGTTAAAAGGTTTTACCCTAGGGTCTTTTGGATATGGATTGTGTGATAGTCTTTTATGAAAACATAAGCCAGTTCAGATCTTGGAAGTGGAAAAACTTGCATTGTCCTGAACCACACCGGCTAATAAACTGTGTTTCTCACCACAGCTAATACACCTGGAGGAGTGCAGCCTTCTTGTGGCTATATTGCATCATGCTGTGTGGGCGCATCCTTTGCATTGGACAGGCTGAACTTACAAAAGAGAGAACAGGAGGTTTCGCACCCAGCTGACAGTACAAAGTGAAGAATGCCAGTGCTGGGACTCAGAGCTGTGCCCCAGGAGAATCTCCTGTTGCCACTGCATTGATTTCCCTCAAGCCAAACCCACATTTTGATATCGCTTTTTAACACCAGTAGGTTGCGAAAGTGACTTTTAAGCACATGAATGTGGTAGCTAGTTAATTAACGCAGGCTTTGGGACAGATAGCAAATTATAAGGCAAGCTACTGTTCCTCTAAATATTGCAATCCAGGTAGCCAAAAATGAAGTTTCACATGAGCAAGAGGAATAGTGAGAGGAAGACTTGGGACCAAATGCTTAACTTCCCCCCCAAAATCTAAAGTTAAGATTATAGAAGAAATCACTTGGAAAAAAAGCACAGCAAATGTGCCAACTCTTTATGAATCAGCTATCTTAAATCAAAATGCTGTGAAACAGCATCTCCAGTAGAAATGTCACAGCTAGATAAGAAAGATGTATCTTGCCTGAGGCTCTCACTAGCTTAAGACTCTCTAGCAATCCCAGCAGTCGATGCAGTGATCCTATGAATATCCCACAACAGGCAGTGGGAATGACAAACATTCTTTTCAAGGCTATCCTCAGCAGTGGACCCCTCATACAGACTGCTAAAAACAATCCCTTAATCCCCTCCACTCAGTGCTGGCCTAAAGGAACAGAGGATCAAAACACAGCCTCTGGAATGACCTTAGCTTGCTCTGTAACACCTCACCAAGGGTCAGAGATGTCAAACACCTCCCTGTGGGCCTCTGCTGTTCTTTAAGGAATGTGCTCTTTAGCAGAAAAACAAGAAAGCTCCTTTAGAAATACCTAACACATACGTGGGGACTACTGGTCATCTTCCTTATGAGATCTACATGCAAAGGCAGTGGCAAAAATTACATGTATGCAATCAACTTACCAAGGCCACATTTTTTCAATGCTTATTGTCTAAGTTTCATTCCTAAATCATTTCTGTAATTTCTCAATTTCCCCAAATATAGCAGAAGACACTGAAACAGTAACTGCACAAATGCAGATCTGAAAAAATAGAAAATCTCAAGTTTGAAGCCGGAGCAGCCTGCTTAAATGTACTGTTCCCCATTTTTAAGCCTTGGAGACGTGGAATAAGGCCTAGAACACAAGTGCAGAGGACTCAAGACCACAGAAAGCGATGGTAGATTTCCTCCTGTTCCTTCATGCACAGGGTCAAAAGAGAGGGAGAGAATTTAAGCAGTTTTGTAAACATAATTAAAATGGCTCTGACAGAAGCCTCTGTTCAACTTGGTTGTCTTAAAACTAAACAAAATTGATTCACTTTTAGGAAAACTACAAAGTAGCTGCTTGATTAATTATCACACCTATTATGTCTCTCTCTAAACTCAGTGACAGCAATAGAGGCACATGAATGTGGTGGCAAAACACACTTTACTCCTTTTGAGGTATTTAAGTTAACTTACAAGCTATTCATGGCTTTGAGGATAATTGCTTATCTTTTGGCATAATTTTCTGCTACACTGTCAGGATTGCCTAGCTATCCATTTTCCTCAACAAGAGATTTTTTTTGCTGAAGACATAAAGTAGAAAAACCTGGGTCTTTTGAACCAGTTACCAAGATTCTGAAATGTTTCAGACAGTTTATCACATACAGTGCTTGTGACAAAGCTCAGGTTAATGAGCAACCACTGCTCTAAAAAGATCCCATACCCGCACATGGAAAAACTCCTCAGTATTCAGAATCCATTCCCAAATGGAATTTGTAGGTAGCTAGAGGGACTTAGGGATGACAGCACCAGGGAGATGGACAGAAAAGCAGAAGTTAATTCAGGAAAAAAAGAAGAGGAATGGAAATAACATCACTGCAAAAAAGTCTCGGAGGCATATCACTTTTCTATTGCTTATCATGTTACTACAGAAGCACACTTTTACACCAGTGTTTTTGAACCTGTGCTCCCCAGACCACTGGCAGTCTGGGGTAGACAGAAGAAGAAAGTCTGCAAAATGACTGGAAGAAAAAAGTGTCCCATGTACTCTTAGTACATAGTGTATGTGATGTCACAGCACATAGCTTGCTTTGTCAGTTCGAGAGAGCATAGAGCCATGCTGTGACTCTGCCACATCCTTGCAGAGGTGCCAGTCATCTACCTGCTTCATGTCAGTCTTCACTCCAGCCCTACACACAAAAGACAACAATTGATCTGTCTACTGTTTGCCAGAGGACAGACAGGCTGTGGTATTCCTTTCTGCAACAGTGTCTCAGCATGACCAAGGAGATTAAAGCAAATTCACCATGATGCAAACTAAAGCTTTGGAAACAGAAGATCATGGAGGAGTCCTGTATATTGTTCATGGCTTACATATTCAGGAAACATGGAGATACAGTGTGGAACTCACTTCCGCACAGTCTGGGGAGCAAATCTTTAAGGGTTCAAAAGCAACTAGACAAACTCAGAGGAAAAAAACCCTCCATTGTTACTGAACACAAAACCGCTGTCTTTGATTAAGGTGATCTTTGCATCACAGATTACTGGAGACTAGGGAAATACCTGGGGAAGGATCTCTACAACTGTACCCTGTTCTTCCATTTTCTCCTAGGCATCCACTACTATGGAGGGAACCTTATGCTCAAAGCTGGAAGACTGTGGCCACCCTTCCACCATTACAGCAAACTGCAATTGCTAACCAGAAAAGCGTTTATAGACAAAGGACACCCCTGCTGGAGTCTAGGGAAAGCAGGGAATGTCGGTATCTTTTGAAAGGAATTTCCTTTCCTGCTTCCACAAAGAATAAGGATAAAAGCAAGCTGTTACTGGATTTGCAATCCTGCTGGGACATTTTATGCCTTTATTAAAACAAGTCCAGAGCCACTTTAAAAATGGGAGGGGGCTTTATAAGCACAATGAGCAAATGGTCATAGAACCCACCTTGGAAATAAAATATTTACATCACCTAGAGAAGATTATTTCATATGAAATACAGATTATGAACTGGCAATAAAGAATGGAAGCCCAAAGCAGCTTGGCATCTAACTGTCTGCCACAAACCCAATATTCATGAAAGATCAAAGTGGGAAAAATGGCATAATTCTGAACTACAATACTAATCATCTCAAAATTTGACCTAGCACGTCACCATTCTATTATTTACCCTGCCTGCCTCTTTGGCCACTGTTCCAATAAACTTCTGAAGAAAAGCTGTTATATTGCCTGGTACAGGAGAGTCTTGTCCTTGGCCAGCCTGTGGGCATCACTCATATCTGTATTGGAGGAGTAGCTAAACACCTCATTTTGAAGTGATGGCACTTTATATGTTGCCACAAATAACCAATGATGATGTAACACAGCATGAGCATTGCTGGTTGCAAATTTCAGCATCAGATAAAGACCAAAATGCTGCAACAGCTCTATGAACATTATCAAGTATTACATTATTGCACAAAAAAAGGATACCCCAGCCTTCCGGCTAATACTGGTAGAAAATGCTTAAGACTCCAGTTCTACCTGTTAAGCTGAAGGAGAATAAATTTTTAACTGTCTCAGGAAATGCGATGAAGAGGGCAATTCTGATTTGAGTCTGTAAGGAACAATAATGTATGATGTATCAGTATGCTACAAATTGAGTGAATGAATGAGTCAAAAAAATTGCAAGCTTGTCTTTCTCTCCAGCTCAGTTCACTAGCAGCTAAGCAATACACAAAATCTTCTCAGTACAAAATGTTTGGATCTCTTGATCTCTATTCAAAAGTCAGGAGATTCACATAGTAGAAAGGGCAGACAAGCTGTATTGGACACCTACAGCTGTGAGGTTCACCACTGAAAGACAAAGGGATCATGGGGAAGTTTCTGCCTGTAGGATTTTACTGCTCTTCTATTTGGGCTTCTAGCAAAAGAAGCCAATCACAAAGTCCCCAGCAAAGCCTACAGTCTAGGACTTGTTCCACGCTCTTACTACCCCTATCCTGTTTTCTAGAATAAAATTAGTAGAGATGAACTATATAAAAACAAGGGTAGTATGAGGTTTGTGTCGCTGCTCTGGCACATCCTGCTCTATTCCAAGGATGGATACATTTGCAGTGACCGAAGAACCAGAAGTCAATGAATGCTAACCCAGACCCTGGAAAACTTTCAAGCTTTCCAGAGCAATTCCCTTTTCTGTCAGAGTTTGGTGTCAGAAGGAATTTAAAAACAGATTGCCATGTCCACTGCACTTAGTGTTTCCACTGGCAGAGTAGCAAATAGCATAGTCTACCTCCAAAAATCAGCTTCTGGATCAGCTGACAGAACCCCAAAGGGAGCTGCTGCTTTAGACACGGTTGTTTCTGGAGATGCTGCAAGGTTCTGCAGACAGGCCAGGCCTGCATACCTGAGGTGTTTGATAAGATCAAAGTCTAGAAGAGTAAGGCAAAGAAAGTTCCAATATCGACTAATCACAAAACTCAGCAACCTGAGATGAATTCTGACTGCTGATCGTAAGCCGCTAGAATAAAGATTCCTATATTGCTCTTTCCTACCTGATTATACGCCAGTCTGAATTTACTGGAAGTCCTAATTTACGATCATATTTGCATGGCAGCATTGATCTCAAGTCAGGTTACTTGTTTCCTAAAGAGGCAGCTGCCACTAGACTCAAAACATGCTACTTTCAGCCCTCAGTCATCTGGACTCACAACAACCAGAAGAAATCAAAATCTACATCTTTGTCAGCAGCTCCCACATGCCAGACCTTTCTGATGTCCATCCAAGTCCAAAACCAGCTGGTTTATTCACGCACTGACTGTGTTTTAAAGTGCTGAGGGGCCTCAAAAATTATCAGGCCATTTCTTGGGATGTCTTGTTTGATGCACTGAAAGGACATTGCCGCTCTGGCAGGGAGGAAGCCTCTGGGCTATGCTGCCATCATTCCTATGGCATCCGTTAAAGACATCTGAGTTAGCTTGGTAGTGCTGTTGCCATGGTGGTACAAAGCTAGCTCAAGACCACAGCTTATGTATTTAGCCAGCTTCTTAAATGGATTTTACAGCTATTTTGCCTTAGCTGTATTACTCCCAGTGGTGAAATAGCCTGTTTAAGGACAGAGGTATTAAACCTTCAGTCAGTGCCTTTCATTCTAATTATATTTTCTGCTCTGCTCTAGTCGCTGGAAGTATGTCTCCAAGAAAGCCATTTTCTAGGCATTTTCTTTTTAAAATACAAAAAGCAGAGATGGAGAAGCAGAATCATGCTTAAAGCAGCTTAGAAGGAAATGCTGGGATCCCCAGAGGGGCTGGGAAACATGTGGGTTTGGGATGAAAGAACCAAGCCAAGAGCTAGCTGGCTACTTCCAGCTTTCACACCATAAATCATTACATTCCTTAATGGCCAGCCGGCTTTCACATGTAGAAAGAAACTGAAAGAAACTGAATACAGTAGGATGTAGCAGACAAGATAGCGCTCAGTCAAGGGCACACTGTGTCAGGGATCCTTTCCTACTTTAGTAGAAGCACAAAGAGAAAACTGGCACAAGGCCCAGCATCTCTGTAAATCAATACAGCTGTTTATTTAAACCAAATGACTGCCAAGGATATCAAGCTTTGATTGTTGTAGCCATTTCCAAAAGGAAATTAGTAACATTTCACGAGATGACAGCAAACCCATGTAAGAACAAAAGAATTCTTTCCAACTAAGTTTTTATTCATTATAGGGCATGTTTTCAGTTCCCTGCTTGAAGCCCAGTAATAGACAGTACCCATTATTAGCAGAATTGATTATCATAAAACCCAACAGACGACCAGACAGATACTCCTCCCCAAGTGTTCCTGACAGCAGAAAGCTCCTAAATATATTTGCAGTCATGAATGGCATGGGTTTAAGCTTCTTGGTAATGTGTGGGAATCAAATGCCTAGATTTAACTGCCGACTGTGTTAAAAGACTGGCATGGACACATGCTGCTGCAGCAATACATAATCCATTGGGTGAGAAGCCAGACTTGGCATGACTCTGGCCCAAGGTCCTGTCTGTGTACAGGGGTAACTGCAGCAAGAACACCAATTTTCTGCAATCTGATATCTTGCTCTAATCCATTTTTTCCCTTTGTAGCCACAGCAGCAGATACATAAATCTCTCTGTTACAAAGAAGTAGGAAAACTGAGAGAGGAGGAGAAGTTGCATCTTTAACTTCCCCTCCCACCCTATCACGGACCACACAAACGTTGGTGGTATTTTATTTTTAAAAAGAGATTGCTTTTCATGGTACTGGTGCTCCCTTCCTATTTTCAAGGTTGTTGTTAATTTTTTTTAATTACTTCCTAAGACATGGAAACAGATACTCTTAAAAAAAGCTATCACCTTTGGCATTTTTAAGCTATGTTGCCACACTTCATTGGAAAGAATTTAAGGTGACAGGGCAGGATAAATTTGACAACTTCAAGTGACCACCAGGAACATGAGACGAAAGTCTCTTCTTTTTACCCTAACAAAATTCCTTGACTGTGGGTCAGACTCACAATTGGTGCAAGAGGATAACACAGACATCACTTTGGCCCACTGTCAGTAAAATAACATGAACTTCTCCTCGAACATTCGTAATTAGGTGCTAGGGGATTTCTGGTTTGCCGAAAGATCAAGAGTGAGAAAGCAGGAGATTAAGCAAGTGTACATTATTCTTTAGCCTGCATTTTGCCATTGCTGTTGCAGAAGTCACAAATTCCAACATGTTCATATGTTTTAAAAAAAATACCTGTAAATCCTGACACACAGGAAGCTTTGCCTATGAAGAAGGTAGCAGAACTGAGGTATTTTCACAAGAGGCTTCCTGAGCTGAAAGCAGGCAACATTAGGAAGTTAAGAACAATTACTGTAATTGCAGGGGCTAACAGTCTGCTCTATAGAGACAGAATTCCTTTCATGCAGTGCTAACCCACTTGATTAAGAACCATGAGGACCATCTTACTATTTTTAGGTCTGGTTTTGCAAAGAAATAAAACCTGTGTGGCTGAGGATTGCAGACTGTTAAAAAATGGCAGAAGAGCTCTTTGTCACCATGTTGTGGAGATTTGTAGGGCGTCACAGCCAAGAGGCAACATTAGGAAGTTAAGTGTTTGGTAGTTCTGTCATTCACTCCTGCACTTTCACATATTGCTGGAGCTTCTTGGACACACTGATGATCCTAAAATTGGTCCTTCAGTTCTCAGTAGAAGATACCTACACCTGAGATACAACTCAAGAGATTCGTGGTGAAAGATGCCAGAGAAGCTGTATTTTGTTCTGCATTTTTTTTCTGTTACTGTAATGTTATTGGTAGAAATTTTGGACCATCAGTAAAAACATTTTTCTTTCGTGTTTTAAGCCTGATTATAGCCATGGTAATCTAAGACAGAAGAAACACTGAAGACTTTTCCATAGGTAAGGGTGCTCCAGCTGGCAGCCTGCAGGACTTTCTCTAACCTGTCCCTTTCTCTTGCAGGAGTTCCCACATCCATGCTAACAGGCAGATGCCCTATTGCACCTGTGCACTGCTAAGAACCTTGAACCATCAACCACTGCCTCACAGAGGCTGTAATTGAGGTCTGAATTCCACCATTAAATGATTGCTCTGCCCTACATAACACATAGTTGGCAAACATATGGACTCCAAACAATCTTATGTTACATCTTGCCTTCTCCTCTAACTAATGCTTCAGTCATGGATTAATCTTTGTCTGTTTCAAGAAAAGAAGACGGAACAGGAAATAAGGTCTATATTGCTTCAGGCACTACCTGAGCTTGGACTCAGAATCACAGTGCTTACTTAAGTAAAGCCAAAGCTGTATCAATAAACAGAAAGAGATTAGAACATCAAGTGATTAAGAACAGAGATTCAGAATCTGATTTCAGATACCACAGCATCAATCCAGAAACGAGTAAGATTACTCCCTTATTTGTGTCAAAATAATAGTAATGCTAGTCAACGTAAACCATGTCAAGCTTCGTAGTAGAGGATGTAATACCTTCCCTGCCCAATACAGTAATGCATAATTAAGTACAATAATGCATAATTATGTCTTGTATTAGAGACAGGAAAGCAGTCTATACCTCTTCTGGGGCAGAAGTTATATCCTGAAGAATCTGACTGCTGCTTTCAGAAGTCTACTCCCTTAGGAAAAATGTGCTTGTTCTGGTCTTTGGTGGGGTTGTTGAAATATTCTTAACCTTGTAATCAACGATGAAGTACAGACGTAACCTTACTGCTGGTCTGAAGCTATGGACTTCATGATATTGTACATACAATCAAGCACATGCAAAAATTTTCTTCTCAATATCCTGAAAAGCACTTATGATCAACAAGAACAGAAATTATTTATATAGTATCAGGAATAGTGAGTGATCTTGGCCAGGAAAAGACTTGGCCAGGTCCTCACATTTAACTTTTTCAACTCCTTTCCTGACACTGATTTTCAGAACTCATATCACACCTACAATGGAAGGGTACTTCTATTACATCTAGTGACAGAGGCACTGTACAACTCAGGGGACGATCACATCACTCTAACCACTTCAGTCCAAATCTCAGGATCTGACTAGTGTGGTCAAAACCATACTGTGACTACAAATCAATAGCATAAGGGTAATTCATAGATGAAGGACATTCATATTTCAGTGTTTAGACAGCGCAGTGGGACACACGGCAGGAAATGTGTTACCCACTCAACTTCACATTGAAACAAGCATGTTGTTTCCATTCAAACAACCAGGAGAGAAAAAGAAGAGGCCTGGAACATTTTAATATACACATTCTTTAATGAAGGGACCATAGGAAATTTTAGCCTGACTCTTCAGAAATCCAGTTCTAAAACTAGTATGAATATATCCACCTTGCTGTACACGCGTGTCTAACACCCAAATTTCTCTTGATGTTCATGCTGACTGAGGATATGCTATGATTCCTGCAAGATGTCTTGTAAGGATTGTTACAAAAATAAGAAGAGAGAAGACTCTTAGTTCAATTCAAACGTGTTTTCAATGGAAAGAAGCTCATTCTTATACCCATTGGGCAGTGGCAGTTAAGTACCGTAGCCAAGAGCAAAGGGACGCTATTGGCTTTTTAATTGTACAAAATGCTTCAGGGTCTGGCAAGCTTTCTGCTCCCATTTCTATCACACCTCTGTATGCTTTCTGAGTCTTTCATCACTTCAAAGCTGAATGCCAACAGTTACAATGTGAAACTCAGAAGTTGTCAACAAACATGGGAGTTCAGAGGCATGGGCTGTGCACACTATGCAAATTGCTATTTTCATAAGAAACATCAAGTAGGGGCCTTGCCTCCTTTCCCAGGCAAAACAAGACAGCACTTTCAAAGGCAACAGGTGGAAATTTGTTTTTTTGACAGCACAACTTTTTCATATTCTGTGGAACATGTGGAAGACTTGTAATGGAATATAACGCTGCCTTGCCTTCAGGAAATTCCGCCAGTGCTGAAGGACACACAGCTTTGAGGAGGGGGAGGGAGGGAAAAAAAAGAGAAGAACAGGAGCTGGCTTAGCAAAATATTATTTCTGGATTCTACACTAATAGATGTGTTAGAATGACTCAACTGGCAGAGCAGAAGTATTGCAGACATGCACATCCATATACTCCCTAGCTTGAGAGACAATGTATGTGAATTGAACAGAAATTGTAAAGATTGATTTTGAAAAAATGGAAAATGAGCTCATGTCATATTTACATAGTATAAAAAATAACAGCATCTGACATTACCATTTATATAGAAGGTTGTTTAGATTTCCTAAACTTTAGTAAGAAAGAGTTAGGTGGAACAATTGATTGTAATTATGAAAAATACACTTCCTTGCTTATGAAATTAGTATTTCACAACAGGAAGATTTTCAAATCTGGAGTTAGTTCTTGCACTGGCAACTGTACTTTCTTTTTATATTTCCTGTAACTGAAAAAAGAAAGCAGGCTTCTCTAGCCCATGGCACTTCTATCTCAGTTGCCATGCACTAGTGTTGTAGGGCAATGTTTCTTGCAAAATAATTGATTATTTTTTTTAATTAAACGTTTTCATTGTGCTTTTTAAAAAAACATGTTGATCTAAAAAAACTCCAAACACCACTGTTTATAATCCACTGTCCCATATCTCCTACCCAACCCCTTTTACACCAGGCTACTTCCTAAGCCATTTACTTGTGGTTCTTCATAAACCCAGGAAACAGAAAGAATTGTGTTGAACTAATAATCAGCTAAGACTTATGCTTATCCCCCAAACTCTCTAACAGTTGATCAACAGTCAATACAAATAGTTGCATGGTTGCCCAGTTAGTAATAAAAAAACCCACGGCTGGAGATTCTATCAGATCCAGCCCATTCTGGAATCTATTTTGCAAGAAAGAAGCAGTTCTCTGGTCTCCAGTGCAACATAGCTCAGAAGGTATTTTGGATCTGAAACAACTGCGGAAATACATTGTGACTTCTACTATCCTTTGATCGGTGCTGTATCGAGCTCTGTAAGGTCATCTTGGTGCTTTGGGATCTGGGCCACAGTATTTGGTGGCAGTTCTTCTTAACTTCTTCCAACATTGCCACCTTTATCTTTCTAGGTGAAATCTGCTGCTTTTTCACCAGAGTATCCAACTCAGTCTTCACACAAAGATACTATGAACACGGTCCTTGGAGGTGTCAAAGAGAGAAAACAGAACTGTTTATATTTGTTGGCAGTATCTACGTTCAAGCTGCTTTAGGCTTTCTAATACAAGCAGGCACAAAAATAAAAGCTACGTGCCTGGAAATGGAGCTGTAAATTCCACACTAACTGGTTTGAAAGGAAAGGACACAGGCAGCTTAGTCACATGTGTATAGTTAACTTCTTACTCACAGGTGAAATAACTGGATAGTTTTTTGGCTGAACATCTATCTGGTCGCTGTTACAGAACAGTAAGACACAGATATCAGCAAATGGCAAGGGGGATTACAGGATTCGGTAGCATGCATCAATAAATTTTAGAATTTGCGGACACAGCAGTGATTTAGGTGATGCTGATGAAAGCTTTTTCATACGACTTCATAATCATTCCAAGCACTTCTGGTTATTACAGATCTCAACTACAACGCCTGCATAGAGGAAAGGTCCCTTATATGTAATGATACTCTGCCCCTTCTGCTGCTCTGGCTGGATAGAATACTATCATCGTTCCAGTTTTCATAAAATTTAATGGAGTCTCCATTAGCTAACCTGAAGGGTGGACAGCCTAAGCAACCTCAAATTATATTGCACATATACACATCATAGGACTCCACCTGGAATGTAAAATTACTTTTGCAAGCAGTACTGACAAAAGTCACTAACATACAGACATAGTCTAGGTTTTATGAAACACTGTTTAGTGTTAAAAGCATTTCCTTTTGTCCACAGTGAGCAACAATCTTCAAGTTTATCGCCTCTGGATATGAAATGCAGGGAGGCTTTTAGCCCTGGAGACCAAAACCCCTATGACAGCATAACCACCCATCTACTCACAAAGGAGGCTATTAGAACTGTGTGTACAGTTTTCCATCAAACTGTCCAGCAAGAGCTTGAAGTTTTAATCCCCTCTGTGGACACCATGTATGTGGCAAGGAACCAAATACTCCTCAGGTGACCAAAACACTGCCAAAGAGTGACAAAGTAGGGGGGGAAAAAGAGAAAAACTATCCTAGGGGACAAAACAGAGAAAGACAGTATCAGCCAACAGAAATCTGCTGAGTTGCAGCCAAACTGGCTTTCAATTACAGCAAAGCGGGGCTTTTTAAGAACTTGGGCCCCAAGTTCCTTTCTTTCAAGAACATTTTGATGTTTGTAAAAATATTATGCATGTTATATCTGAAGCAGTTGAGAGGAATGATTTTTCACTCAAAAATTTCATGTATGCACAGTTGCACAAAAGGCTTTCTATTTCAGAGCTATTAAAAAACTAAATGTCTGATTATGCTACCTCTAATCAACAGACAGTCCCTACTGCAGCCAAATACCAGTAAAGAAGTCTTCTGTGTAATACAACCTGCTAAATTTATCAAACTACTTTTGCTCTAGTAATATTGGTTATTCCAGAAAGTGGACTTAATTTCTTAGGGACATGCTAGCCATCCAGAATGACCTGGACAAGCTCAAGAAGTGGGTCCATGTGAACCTCATGAGGTTCAACAAGGCCAAGTGTAAGGTCCTGCACATGGGTTGGGGCAACCCCTGGTATCAGCGTAAGCTGGGGGATGAAGGGATTGAGAGCAGCCCTACAGAGGACTTGGAGGTACTGGTGAATGAAAAGCTGGACATGAGCTGACAATATGCGCTCACAGCCCAGAAAGCCAAATGTATCCCGGACTTCATCAAAAGCTGTGTGGCCAGCAGGTCAAGGGAAGTGATCCTCTCCCTCTACTCTGCTCTAGTGAGATGCCACCTGGAGTACTGCATCCAGTTCTGGGGTCCTCAGCACAGGAAAGACATGGAGCTGTTGGAGCAGGTCCAGAGGAGGGCCACAAAAATGATCAGAGGGATGGAACACCTCTCCGATGAGGAAAAACTACGACAGTTGCGGTTGTTCAGCCTGGAGAAGAGAAGGCTCTGGGCAGATCTTATTGCAGCCTTTCAGTACTTAAAGGGGGCTTATAAGAAAGATGGGGATAAACTTTTTAGTAGGGCCTTTTGTGATAAGACAAGGGGTAATGGTTTTAAACTCCAAGAAGGTAGATTTACACTAGACATAAGGAAGACATTTTTTACAATGATGGTGCTGAAACACTGGAACAGGTCGCCCAGAGAGGTGGTAGAGGCCCCATCCCTGGAAACATTCAAGGTCAGGTTGGACAGGGCTCTGAGCAACCTCATCTAGTTGAAGATGTCCCTGCTCATTGCAGGGGGCGGTTGGACTGGACGACCTTTAAAGGTCCCTTCCAACCCAAACTATTCTATGCTGAAATATGGAGCTTAAAATGTTGTGGTAGCAGACATATAATGAATTAAAGGAAGCACCTGACAGGTTCTCCACTGAGGTGGTATCCAAGCTATCTTGATAAAAGCTGGAGGGAAGACATGATGGGAGAAAGACAGGTGTAAGTCTATTGTGTCCTTCTTTCCCTGGACACATCTACCTTTTCTTCAGAGGTAGGAGGCCACTCTGTTTGACAGGCCTTTTGTTTCTGACAGAGTAGTCACGTTGGCTGGCACTCCGCGTATTGAACTTGGAGTCTCCCAAGCTAAACACATGAGCTACTACAACCTGAACTAAGGAGCTAACACTTTCTGGCTGGGGCAACAGCTGACTAATAACATTTTGTGGGTTGGGCACAGAGGGAGACTTACACCACAGGCTCACTGACAAGTTTAATTTATCCAATTTTTGAGTTTACTGCTGGTAAATCTACACAAAAAGAACGTGCTGACAAAAATTTTTGCCAAGTTGCTGTCAATTTGGGTAAAACCAGAGCCCTTGCAATAAAGCCTGAAGTTGGAGCAGGCAATGTACATTCCAGTCTGAAAGCCCAGTGAATTTTCTCTTTCATCCTTCCAGCCCAGCCATACCACAGGCATTTATTTTAACAAGCAGCTTGAGATACACATTTAAAACACCTATTTGCATCAATCAGAAATTTTGGGATCAAGGCTTCTCATTTAATTCTGGGGAATGACTCATTATGCCTTAAATGTTTGACCTGTCAAGGCATTATTTACAAAAGATTTGTAACTAGCAACACTAAATAAATGCACACATCAATTATAAGACACGTTTGCTCTGCAAATGCAGGGAGGGGTCTCAGATTTCCAGTAATTCCCCTTCACCCAGTTCTACATGCTCACCAGGTCTTTGTTATTACAGCTCCAGGGATTCCACACATCCAGGCCCTGATAACAAGAGGACGGGTTAGTGATGAGACCAAAGGGAAGTGGAAGCCAGCGTTCCAACATGCTTCTCTGCTTGGGGCTAACATTAATCCTAAAGACTTGGTATCAATTCAATCATGTTTTTAAACAGTATGGCTTTCAGCTAACACAAAGGTACCAGCATGCTAGTGATTCCCCTCCAGAAAGCTCTTCTACAGCCTGCCTGCCGGTCACAAACGCATTAATTGACAGGCAGTGTTTTGATCTCCCTTGATGCTCTTTCCATACCACTGAAGAACTTGTAGGTCTAGGAAGGGGACACTGTATGTGCACCATTTGGAAGCTGCTCTCCTGTAATGGTTTGCTAAATCTTCAGCCTGATAAGCTTAGTTCCAAACACAATTGTTTTCAAGGGTTTAATCAATTGATTAGTATTTGCCATAGGCTCTGTCAAAGCGGTATGGCAGGGATCCTGCCCTGGAAGCAGTCATGCGTTTTGCTCTCTGGGAAGATGTCCAGATGCCTGGGCTATAGATAACAGTAGTAAGTTTTTAGACAAGGATCTTCCCCTTGGTTATCAATCTGTGCTTATAGAAAGCCAGGATCAACCTGAAATAATTTGCTTTGGTAGTCTGAATATGTTTGCACAACGCCTATTTACATTACACCTGGCTCATACCAACACAATGAGCTACTTACTTTCATTATCACTAAATACATTACCAAGCTTGAAAGAATGTAGCTGTTAGAAATCAAGGAGGATCCCATAGTGCTCCTCTGTTAAGAGCAGTAAATTTTCCTCTGCAAAGCACCTGTGCTTTTTTAAACCTCAAAACCCAGAGGCAGCCTGAACTGAGATAGGAAAAAGGGGATGTGCAACATGAAACCACTACTATGAGGCATTAGCAAACACCATTCACACAGGCCTGTGAACTGGCAGGCTGACATTCATTTTACTTGCTGACTCAGCTTCTTAGTTGCTTCCACAAAACCTAAAACGCGTCTGCCAAAATCTTCTGTAAGGGTTATGTCATCTCCATCCAAACATCATCTATTTCCCATAATGAGCTTACAAAATACCAAGAATATCTGAATATTTCAAAGGAAAGTACTTATTTCAATGCAAGTGATTAATGAAAATACACATTCTAGACAAATAATTTGTGAGTTATGAATGCAATCTGTTTTGTAATTAGTGTCTCCTCATTAACAAATGGCCTATGGTTTACTTGGTCCTCAATATATTTAAAAGGTTTGTCACCCAAAGTCTTAAGTGAAGGCTAACATAACAGTCTGCGACGTGTTTTTAACAAATGGTTATTTGTGATGAAGTCAGAAAGCATACTTAATTTGTGAGTCTTTCTGTACACAGAGAATGACCGTATATGTTACAGCATCTACTGTATGGGGCACTGAATTGGGCTGCTGAAGATCTGGACTCCCTTCCTTACTTGACTGCATGCTTATGGACCGCATGATGTCAGTTCTTTTGACTATTAATAAGTTTACTGGTGTTTGCATAAGCTCCTTGAGGCAGACCCTTTCTACTCACTGAACGAGCTTTAAACTAGATTTGAAGAGGGAAAGAGATAAAACCAGGCTTCCTAGAGATAAGCCTGGGGACAGCACAACAATATTTGAGGGACAGTGTGTTAACGAGGTCCTTAGGTCTGCCATCTCAGTGGAGGTAGGGGATGGAGATCCATGCAGCAGCAAAGATGCATGAGTTATTGATGTGTTAGAAAACATGGAAGTGCCTGAGAATGGTCATGCAGGAGGAATTAGTGCTTCTCCCCCCAAAAAAGTGGTGGGATCAATAGCCCAACTGAAGTGCATCTACACCAACGCACGCAGCACGGGCAACAAACACAAGGAGCTGGAAGCCATTGCGCACCAGGAAAACTATGATAGCCATCATGGAAACATGGTGGGATGACTCTGATGATGCACTGAAATGATGCAATGGATAGCTATAAACTCTTCAGAAGAGACAGGCAAGAAAGGAGAGGCGGTGGGGTAGCCCTGTATGTTATGAAGTGTTTTGATTGTCTAGAGCTTAATGATAGTGATGATAGGGCTGAAGGTTTATGAGTAAGAATTGGGGGGGAGCCAACAAGGCAGGTGTCATGGTGGGAGTTCATAACAGACCATCCAACCAGGATGAAAAGGCAGACAAAATATTCTATAAGTAGCTGGGAGAAGTCTCACAATCGCCAGCCCTTGTTCTTGTGGGGGACTTCAGCTTACCAGATGCCTGCTGGAAATACAACACAGCAAAGAGGAAACAGTCTAGGAGGTTCCTGGAGTGTGTGGGAGGTAACTTCCTGACACAGTTGGTGAGTGAGCCAACTAGAGAAGGGGCTCTGCTGGACCTGCTGTTTGTGAACAGAGAAGGACTTGTGGGTGATGTCATGGCTGGAGGCCATCTTGGGCACAGTGATCATGAAATGATAGCGTTTTCTATTTGGAGAAGTAAAGAGGGGGGTCAGCAGAACTGCTACCTTGGACTTCCAGAGGGCAGACTTTGGCCTGTTTAGGAGACTGGTTGACAAAGTCCCCTGGGAGGCAGTCCTGAAGGGCAAAGGATTCCAGGAAGGCTGGACATTCTTCAGGAAGGAAATCTTAAAGACATAGGAGCAGGTCGTCCCCACATGCCAAAAGACAAGCTGTTGGGGAACAAGACTGGCCTGGCTGAACAGAGAGCTTTGGCTGGATGTCAGGGAAAAAAAAGAGTTTATGACCTTTGGAAGAAGAGGCAGGCAACTCAGGAGGACTACAAGGATGTTGTGAGGTTATGCACAGAGAAAATCAGAAGGGCCAAAGCCCAAGTAGAACTTAATCTGGCTACTGCTGTAAAAGACAATAAAAAATGTTTCTATAAATACATTAGCAACAGGAGGGCCAAGGAGAATCTCCATCCTTTATTGAATGCAGGGGGAAACAAAGGATGAGGAA
>JANZLQ010000002.1:4669427-4724647 GCA_026212715.1 Elanus axillaris
AGCCCCCATAATCCAAGGGGAAATGGTTAGCGACCTGCTACACCACTGAGACACACACAAGTCTATGGGGCCAGATGAGATCCACCCAAGGGTATTGAGGGAGCTGGTGGAAGCGCTCACCAAGCCACTTTCAATCATTTATCAGCAATCCTGGCTAACCGGGAAGGTCCCAGATGACTGGAGGTTAGCAAATGTGATGCCCATCTACAAGAAGGGATGGAAGCAGGATCTGGGGAACTACAGGCCTGTCAGCCTGACCTCTGTGCCAGGGAAGGTTATGGAGCAGATCATCTTGAGTGCCATCGTGCAGCTCGTACAGGATAACCAGGTGATCAGGCCCAGTCAGCATGGGTTTATGAAAGGCAGGTCCTGCTTGACTAACCTGATTTCCTTCTATGATAAGGTGACCTGCTCAGTGGATGAGGGAAAGGCTGTGGATGTTGTTTATGTGGACTTTAGTAAAGCCTTTAACACTGTTTCCCACAGCATTCTCCTGGAGAAACTGGCTGCTCATAACTTGGACAGGTGTAGCCTTTGCTCGGTAAAAAACTGGCTGGATGGCTGGGCCCAAAGAGTGGTGGTGAATGGAGTTAAATCCAGCTGGTGGCTGGTCACAAGCAGTGTTCCCCAGGGCTCAGTATTGGGCCCAGTTCTGTTTAATACCTTTATCAGTGATCTGGACAAGGGGATCAAGTGCACCCTCAGTAGGTTTGCAGATGACATCAAGTGGGGTGTGAGTGTTGATCTACTTGAGGGTAGGAAGGCTCTACAGAGGGATCTGGACAGGCTGGATCAATGGGCCGAGGCCAAATGTACAAGGTTCAGCAAGGTTAAGTGCCAGGTCCTGCGCTGCAGTCACAGCAACCCCATGCACTGCTACAGGCTTGGGGAAGAGTGGCTGGAAAGCTGCCTGGCGGAAAAGGACCTGGGGGTGCTGGCTGACAGCTGGCTGAATATGTAGCTGGCAGTGTGTCCAGGTGGCCAGGAAGACCAATAGCATCCTGGCCTGTATCAGAAATAGTGTGGCCAGCAGGACTAGGGAAGTGATTGTCCCCCCTCTGCTTGGCAATGGTGAGGTTGTACCTCGAATAGTGTGTTCAGTTTTGGGCTCTTCACTACAAGAAAGACACTGAGGTGCTGGAGCGTGTCCAAAGAAGGGCAATGAAGCTGGTGAAGGGTCTAGAGCACAAGTCTTATGAGGAGCAGCTGAGGGAACTGGCGTTATTTAGCCTGGCAAAAAGGAGGCTCAGGGGAGACTGTATTGCTCTACAACTACCTGAAAGGAGGTTGTAGCAAGGTGGGTCTTGGTCTCTTCTCCCAAGTAACAAACGATAGGAAAAAAGGAAACGGCCTCAAGTTGCACCAGGGGAGATTTAGATTTGGTATTAGGAAAAGTTTCTTCCCTGAAAGGGTTGTCAAGCATTGGAACAGACTGCCCAGGGAAGTGGTTGAGTCACCATCCCTGGAGGTATTTAAAAGACGTGTAGATGTGGTGCTTAGGGACATGGTTTAGTGGTGGACTTGGCAGTGCTAGGTTAACAGTTGGACTTGGGGATATTAAAGGTCTTTTCCAACCCAAATGATTCTATGGTTCAGTGCTGCTACAGCCCTGAAGTAAAGGGTTCTCTCCTTTGTAAGCAATTCTTCTGCAGATAACTGTAAAGAAAGTAACATACAACTACTGACCTTGCAAAACCAAATCAAGGCAAGACTTGTAGAGTGTGTTTCTTCCTCTCATCTGTTTTGAATGACCTCACATATCTGAAGGACAGGTTCAGCGATGGACATATCTTCTAAGGCTTTCCAAAGAACGGAAAAAAGAGAACTCGGTTCTGATTTCCTAGATTATGGACTAGCTATGCACATGCACTCCTCCCTTCTACATCAGTCTCATGACAGATTTGTTTAACTTCATTTCTATGTTTTGCATTATCTGGGCTGCTATTTGTGTGAACCTATGCTCTATGGATCCTAAGTAAGAGTTGGCTGGATATTTGGAAAAGAATTAATTGTATGAGATTATGGGGATATTGCTGACCCTTCTAAATCATGAGTCAAACTCTCCCAAAGACATGACTATTCTAATATCCTAATTTCTACAACTTCATAGAAATGACAAATTGATGTTGGGTTTCTCTCCAGTTTTTGAATTTACATGACACTTCCAAGATTTTCACCATACATAGTAATTTAAACAAACACCCTTACCGTACCCCTGCCAAATCTGAGATTCTCACGCATTCGCATTACTCTAAGAGCCGGGTCTTACATTACTCTAGCAGTTGGGTCTCACTGAAAATCATCCTGTAACGCATGATCCACGCTCAAACTGAGCAAGCTGGCAGACCTGGTACAACAGGGGGAAACGATCTATGTTTCAACTGTGCTCTTTATTGCTTGCCAGTTACAACAGACTATGAATCTCTCAATACGGGTTTATTACATACTGAAGAAATAGGAGCGTTGCCCTGACTGTGAATGGAACCTAGACACAAAACTGGCATCCCAGAAACAAGCAGATTGTACACTTCCACCAAAGAGAGAGGACTTCTGACATATTCAGAGCATGCAAGTGCATTATCCAACATCTCAATTTATATCCTGCACTGAAATTGTTTTGGTGTTTTTGGTCATGGGAATTCTGCTGTTTGTCATCCTGGGCATGAAAGATATTGAACAAAGTAATCAACTGAATGAGCTCCAAAATACAGGATGCTTTATCACATCAGAACTACATATTGCTGTTCTTATCTCCCTCAGAAACAACAGTTTGTCTGTGAGCATTGCAGGTGAAACACCAGTGGAGATTACCTTTTAAAAATGTTGGACAGAGATCTGACAGGAATGCTTCAGTTTGTTATATTCACTGTTTTCATTTGTTCTTCAATGATACTTTTTTTAAATAGAAGATGCTACAAGGTTTCACCTGTTTGCTCACTCTTCACCAAGTCACACACACACACAGTGGTCAGACTTCAAGAGCAGTAAAGCAGCATTGACTTTATTTTCTTTGAACACGTCTGGAAACATGTAGGGCAATTTCAGTTTTCTGTGAGTGTGAACTCTCGCCATTTTGCTACTCTGAACAAAACACAGTTCGCCTCATCACCACCCAACACACACAAAACATCAAGTAGGGCAGAGATAATGTGCCAGAAGGACAACAAGCAACATTCTTAAATACCTTGTCTGCTAAAATCACAGCAGTAGAGTCACAGCAATGAGTACATGATCACTAGCTAGCTCAACTATACAACTGCCTTGTTTGCTATTGAATGAGCTGTTCTTGTACGAACAGGAACTGGTTTGGATGGTGTGGAATAGCAGAAGCCTAATAGCTAAAAGAAAAAGGGAAAAAAAGGTAACTTTCAAAGGTGTGAAAGGGAAGCTTAAAGCCCCTTATCCATATTTACTCTTACCTCTGAGCAGTTATTAGTTCATTTTACTAAGCATTAGCCTTGCTTGAAGCAGTGTAAATAAACAAGACCCTGAAACTCCATTAAGGCCAAATTTTCATCAAATGATCTTATGGATCCTTATTTAATATCTTGTTCTGCAGGATGTAGGTGTAGCTGCCTTTCCTCGCAAAAACTTATTGTCACCACATTCATCGCTTTCTGCAGTCCTTGCACCTTTACTCTGGAGTCCGCTAGTATTAACTAATTATGAGTGTTACTGACTGTGATTTTTGTAATTACTGCCTTCAGTGTTCAAATTTTTAACCTGAACTGCAGTGTCTGAATCACTCTTAATTTCTACTGTATGAAACAACTGTGGCTTTGTAGCATACTGCAGGACATAGTGCCCCATTTGGTTTAGATTAATAAAACCAGGTATGCTTCCTGATTATATTCACTCACCTGCAGGATTTACAACTTTTTTCCACAATTCTTACGGTCTTCCTTCCTGACTGCAGTGACTAGCGCTACTCAGCATTTAAAGAGCACCATGAATGTCATTCCACGAAATAAATATATTCCAAATCCCTATGGAAGGGGTCTGTGAAGGGTAGAGACACACTCCTCTCTCCACAGGCTGTCACAATGGAGATTTCAGACTCGTTTCCAAACAGATACAATTAAAATTTTCCACAGAGGGATCTCAGGAGCTTTTACAACACGTGTGTTTCAGTCCTTTTATCTCCAGCTAGTTTTAAATTCAGAATTTGTAACTGAAATATCACAAGAACAGTTAGAGCTAGTGTTTTACTGCTGTTTCATTATTTCCAGCAGAGTTCCTCCACTGCACAGCATCAGCTGAAAGCTTCCAAAAATTACCTGAAAAGTGGGAGCGGGCAGATTTTTCACCTCATGCATAATGTACAGAGAGGTATACTTACCTAAATCCATACTTAAACGTCATCTTTTTCTTGTGTGTAACTGATGATTCTGTGAGATTTTAATTTGTGTTTTGAAGAGCAGAAGGAAGAAATACTAAACATACTACAAGGTCAGATACTTCTTCCTGTCATACAGAATAAGGATCCCAAGCCCTTCAGCATTTTTTGAAGGGTGACAACAAGGAAACTCACATCCAGCTCCTTAAGTTCTTTCTGGATCTGGTTTCCAGCCTGAAAAGACCATTTTATATAGCTTTATTTTGCCTGTTTCTGAAGACCTTTAAGTACTGTTTTTACCACAATAGAATCAATGTGACAGAAATTTCACAACCCCTGCCCATCTTCTCTTTGCAATGGGAGTCTCAAAACTCTCTCTGATATTGTAGGATTATCAAATCTACTGTAACTGGCTCCTACCTTTGACCTCATCAGCTACTCAGAAATTCCTGTCTGAACACTTTCTAGCTGGTTTTCATGCATGTGTACAACTTTGTTTCCTGTTAAGTACAACACAGAATGCAATTCCCTCTTATCTTCGATTAGCCAGAGAGCTGCACGCATGATCACAAAACAAAACAAAATAAAACAAACCACAAGTGATGCTATAGCTCTTTAGTCTTTAACGCTAAAAGGTCCTGTTCACCTCTCCTTATCTGCAGATGTGCTTACTGGGTTTAGTTCCCCACACTGTGAGATTCAGAGATACTTATTTCCTTTGTCATTGCTTATTTAAGGATTGCTGCTGTCTGCAGTTCATAAATGCCAAAAGCCCCAAGTCGAGTTTCTCTCACTTCTAATTTGCCCCTAGCCACTAAAATTGGCTCCTGAAACTTTTGAAGGGAGGGAAGCTCCCCAAAAGTCACTTAAGCCCAGGAAGACGAGAGACTCATTGATCCCTTCTCCTGTTCCCCATCTCAGAGAGCTTGTTCATATGGCACTGCTCTGAAAGACAAGCAGCACCTACTCCACACGGTCTCCTGCATTTGGCTAAGGCTGCTAGGACCCTGTGGAGGCTTCTGCTCCCACTGACTTTCATGCTTTTCTGGAGCAGGCAGTTAGAAGAACTGATTCCCCCACTCTTTCCCTTGTTCCATCAGCCCTGGAACCAATTCTTGCAGATATTTAAAAAACTGGTATGTTGCTTTTGCACGACACTCCAGTGCAGAGTCACTGTGAGTCACAGTTCATCAGAGTAAAAAATTCTGTCAAAATTCAATGCACACAGCAAAATAAAAAGCATTGCAGTGAATTGTTTTGGATGAAATGTTAATAATATTGAACTACTGAAATGAAATGCTTTGATACTTCTTGCTCAAAATCAGCATTCTGCACTAGAGGTTAACGGAACACACAATCTAAAAAAACTGAGTGAACTAAGTGTTTCAATATATTCATAAGTATCCTTCACCCTCTTCTCTCTCCAGCTTCTCAACAAAGCATTGTGGGGACAACACTACTGGACATAAGCCCAGATCCCTAGATATAAATGTGTCTTCGTACTTCAAATGATAAATATAGGGTCACAAGCATATGAAAAAAATGTATTTCCACTTCAGCTACCTGTCAGCAGATGTATGTATACAATGTCAGTTTTCCACTCAGCAGTGTTTCAGACATCCTCCTTGGAACATCACGCTTGTTTTCTAACCGATCCATGAGTATGTTTCTTTACTTCCTAATGCTCTGACATCTAAACTGTGAGCTCCTCTGAAGCACAAACTGCTGTCTCCTATTCAGGTTTTCTCAGCGTTATTACAACAGCAGTTCAGGAACCAAAGTGTCAAAGTATATGGAAGAGTTACTTCTAGGAAAGGAAGTTACTACACCAGAATGATAAACATTTCTTATTGCATTCCTGGACATGAAGCTAATCCATTGCTGAACACTGGGGATACATTAAACACAACATGACTTGAAAAAATCCTGTTTTCAAAGCTGAAAAAATAAGGGGGCAAATTCTCCAGATTCTGTAAGACTTTAAAATTCTACCACAATGTGTAATTTTCTGCATCTTCTTCATGGGAGAGAAACATTTCAAACTTTGTCCAAGCTACCTCTGCATGCTGAGCCTTTTTAACTTCGCTGATGGAGAAGCTGCAGGAAGTCATAATTTCTTCTGGAAACGTGTGCCTGCTTCATGTTGACACTAGCAGATATAAATAGCTGTGAGCTGTATCAATAGCTGTTTTCAGAATGGACAGAGTCAGGCATAGAGGTATTAATTCACGAGAGCGGGAAAGGGAGGCAGCATAATTAGCCCAAATGAAATATGAGAAATCCTTCATGTAAGAAAGGCTGGACAATGTCTTGTAAGGAAAAGCTAACCCATGCAACTTCTCACAGTGAGGCAAGATCAACAATTCTGTCTGGAATCCCAGCTCTCTGACATCACCAGCTCTTTAAATCACAGTGAGCTGAGAGAAAGGAAAATGCTGGCAATGCTTGTGATGCCATCCCTGAATATGGATGACTCCTGGGACTTGCATTCCCTAGAGGATCTCGAGGACAAGACTCACTCCCTTTTAAAAGGAAGAATGCTACCTTCCTAGCCATGTTCTACATTTTTGCCTCCTCCGTTGAGAACGGACATATATAACTACGCCTGCTTGATGTGTTACTGAAACAGATTCCCAAGTAGAGGCTCAGCAGCAGTTAGTATAAAGGCTGAAACGTCAAGAGAAGGATTGAGTTCCTTCCTCACATTTCCCCTATTTCCTCTTTTCTTTTAGAATAGCAATGCCCAATTATGGCTCTGTACCTCCTAGTCAGAACTTGGGAGCACACAGAAGTAAAAAATCCTGAAAGATGAAAGCTAACTGAATGTGGCTGACTTGAGGTTTTAGATATAGTTTCTGAGGAGTTTTAATTTCGTAATTATACTCCATTGCTTGTTGCACAGTGATGCCTACGTGTACTAGTTCAGAAATCAAAATCCTGCATTATGATTGGTGCTGCCCCAGCATATGCAAGCAAGTTTCTGCTCCAAATACTGTTTTCGTTACAAATGAAAGAATCAAGCAGACCTTTAGTGGCAGTAGCATGCAAACACTAGCATTCTCATGCCGTTCTTCACTTCTGCTTTGTTATCACTAAGTGCTACAGCAGAAACAAGACTGAAGGAGGTAATTAGGAAGATAAATCAAAAGGAAAAAGTATGCCTGACATACTGATGCTTCTGAAGCCTGAGAAACAGAAAAGTAGTTTGGCGCAACTGATGTTATCCCAACAGGCTGATGTTCATTGCTGTGTTCTGCTTCCAGTTGCTTTATTGGGAAGGGCAATAGCATGGAGCCAAGAACAAATTCCCAATTCTAAGATCAGTTTTACAACAGTCTCAGCAGCCCTGAGAGCAGCCTGATGGTGCTAACTCCCCAAGGGCTGTAATCACAGGGGTAGTTAGAATGGAGGTACTGTCTACCTCTCTCATGCATTTCTCCCCAGACTGCAAATGTCAAGGCATAGGGCCAACTGTGCTGACTTTATGTCTGCTAAGTATCTCTGGCATGTGGTAAGTTTGAGCTCTTTGATGTTTTCAAAATATACAGCTGGACCAGAGAACTACCTGACAGAAAACTGTTACAAATGTCATTGCTACTGAGCTTCTCCGCTTTTATGTTTGTCACCGGAGTAAAGTGGAACTTTGAGTGAGTTCCTCTAAATTTATGCTCTTGCTGGGACAAAGCAGGTAAATTGCTTGAACTACTGAACTCAGATGCCCAGAAAACAACAGCAACTTGTGCACTCAAAAATGGCCAGGAAACAGGTTTGAACTAGGAATATCTGAAGATCTGTGATGGTGCAGAGAAAATGGTTAAAAAAAAAAAACAAAACCACAAACCAACCACCAGATTTCTACAATGCACCCACAACGGAGACCCAGAAAAAAAAAAGTCATACAAGACACCAAAAATTATTATTCTGGTACCATTTACAGACAATCTTACAGGACACAGTCTTTACTCACGTAACACATACTGCTTCCCTATGTTTCCTTTCCCATTATTGTTTACTGTCTACATATTATAGAGGTCAATGTCTTGATGCTGTTTGTGCTGATAAATAAATTACATGTGGTTCCCCTCTGATGACCCACACTTTACAGGATAACAATGTTATGCTGCACTTCAGAGATACTCAGAGACAATAAAAAAAACGTAAGTCAAAACTGACTTTGAGGCTGGAAGTCACTCCACATTATCCCTCTGGTTACATGCTATCCTAACCTATTTAGCTGTACCAAGGGTTCCTTTCACAGAAGTAAAGGAAAAGCAGAGTAGCACCCATCATCATCTGTCTGAACTTACAGTTTAGTCATGGAAATCAGAAGCTTTATTCTATTCTATACTGGTGATATAGAATATATTCTATATTCTATTCTAATACTCTGCACAGAATATTCAATTCTGTACTATAGTTCATGGCAGTGGTCTAGCAAAGCTGTCAGTTCCGTTCCCTCATGATCACTGAGCTGAGCTCAGGGAAGCCTCTCTTACTTCCATGTTCAGCCATAACTTGAAAAGATATACCAAGGAGGCCATTCAAAAGGTTCATTAGCCAGGGCGGGGAAAAAGAAAAATACTAACTACAAACCATTTCCCAACCCTTCCCTAGGAGTCTACTTCCAAATCCCATACTTAAATCTAAACCAAGCCAATTCAGAGGGCAGAGCAACAAATTCCCTTGTCTGCCCTTCCTGCCTAGGGAGCTGGAAAGAAAGGGAACACCCTTCTCTTGATAACCTCAGCCCCAGCTTCCCCTCTAGGCTCACAGCTGAGCCCAGATCAACCAGGCAATCAGCAGGAATGGTAACTGCTTGCTTGCCAGAACACCTTTAACTTGGCTGTAGTATGACAGAGAGAACACTATTTGCTCTAAGGCCACTGGCTCAAGCCCTGAGCAGGAAAATAAATGTGTTAATAATACTTAGCATTTTTTTGCTTAATCATTCAGCTATGTAAACAGAGGAAGAAGAGAAAACTTCTTTCCTAAAAACACAACTAGAGATGCTTCCTCTAGAAAAATGAACATTCTTGCCTCAAACTGAAACTTAATATAATAACTTTTATTTTTTAAATGAATTTGCATGGTCAAGCTATAGCTTTGAAAGGAAACCTAATCCATATACAGTTTGGAAAAACATGAAACATAATCTACGAACTTTTTCCGAAGTGAAGGCTAGATGTAAAGAGCAAGTGTCCAGGACAGAAAGAGCCTCTGAGGAATCAGTGGTGATCCATGAAGCAGCTCGATTTGATCCATTATGTACATATCATAACAATACTTTGCAAATCTAACCCAAGGATGAAATAACATTTTGAAAATTTTGACTAATCAATTTGAAAATACTTAAAACCAACACAGGCATGTTACAAACTTGGGGTTGGGGGGTGGGGTGGGTTGTTTGTTTGGTTTTTTTAAATCAACTTCCCCAAACTAAACAAGAAAACTCTGTAAGGGAACTCAGGAGATTGCTTTGCTGGCCCCAGTTTCAGATGGCTAATATGCCCTCCGCTTTGATTACATTTCATATAAAATAATGCATTTGTGAAGAAATTGAAGCTCTACCTGAAGAAAAAAAGGAAGAATTGAGAGAACTGCTTAATTACAACATAGGACAGAAGAGTTTATTTATCCTGTCGCATAGCCCTGAATAAATTCCAGTATCATTACTACCTTATATATGTCAACATATAATCCAAACCAAACCATGAATAACCAAAAAGTATTCCAAACAAAAGACCCTGAATACAACTCAAGTTCTTACAGCCAAAGTACAGAAATGTCTCTGGAATTTGAGGTTTAATTTACAATTCTATTACCATGCTATGAATTATTGCATACGCCTTCTGGAAAGAGGATAGACCTGTTAAACCCCTAGTGATAGGATTTAGAAGTATAGCAGATTAGTAATCGTTCAAATAGAGACTTGTCATGAACTAGGCACAAACAGAAGCAGCTAATCTAACACTGACACACCTTAAGAAAAATCTGTTCTGTGATTTACAGAGGAACTATGATGCAACTCCAGATACTCTGCTCTCAATTCATAATGACAGTCTCAGGTATACTGCACAAAAAGCAAGTCTAGTATCTTGTTCCACTGTTACTTTTTCAGTTCACTGTGGTTTATAATGGTAGTCTTGGAACAGCCTCAGGGCCCAAGAACAGGTTCTTATACAGATGATGCTCTGTCTACAACAGACTTTCTAGGACTTTTAAGGATTTTGTCTTGTCTATCTGAGGAGATCAACTGGAATAGATACTTGAAAAGAGCAGTACCCTACATAGACATTAAAATAACTTAATTATTTTATCCTAGGATTTGAAGGATGGGAAGAGTATCAGTCCTATCAGTCCAACGAAGACCTAGAGGAGGCTAACCAAGCATCAAGAATTTGCAGCAAGCGGGCTAATAATTTTTCACCGTGTAGCTTCGCCCAACAGTTTTAACTTAAGATTATTTTCCCCAGGAAATCAGCATACACATACCTTACCTCCTCTGTAAGTGTCAGCAGTTCAAGTTGCTTGTGTGATTTCCTAAAGTCTCCCTATTTATCCTTCTCAACTTCCGCAATATAGCATTGATGTGGCTTGAATTAGACCTTCCTGACAGCATTTAAAGTTCTCTTTGATGCAGAGCATGTCTTGCTGATTATATTTGAAAGACATCTTGTAATTTCTCTTAACAGCATAATTGCATTTTTGATTCATCCATTTGTTTACTGGAGTTTTGATCTATGCATGGAGTAATGGCACTAGTGAACCAAGTAAACAAAAGCACATGCCTGTCAGGATTTAAAGGCACCACTGTGCTGAGCAAATGTGCATTGCCTTTCTTCACTTGTTTAATATTTTAATAAACTGTTGACAACTGGCCTTCTACCTATAAGCTAAATCAAGGCTCTGCAAAGAAATATTTGGGAAATTTGGATCCTTTTTAGGTCCATCTCTGCCCATGTCTTACTTTTCACATGTGTCACAGATGTTAGGTATGACATCCTAGGTTCGTTCCCCTCTTTCCTCAGTGAGAGACGTCTGAATCTAGTGCTGTATAGCAGCCAGGTCACCACACCAAAAAGAGACACCACCACCCCCCCTCATACCTTACTGCAGAGCCACATCCATTTAACCAGCCCACTCGCTTTTAGTATTTCAATTCCTAGTCAGGCAACAATGCTGCCTATCTTGGTAATTTTTCTACTACCAGGAAGGCCTGCCTCCAGCTGGTAACCTTATGCCAATAATATCCACTCCTCTTCCCTTGTGATGTTTATCCTCTGCCATTGCTTAGAGAAGTAATCCACACTCCCCATAGGCTGAGGAAAACAGATCCTAAATCACTGCTCCCTGCTGACAATTTTTGAAGATGTTGCTTAGCATAGAACAAGATATACCAGTGAGCTGTGCACAGCACCAAATTGCCACAATTGACAATGGAGAAAAGAGGACATCTCGTTATCTTATAATTTTCTTTGAATTTGAGGTATGTCAGAACTCAAAGAAAGGGCTTAATTCCTAGATGAATAAATCAAGTGACTTCCTGACAGCAGATCCTGATTCTATGCTGCCCTTCCTCTACAAAAATACTCTCAACTCACAAGCACACTGGATACAGGGTTGCACACAGCCCACTCTGCTAACTCATTCGTGTCTTGCTTGAGACAATACATTGAGAAGGATATTATGGGACTAAGCCAACAGAGTCTGCTGTTAACAGGAATATGTACTTAGAGCTGTCATCCAGACCCTCACCTCCCAGCACAAGGGAAAAGTGCCTGTTCAAATGGCCACTTGGTAAGGTGGGTAGTATGAAGTGTGCAACAGCAACAAGGATTTAGTTCCCTGATGTCACAGCTTTGGGTTTGTTTTTGTTTTTTTTTTAAATAAGGGGCAAGGGAGGAGCTGCAACTAGGCACAGCTTCTCTGGATGCAGATCTGTGACCAAAGTATAGCAGAAAGTAAAGACTGGGATGGGACAGCTTTCTGTTCAGGTCATCAGACATTTGCTTTTTAATTAAGCATTTGTTAAGGAAGCTATTTTCCACTCTGACTCCACACACCTTCAGTCAGTAATAAAATCTTTCATTTGCCTTTAGCAAACTGACCTCAACCTTATATGGAATTTAAGCAGCTCACAAAGAATGCAGTAAACCTCTCGTCCCTTCTCTGAGGCAACTGTTCTTTAAGTGCTTAGCAGAACAACGCTAGAGATCCTTTAAGAAATGCAGGAATTTCAAGCTCAAGCTACAGCTTGGTTTGTAACTAAGGGAAAATTCAGTTCTACTGTCTAGGAATGTTTCCAGGAATGTAATTTTTACAGCGGTAAATACAAAATGCTTTGAAATACTAAGAGGACATGACAATTTTTATCAGGGATCCAGTACAAGGAAGTTTTACGGCCTAAGTTTTAGCAGTACAAAGAAGATGATTCTGAACATCACTAAGTTTATCAGTTCCTGGGAAATAGACTGTAGGCTGCCTACACAGCCTGATGCAGCACATGGCTCTTGCATGCTGAATCTCACAGCAGCAAGATCATGGGGCTGCTCGCTCCAGGGACTTGCCCAGGAAATTAATTTCTGCTAACAAATGGGATCATCAGCAGACTAGACTTTTAGGGTTCACCTTTGGCAACAGTGGGGGCTTTCAAGAAAACAGGCAACCTAAGTGCAGGAGCTGGCTGCAGGCTGGCTGGGCCCAGAAGGACTTGGCAGGGGCAAGTACTGTCTGTTGCCAGGAAAGGGGATCCCATTTCACGGGTCTTTGCAACAAGACCCGTGACAGCCCAGCTGCATGAGCACACTCTGAAAAAAAGTCAGGGCAGCCAACTTCTAACCAGACATTAAAAGAGTTTTGACTACAAAAAGCTCAACCAAACAATGTTTTTTTCTTTCTTTCCTTTTGTCCCCTATATCAGAGAGAGCTTTTGCAACAAAGTGACTTTTCTAAGCTGGATTCATCAAATGCATTCATTCCGGGAGTCTAAGTAACCCTATATTCACCCAGAACGACTTCTGCCTCACCTTCACTGACAGAAGCAAGGTGTGGGGTAAGCAAGCCTGATTTAAACTAAATACTGAAGTCTTTTCAGAAGGGCATCTCACAGCAGGGCTTGTTTGGGCTGCACATTCATAAGCAACCTAGAGGTACAAAGGCTCAAATCTTAGTCACCAGATTAAAATTTCCGTATCGAAACAGGATGAAGCTGGAGGTAAAAAGTCCTATACATTTGTTCCAAAGCAAGAAATGCACTGCCTTGCATGATTATTGAAGGATCGGTGTGCTTTATCTGTAGATACAAAATTACTAAAAATAAAAAAAGAGACCTAAGAGAAGTCTTTATAACTTGTGAGAAAAACACCTACCTAAAGGCTCCCCTTTTCAGCCCTTTCCCACAATTAGTTTTTCAAACTGAAAATCTCCTTTGCACTTTGACAGCCTCCCTAGGAGACACTGCCCTGCTTTTCACCACCTTGCAGCGATTGGTATGTAGCAAAATGCAGCAGGCTTGGCAGGTCTGTAGGTGAGGGAGTTCATTTTTCCAAGAAGGCTGGACACACTTACTTCAGATACAGCATTCTTTAAAGCTCCAAGTTGTTTTGGAGATGGGAGAAAATACTTCACCTCTTTGTGCAACTGTGTGCCCCCCAGGAATATGTCTGATATGGAAAGGCTGCTCAAACAGTGGATGGAAGGAATAAAGTCCAGGTTTTCTGGCACTGCACACCAGTTCTTTGGTTCTGCCTGCTTCTTCTTAAACAGGCATAGCCTTTTAGTGCTCTGGCTTATACTTACGGGGCCACTCATACAGGAAAGGAAAACAGAAATTTGACAGCAGCTCTCCCAAAGCAAATACTTTGTAAAGAACAAGACCCAGTAGAGAAAGGTACTTAGTATTGACTCAGGAATGGTTTTTCTCTCCTTTTGTCACATTCCAAGATAAGTGAAGGCACCCCGAGCAAGAGGGGGCAATGCAAACTAGAAGATCCTAATCAGTCCGAATTATGTAGAGACAGTGGGTATGCAGAAATGCTCTCCTGTGAGCTCTGTGTAACATTAAATTTTTATCCTGTCCAAGCGCACCATCCACAGAAGCCCCAAAGCAGTGAAACAGCTTAAACTAGCACATCAGCAGCAGCAAAAAAGGGCACTATATTTAGGGTAGGGATGGGCCAAAAAAACCCCAACTGAGTCTTCCAAAGATGCTGACACTATCCCTCAAAAGATACTGTAGTTGCACAGATTTTCAGACTTTTAAATCCTCAGACAAAAAGATCAATGTGGTTGAGGGGGGCACTTCTGTTCAGAGGTCAACTTGCATGCTTCTCCTGTCAGAAGCATGTGCTGTTCAGTCAATCTGATCTCACCAGGGAAGCTTGCAATCTTGTTCTTCAGGACTATGCTGCAAAGCAGAGGATATGGAACTGCAACTCCCATTTCCCTAGCTCTCTGCAGGATGGGGTCTCTAGGCCCAAGGACACCCACAGCATGGCAAAGTGCCTAAGCACAGAAAACCTCGGCTGGCTGCGGAGAAAGGAACACAGCAAGCCTCCAGCCTCTTAGACACCACAGCTCTAACGGGAGGCTGGCGGCACTCAACTCTAACATCACAGGCAGAACACCATCATGACAGTATAAATATTGTACTTTTGCAATTCTAAAATTGTACATTTTCAATTTACTAATACATATATTCAGAATCACAGTACTGAGTGGTGTTAGCACCACTACTATTAAGCCAAGTAAAATGATGAGACAGACATCCATCCTGAAATTTGCTCCACCCAGACAAATTACCTCTCACCCCCTCCTTAAAAAAGGCCCATTCCAATGCCTACTGCAATCTGCCAAAGTCTTTGCTGTGGCTTTGAAGGTTTCTTCAACATTTTGAAGCTTCCCAAGCAACCCATATTAGAAATTTCTTAACAGAAACAGAAGCTGAGAGTAAGCTCCAAAACTCAAATCCAATTATTAGAAAAAACTCAGTGCTGGCAAACATTAAGAACTGGGGTATTTGCCTGGGGGCTGTTTGGGTCACAGTGTGTCTGGCAAAGGAGAAAAGAGGTGAAGAAAAGGTGGCTTGTGCTTGGCTGAGATTTGGTGTTGGTTTAGGTGCACTCCTGCTTTCAGGACTTTTCTATTCCTCCTCAAAAAAAGTAAATTAATGTATCAAACCCAGGGTGGCACTTCTGACAAAAATCATAGTTTAAATAAATATAATACTAGAGGTGCTTCTAATGAACAATACATAGTAAAAACGTCATTTCTACCTACAAAGGCTGCCAGCACAAGCTGTTCCTCTGAACCCAGATCAGGGATGCTGCTTATTTGGCATGACATCACTGCTGAGGTTGTTTTAATTCTTTCACACAACTTCATTTTATTTGGCGTATGACATTTGGTGAATCACACCAGTTTAATGGTATGAATTCCTTAACGGGGAAAAGTCATTAGACCAGTACTGGAATTGGTCTCCAATATCAGCCCTTACTGAAAGGAAAGGGCAAGTGTTTCAATAAAAAAATAATGCTCTTTACTAAAACGCTGTAAGTTAAACAATATGTATTTTCCTCCATTAAAACTACCTTCCTACAGCTTTGATACAGTAACAAGGGAAGACAATAACAGAACAAAAGATGTCTTGAGTTTTTCTCTTCTAGGCTTTCTCTTACAGGAAACCATGTACCTTCTGCCTTCAGAAAGCCCCTCCTTTTCTCCTTACACCTAGTGTGTAATAATTAAAGAGACACCTGCCTCAGCAGGAGTCTGCAAAATGAATTGAACTATTCCTCCCTCAACTAGATCAACACCTGTTAAGAGGGTGGAGAATTTCTGGTAGCCATAGCAGCCTGTTACAGCTTTTATATGCTGGTACAGGGACCATAACCAAAGAGCGGCAAGTTTGTTTCCATGAGAATTTCTGCTATGGTACAAATCCTGCACTGCTCACTCCTGAAGTATGTTTATACTCCAAAAGTCTGGGGACCATGCAGGTCAGTGCCCCTCCAGCATTTGCAGTGAGTGTGCAAAAAACTGCTTGGGCCTAGAAGTAACAGAACAAGTAACAGAGCAGGGAAAAAAGTCCTCCCCACAGCAATTCCAAGCAGAGACCACAATTGCTCTGCTGGTGCATTGGGTGGGGATTTGTGACAGAGAAGAGCAGTAAATATCCCATTTTCATGCGCTAAACTAGGCAGCAGTAAACAGCTCAGCTCTCTGAGAGATGATCTTGCATTTTCCTTTTATTCTTACCTTCTGTATTTTGCCAGTTCAGTATCTGCTGCACTCCTTCCTTAGAGGCCTGTGTTTGCTCTACTGTGAATAACATTCACCCAGACAGGAGCGCAGCAGCTCTTCCCTCTTGCAGCAGCCTCCTGTAGTAACTTTACTGAGCAGTGTGCTGCTGTTTCTGCATACTCTTCATCCTGTTAAATTACACAAAAAATTAAGTAAGTCACGTATGGGACACCTTCATAATGGCCTCAGTTCATCTTGTGCCCCATTTGCAGAACAGGGATCTGCCTAGAGGCGGGCCTGGGCTGAAGAAAAACTCCAGCATGCACTGACTTAAGTCACCTCTGCCTCAATAGCCCATAAAAGCATTAGCAGCACCTTCCACCACATACAAAAATCCCAGTATAGCATTTTATAAATCAGAAACCTACCCTGATCCTGTCAGGCTGATGCATCTGGACTGTTTGGGCCAAATCCAGCCGAGCTCAATGGCAGCCATTTTAGGTGTACGGCCTCTCTGAAGCAAGCTGGACGGACCTTCTCCCATTTCTTCACAGGAGCACCCTAAATACCGGGGTCGGAGAAAGAGGAGAAAGGTCTGCCAGCTCAAAGGGCTCCCTCAAGAGCTGGAAAGAGCAGAGAAGGCCGGTCAGCCGGCGTGGAGCCAGCCCAGCCGCCTCGGGGCCTCGCCGCACGCCCGTACCTCACCGCCTGCCGCAGAAGGGCCATGCAGGCGGAGGCGGCGCCGGCCATAGCACGGCACTGAGGGCCATACTCTCCGGGATGTCCCCAGCGGGTGAAGAGGCTCGGGATCCCCTCCGTTGGGCCCTCCTTCGTCCCCTGTGTTTTCTGCCCCGCCCCCACCAGCAAAAGGGAGGGAAAAGCACCGGATCCAGTCACGCAGGGGAACAGAAGGCAGGAGGGAAGCGTGCTCCAGCAAAGACTGTTTTTCATCTGACAAAAGGGAGAAAAAGTCCAGGAGGAGAAGAGATGTTGGACCTCTTTTAATGAAAGCTCAAAAAGAGGTTAGAGGAAAGTAGCTCTGCTGCCAGTTCCCCTTCCTCACACCAGCAGAAATAACGGTGCGTTTGACTGAGGAGGCCCTGGCGGCCGGGTGCGCCATGCCTGCGGGTAGCCAGGCCTCCCTGCCTGGCCTCATCCCCCAGCCAGAGCTTACCGGTGGCAGTGGGCAGATGTGCACACCCTGGGCTAAGCGGGCTGCGCCTGCATGCATCGTGGGGGATGCAACAACATTTACACAGAAAGACCCGCGTGCCAAAACCCACAAAGGAGAGGGCTATGAAAGCGCCATTTTGCTCAGCAACATGTGGGTTATATTAGACAGTATCAGCCACAAAATCTTTCTAATGTGTATAGATAAAGCAGACCATTGTGCGGTTGTAAAGATCAGCGCTCAGGGGCACAGGGAGATTATGAAATGGCCCCACAGGCTTTGACTGCACTCCAGAGACTCTCGCCACAGCGGTTTGAAACATTATCAGCCCCCATCCAAGTGTCCTGCCTCTATGCCAGCGCTGGCATCCCCCACAGCACAGAGAGCAGAAGAGATGTCCCCACACGTCAGCGGCTCCAGCATGTAATTCAGCTCAGTTTACCACAAAAATGAAAGTTGATGGAGCAGAGATACCAACCTGTCCAAGGGAAGGGCTCAAGCACAGCCTGTTACTTTCTGCTGGCTCTGTCATGAGGGCAGTAAGCTTTGGCAGAGGGACAGAGTGGACAGCAGAAACAATCATGGCTTACGAGGCTTTAGTGAGGTGTGTCTTTACCTGGCTTTAGTGAGATGAGTCAATGCTTGCCTGTCCAAACCTCCAGTCAAGTAATATATGCCAGACCTTGCAAGGAGAAGAGCCCAGAACCCAGCTCACCTGGAGTCACCTCTGAGACACTTGCCCACAGGGAAATAACAGCTGAGGTAAGATTTTGAATACCAGACATAGAAATCCCATGATTTGTTCTGTATAAACTTGAGACAGTGGTTAACTGCCTAGCTTTATTCCCTTTCTCAGCTCTGGAGTAACTTACTTGATTGTGTCTGTTTCTCTTGAAGTAAGATAAACCTCACTTTAAGGGTCCTGAACTTTCAGAGACTTTTGATCACCTGTGGCAGTTCAAAAAGTTGAAACAATATCTGGTATTTATCTGCTGCCCACTGTGCAAATCTGAGTAAAGACTTGTCTAATGTCAGGACCAACAAAAAATAAAGCTTTTCTATAGTATATCAGGGTTACTAAAACAGTATCTGTGCAGAAGAGAATTGCTTTCTGGTATCTGTAGAAATACGGAATCCAAAACCTCCTACAAATGTAGAGTAGGGTAGAGTTTTAATGCCAAAATACAGAGGTTTTTTTCATTATTAAGTACAATTTTACAAACAGTTGTGCCCAGACATGCCCACACACAATTTATGGACTGAAGTAAGAGAGATAGTGTGACTTACAGCGCCTTAAAAAAAAAAAGAAAAGGAAAAAAAAAGTCGTTGTTAGAGTATTATGTGAAAATAGCAATACACTCACATATTTCTCACATGAGGCAAGCAAATATCTCTAACTAAATAAGGGCCTATTATTAGCCTTCCACGTTCTCTCTTTTAGTAACCTCAAAAGCAGCACCACAGTATGTTCAGCCTTGCTTCCTGCAAACCATAGTCCAGCGCTGAATGTACTACTTTTCCGTCACCGTAGCATTGCTGCTCAGAGCCTCTGGTCTGAAGTTTGCATGGGGAGACAGGTCAGCTCCGTTTTGAAAAACCCTTGGATAGCCTTCTGTCTCACAGAAGCGTAAGTGCGGATTCAGCGAGACGCTGAACAACCTCTGGGAGGATCACAGGTTAAGCATACAGCAGAGGTAACAGATAAGGTGCCAGCAGATGGCACTCAAGAATGTGAGCAGCGCTCCTGGGCTCATCGGAGCTGCAACCCGCCCCCGGTTGCGTGAGGCACTGCGAAGTACTTGCATGCAGGTTCTAACAAGCCCAGTATGTTTCCAGACTGAACTCATGCAAAGTAAGAAATAAGTGCTTTCAGTGTTTCACATCTTTCATCGGGGATCTAATTCCTGTCTCCAGGTTAGGAAATCTTTGCATGTGTGCTGCATGTGACCAAAGCACTCTGTAAAATAGCCTCTTTCTAGATTTATATCAGGGCTGAAGGAGTTTTTTTGCTGCATTACAGATAAGCAGAACCACTTCCTGTCTTTTTTTTTTCTTCTTGTTTTCTTGCCTCTTCCTTGGGTCTTGGCAGTTGGGTTAAGGAATTGGAATTTGAATGGTTATGGGTTAAGAGCTCCTTTTTAAAGAAACGCTTTGGTCTCTAGCCCACTATTCCTTACTAAGTTCACTACAGTAGGTTACTCCTACTGGTCTTAGGAAATGGGTCAATTACCTTCTATAGCTTAATTTTAACAACACTAGATAGGCTCTGCCCACTAGAATTCTACTACTGGAGTCTTGGAAATGCTTGGAAGGAAAAATCAGGGTCTGCCTGTTGATGTCGCTGAGCTTAACCCTCCTCAGGTCTGCCAGCTAACCTTCTACTTGTAGGAGTTCAGTTGATAGGGAGGATAAAGTTACGTCTTAGAAGAGAGACTACAAGTAAGGAAAGGAGTCTTGTTACTCCATAATTCATGAAGTTAGCCTCTCAGCTTGCTGACAAGAACTTTCTTCCGTGATTTACACCTGGCCTCTAGGGAATTAAGAGGGTTTTTTCCCTGCCTTTTTGCACCATAACTGGGTTGAATATATCCAACATTGAAAACTCCAGAGTGTAAGAGAGTGCCCAAGTCATATTTTTGCCAACATTTCTCTGGTCTAATATGGGCAGGTAAGAAAGAACTCTGTTAATGCTGAAAGCATTTTCCAAAACTCTCCCTGTAAGGCTTCAGACTGAATATTAAAGTCTGGGCTAAAGTCCAGTGCACTGAATCCACAGAAGTTTCATAAGCTAAATGGAAGAATTAAACAACATTTCTACAGTCTCAAGTGTATCCATAGCACCATGGAACCAAGTGTGGCATGCAGCTGAAGCTCTTTGAAAGGGTCAAATGCAATTTCCAGTATAGCTATAGTTGTACAGTGGTTAATAATTTAGCATTTAAATTGTGTCTGCTGAAAGCTTAGTATACAAGTTAACACGACAGTATTTTTCTTTTGGACTCAAAAAATGGTTTAAATTGGTAATACCATTTCAAAATATTTTTGTGGTTTATTTTGTGGGGGTTTTGTTTGTTTAATAACCCATGAAAGTAGTGCTTAATTAGGAAACTGACATTTGCATACTGATCTGTTCCTCCCTGAGAGAGCCCAAGAAGTGAGCTCTCCACTCACATGCACACAAACACGCAGCAGCTCTGGCTTCCAGCCCACTGTGACGTGAGCCTGCACAAAAAAATTTATTGCCAGTTTCCAGAGATTTCACATGCCACTCATGAATGTCTTAATTATTTGGGTTTAATTACCACAGCTCCAGTTGGGATACACTTGTGGGTGGCTTTTCATCCAAACTGTGCAGCTGTCCTGACTGAGGGAACAGTTGTTCAAAAAAAGGGACTGAACTAATTAACAGAAAATAAAAATACATAGCTGAGAGCGACACATCTATGATTATACTTAGGCTAATAGGTAAGATAGTGGCCTGGAAACGTGTGCACTGAGATTCAACTTCAAATCCAGCTTTCTGCTTACCTTCTGACTTTCAGCATGTCCTGGTGTTCTGAATTTTCTTTTCCCCATCGCCGTTTTGGCTGGTAGTTCTATCTGAACCAAATGGATTTACTAGGGGTATTCAAAAAGCTTTTAAGCTCTTCCCTTAACATTGGTTTGTGCAGTATGCTTGTATTATGCATTATGGCCCATGCTGTATGACTGCAAGGCCCTTACAGTGAGACTGAGAGTTAAAATGGCCTCTATCCTGAAGACCTGACCTCTCCTGAAGACAGCTGATCCCTGTGGAGCCTCTAGGATCACTGGAATGCTAACACCAGTTTTGATTCAGTGTTGCACAGAGACATTTACAAAGAAGTTTGGGGCCCCTGTAATGTTCAGTTATTTTTTTCTCCTCTACTTCTGCAGTCTTGACCTCATTTTCTCTTACAATGAAGGGCTTGGTTGAAGCAAAGGCAGTAGGTAAAACAGGAAATGGAGTGGAGAAGTAAAGAACAAGCCAGGAAAGAGTAGAATATCACTTGGCAGAAAAAGACTGAGGAAGTATTAGGTAGACATTGAAACACAGATATATTATGGCCATAGGAGTGGAGTTTTAGGACAGCAGTGAGAGCTTATGGGACTCAAGTGGAGAATGTATCTCTACTAAAAATCAGAAACATGTAAGGTTACGGTTGAAGGTATGCACTTCAGGGCTGTCATGGAGTCTGAGAAAAGACCAGACAAACGAGGGGATGGCATGAGATACAACCAGCACAACTAGAGATACCAAGCGGGCCAATTAAGCGGCACGGAGAATAAAGCTGCAGCAATAGAAAGCAAACAAAGAGGACTGGATGCCACTTCTGAAAGGGTGACCATCTCTCAGAAGACGTAACAACCATGATTATTGCCATTAAAGGAAAAAAAGCACCATTCTGAGAAAGAGCATAGAAGTTCAGCAAAAGCTTGCTGAAAAAAAGAAAAAGGTTTATAAGTCATATTGGATTCTGTAGAAGATGAACAATACATAGAAATGGGATGTAAGTTCTACACTGGCAGGAAAGGAGACCTGCAGGGTAACTGTATGCACATTTTCCCAAATGAAATTCCATTGCATAGTTAATAATCACATGTAGACTATGGATTGATCTTTAAGCATTTAGCCAAAATGTTACTCAAGGCAAATGTCAGCTTGGCCGTAACTCATAGTGGAGAGGAGGGGTCCAACACTTGATTCAGAAGCTGACTCTCCCTGGTCTAAATTTGAAATAAGCTCATTCTTTCCTAAGGTAGAAAAAGAAGTTGAAATCTTTCAGGATGTTTGCTTGAGGCAGAGTTTTGCCATTGTTTTTATTTTACTTCCCTTCTGATCAAAGTAACTCTAGTTAAAAAGCCTTAATGACAAGGGGAAAGTCTTGATTCTGATCTCACAAGCCGTGTCATGCCAGGATGATTTCACAGACTTCAGCTGAAATACTTCCAGTTATGTTTGGGTGAATGACTTCAGAATTAGGCCCAGGGTGTCCATGACTTCACACTCCAGGATCCTGAAGGTGCAGGTTTTTTATAATTGACACAGGCATGTGCAGAAGGTGGACCATTCCTGGAGAACACTCCCACTTCAAAACAATTGCTATGGTGGATAAAGAGTTTACAAACAGCCATAGTTCATTCCACCTGTGTGTTCGCCCCTCTCAATGCTAAAAGGGTGCCTGCCTGCCTACATTAAAGCTGCTGTTGGCTGCATACGTAATTTAGCATTTATTTTAATACAAGTGGAATGGCTACCACAAACAATCATCAAAGCAAGCAAATGGCAAACATGTGCACATAAGGGAACAGCATCCTTTGATGGAATTCAGTCTTAACAAGACAGCCAAGAGTCGCAGAGGCCTCTGTCTCGTCTTTAGGATACCAGTGATAGGTCTTGGCAAACATCTTCTGGAGAGAGGCAAAAGCATCAGACTGCACTCACAGCTGCAGTCAGTCTCAGAAGATACGATTTCATAGCCATACTTGGGATTTCTCACTGGGCTGAGGTTGTTATTCGCTCAAGCTGAATAAGGAAGTGTGAGTGAACAATGTCTTGCACTGCCCTTCTCATATTGGGAGTATTTGAAATCTCATCCTAGACAATGACAGGACAAGTCAAAACTGTAGCAAAATACTGTGATGGAAATTTTCATTTTGACTACTTTATTTTCTTCCTGTCTGAAATTACTTTCTGGAAGGTATTTCCCCACAGTAGTCTGAGTGGAAAAGCTGTAAATATCAGAGCAAGTTAGATTACATCTGAAGTTAAACAGTTACCCTCAAAACGTGCTGTTGTGGAAAGCTTCAGGGAAAGCAAGACTGCAGTCTTTGTCATAGAATCATTTAGGTTGGCAAAGACCTTTAAGATCATCAAGTCCAACCGTTAACCTAGCACTGCCAAGGTACACCACTAAACTGTGTCCCTAAGCACCACATCTACCCATCTCTGTCCACACAAAGAGGCGGACATCTACACAATCTGCTGCTCATGTCAAGGTGGAGTGCAAAGAAGCAATCAGAACACATATTTCTCTGCCAACAATATTCTTTGAATTTAGGTTTCCTCAGCCTTGAGACTGGGAATCCCGCTACTTAGAACAGCTCCAGCTATCTATCCTTGGGCTGGCTACAGCTCATACTTTAAAGAACATGGGACAGTAGTTGGCAAACTTAGCTGACTATAAAGCTACTGCAATATTTAGGAAATATTATTTACTGATAGTAACAGGTTTCAGTGATATGGCACTGACTTGTGCTACATATACATATATGCGTGCGTGTGTGCTGATAGCCAAGTACAATTGTATCTACATTAGCAAGGAAAGTGGTGTAAAAGTAACAGATTTGTAGAGCAAATCATTTGGTACTAAGGACCAGAGTTTGCCCTGTATACACTGTAGGGAGCTTTATTTCAGACTTTCTCTAGTCTTGTGTGGACTGAATGCCTATTTGTGGTCTGATCACATCTTCCAGTTTCATCTAAAAGATACCCAGTTTGTGTGCCTCAAGGCCACCCAATAGTAATGAAAGCACAGGAAGTGAGGTTAACAGAGAGATTCACATCAAAACTACAGTTCTGATCCAAATTAAAATGCTAATGAAGTTACATGTCACGTTACATGGCAGTGCAATGTGCAAATGGGTGATGCAGTCAGCGCCGTACCATTCTTCTGAAAACAATTTGCAGAGAAACCTTCAGTACCCTTAAACGACACTGATACCTTGTCTATAACAGTAATTCCTCTTACATATATGCAGCCTGACTTTTCCCTTTGCTTAAACGCCATTTCAAGTTTATTGCTTGCTAGCACAGCTTTAAATCATGGTTGGCTTTCTTGTGGCACCTGAAGCTTGTAATATCACACCATAAATGCACTGTGCTGACTATTGTCTGTAGAGCTGAGAAACTGTTTGCTTTACGATCTTTTTTTATGAACAGTCTCTAAATTGTTAGTAAACCTAGTCAATCTCTATTTTCCACTGTCCTGTAAATTAGAGGGGAAAATAAAATATGCTAAGTTGATGCTAAAATACCATAACATACTTCAATGATTTACTAGGGAATAAACAAAAGACAGATCTTGCCTTTTATAGATGCAAGCTTCACTGTGCCAGAGTCATATAATCTGCCTTTGCCAAAGTTTAATTACACACAGTGTTCGTGGGCCTTTGGAATCACAACCTCAGTTAACTTCCATAAAAAAAAAATAAAAAAAAAAAATCTGTGTTTAAGTACCTCACCAGAAGAATTTTTCCATCACGGGCAGGCTTTCATAAAGGAATCAACTGCAAAACAATATATTACGTATGAATATAGATGCTATGCTTCTTCCCAAGAGGCAGTGTGTATATATATATGTAGACATTTGTGATCCATCATAGCAAATACCTTGCTCCATCAGTGCCAAGGACAGTAGGATAAATTCTGATGCCCAGGGCTGGCCTGATTATTTAGAAAAGAACAATAAAATCCCAGATCTCAAAATGGCCTGAATGCTGCAACAGTGAGGATTCACACCAGTCAGGAGTGGGAAGAGAGGGATCATCTGAAGTTACTTACCCTGTAAGCCCAGAACACCAAAAATGCAATGGTTTAGTCTTGTCAGCATTATTACCAAGCATCCTAATGTCTTGTACTTAGGTAAACTTCACACACCAGGATGCCTTGTGTATGTCAGAATGCCATAAACCCCTACTTATTACTGCAACAGTTCCTGGGAACATTTAAAAAAAAAAAAAGGTGAAAAAAACCTGATCCAATCACCTTTCGGTTAAAGGTATGCATCAAAGAACAGATTATACCTGCTGTGCATAGTGACTTGGAATTAAAGGGGTTTTTTCTCCATTTGGCAAACACTTCTCCTTCTTATTACCACTCTGCTTCATATGCAGATAGGACTGAGGCTGTGGTTTAAATTCAACCATCCAAGCTTCCCAAGCACAACACAGGTATTGCCAAAACATTCAGCTGACAGAGTGTTCCCGGACAGGCAGATAATTTTTAGGCAATCTGAGTAGTTGTTTTTTCAAATGCCTCTTTCCCAGCTCCCCATATAGTCATTTGGTGGCTACCACCAGCTACTGAAGAGGACTGAGGTTTGGCTGCTCAAGAGGCAAGTGGCAAGGGTAAGCAGGATCTGGCAGACAGCAAGATGATGTAAGTTTTGGAATGCTTCTTTCTGGCCACTGAAATAAGCTAGAGAATGGAGCTTCAATCAAAAGCCACTAGTCTGGAGCTATTTTAAAGCTGTCTCGGCAGCTCACCTGGCAACAGCCTTGCACATATGCCTTATTATTGCAAAACATGTTATCCTACTGTGCACTGATTGTGCCCACAAAATTATGGTGATAACTATCACTGTTGGATTTCTACTGCTGAGGCAAGAGCATGACTGGAATGCTAGCTGTGGAGGTATTAATGAAAGACAACCTTTGGGTGTATGCTGTTTGAGCAATCAAAAAAGATTACATGATTATAAAATTCCAAGGTATTCCTGAATCTGGAAGATTTTAGTTCTCCAAACTATGGTTTTAAGATAGACATACAGGTCCCATTACTTAAAATGAGAATCCTGGCTGCATTGCTAATAAAGCTGAACAGTAGCTTTTAACACATATTTAACTTTCCACATCAATCACATGATTTTGCCTAACCTTGTGCTTAGTGGTTATAGGAATTTTACCCACTGAGAAGTTGCCTCCTGCCTTTGTTCACATCAATTCCAGTGGAGTTTAAGGTTATTGGATTCCCATGCAGGATAGAAGCCAAACGTTACAGGAACTTGTATAACAACAGATGGTGGTGCACATTGGATGATTAAGTAGCCCCAAGCTCTGTCTGGCCTATGGACATGAACAAGGAAAAAGATGTTTTTGCAGACTATTTGACATTTCTTGCAGGATAACACTGTATTGCTGAGCTCATGGTTTATATTTACATGCCTGTTCCTGAGATCAGACATCCATAATTACCCAGGAATAGCCACTGATTTCTGACATTGGAAACTCAGTTTCAAGTCCCTGCACTATTGGAATCAGCCAGGAATTTGAAGCACTGTCTCCCACATCTGAATCGACTGCTGTAAATGCAGTGTTGTTCACTGTATCGTTTAATTGTAACCTTGCAATGTCAGAGTAGTTGCAAACCACAGAGTCCCAGCATGGCAAATGACAATGTATGAGAAGGAGCAGGGGAACTGGAAGAAGATTGTGATAAGCATAACTGTTATTAAACAGTGTCAGAGCAAACCAGCTGCTTGGGAAAAAACCCACTGTAGCTTTCAATGCATTTCTAAAAGCATCAGCTGTGCTAAGAGAGGGGTACATTTGGTCAGTGCAGGAGGGCCAGAGGTTTGAATGTTGTGCTGTACCGCAAGTCTGCATGGCTAAGTTTTCTCTGTTGTTGAAACTGCTTCTGCCTGTCAAAGAAGCGGGAGTTACCAGATTTGGCCAGTGGCCCTGCACTTTTCCTCTGAACCCCTCTAACAACATGGGGGCTAGAGCAGATTTCATCTTTATATTTTCCAAAATCTGGTTTACATTTTCCTTTTCTCTTTCAAGAGCAGGTACTGAAGGATTGATACGGTGGGTCAGATCTCCAGGATGGCATAAACTAGTATGACCTGTGTTAAGGTGATTCTAATGTAGCCATTCAGTTTACACTGGTTGAACATGCCAAAAATCTTACCCCAAATTGGCCGTTATTCCATTTTGGCACATTTGCACTCCTCCTCCAGATGACTAATGGTGGTGTGAGGAGTCAGGAAAAGGAAGAAAAACCATCTGGCTACTTGCATTCAAAACTAGACATTCTGAACTTAGTTATTTCCCCAAATCATCCATTCTTGTGGGGGCAGGGAATTTTCCTTGTTTTGGATTCTTAGCTTTGTGGTCCAGAAGTTACTGTCTGAAAATTAAAAAGCCGGGAACCAGGAATGTCATGGCTTCTTGCTTGTTGGTACTGGGCTACATAGATCCCCTAGTTCTGGCAGAAGGCACACATATCTCAAAAGAGGAAACACACAGAAAATCAGTAGCCTGTAACATTTATAAATAGCAGATTAGGTAGCTGCTGTCCCCAGTAACACATTTGAAGCACTTCACACCACCAAGTGCCAGACAAAGTGTGTTACTGAGCTGTGGATGATAAGCGTATCTTCAACAGCAATAACTGCTGTAACTTACCCAACATATTCCCATACCAATTAACATCTTAACTACACACACATTGCCTAAAGGATCTAGGGAATTTGACAAGGGATTAGTTTAGATAACTTGGCGTTATTTTTATCATGATCCTACCAGTGTTGTATCTGCCCTTTATAAAGATATGCTTAACAGCATTGTCTAGTCAGTTTGTTACTCTTGCCTCCAGGTTAAGTTTTTAAATGTTGGGAAGTAGAAGTAGGGACACTCCTGAGTAATACTAATACAGCAGTCTGTTCCCTCACACTGATCTGGTAGACACGTATTATGCTGCAGAAATGCTTCCAGTATAGTTGCCTAGATAGAATGACACAGGGCTAGGATGCCCTTTTCAATCCTGTTTACCTGCAATTATCTGTACAGATAAAAACATGAGTACACATAAGAGGCTGCTTTGAACTCCTTCAGAAAATATGGACAAACATTAAACAGAAAGAGAGGTCGACTGTCCAGCATGGTCCACTGGGATCCCTCTTCTGCAGGAGAATTGGTTGGTGTCATTCCAAGTTAGATTCATATTCACATCCCTGCAAAGCTCTCTAGGAACTAGATCAGTGTAAGATCAAAGCACCTCTCAGTCTTCAGTGCGTTTAATCTTGCCATCTATCTCTGTGAGGTTTATGTGCAATTATCCTATTTTACAGATGGGGTAGAAAGTGTAGAGGCTAAAAGACTTGACTAAGGTCATACAGGAAGTCTGTGGGAGGATGAGGTATTAAACTGGCTAACATCATCTCCCCCCAGGTGAGACACCATCTCCAGTGTGGCACTGGAGGTTTGCCTTGATCACTGCAGCAGACTCTGAAATGAGACAAGGAGAGTCCCTGCTGACAGTGAATGCATTTATGTGAACACATAAAGGGAAGGAATGAAGGGAATTTTATAAGAGGGTTTACAGCTTTGATCAGTTTATGGTACTGTGATAAGATGTTAGTAGAGAAAAGCAAGTGTCTTTGGGAAACCTAAAAAGAATGTAGCTCCTCTTCCTGCCATGGGGGCTCTGAAACCCCTTGGGATGAAAAATCTTGGTTCAGGCTGTAGGATATTTATTTATTGAAAATAATAGCTGATGCTTTTTCAATGCCTTTGCATGCTAGAACTGCTGTGCTAGAAGTGATACCTCTGACATACCAACACTGGAAGAGCTCCATGCAGAGCAGCATGCCACACTACTGTTGCTGACGCGAGGAAATGTGGTGAGAATTAAGAATGCAATTATTCAGCTTGGAATTTTGCCAGAATACAAAGAACAACAGCCAGCTCCTTACAAATAATAAACTCATTAGATATTTAGTTATAAAATATGGAAAGATTAAAAAATCCTAACACAATAAGCTTTTCATGCTTCAAGGAAAGGACTGGGAATTTTCTCAAAATGCAATAGCTATTATCAAGACTCATTCAAATTTATTGTTATACTTTCATAAGTGCTACCCTATGACACCTCTAGGCCAAGATACAGCATATCCCTCCATCAAAGGCACCACCCCTTTGTTTCTTGCAAAGACAGAAAAGTATCCAAGTCTTACATGTGACAGGCACTCTGCTTCTATCCTCTTTCCCTTGAAAGCCCTTTGGCATGTCAGAGCCTCCTGGCAGAGCTGCATGGAGCTGTGGAGCACATCCTGGAGCATCTGTATCAGACTGGGTAGTGCAGGGCCAGACCAGGCTGCTCACAGCTCTGTCACCAACTCTGCCTTCAGTCCGGGAACCAAGTGTTTGAAACTGAAGACTTCTGCACTCGTGTACCATGTTACTGGAAATTTCCCAACCCTACTGGCATTTCTGTGTAAAGAAGCATAACCTGGTTTCAGATCTATCCATGTGTCTGTCTAAATAACAAGGCAATCTTTCAAATGTCTGTTTCATTGAAGCGGCAGGTTAAAATTCACAGATGGCCACAAAAGTGAACATTGCTATAAGGTGACAGGATAACATGCATCACCTTCTCTATTGTGAAATAAGAATTCCTTTTTCTACAGTCAGCCTTTCCCCATGCCTGGAGAGACCACTCCATGTAGTTTTTGTTTCAAGAAAACCAAATGAGAAACCCCAGCTCTTCAAACAGTGCTTTTATAGGCCCAGTGCACCTTTTTATCTGGTCTTTAAGGGTGCAGAATCTTCTTGGAAAGCTACTCCCCAGCATCAGACTACATCATCTAATCTTAGAAGCAGGAGGCTTTCAAAACTGCTCTGGGGTAGAAAGGCAAGGAAAGTCATTAGCATTTTCAACAGCATGGTTCTTAGGAGGCCCAAAACTCTTCAGGTGTAACGCTGAAGCTACCAGTGCCGCCTTGTAGTTTTGACTCAGCCAAGGGAACTCCTATTGCAGAAGGTTAGCAGTGCAGCTGAGTACAATGTTAAACTGCTGTTCTCCTTCCTTGTGAATCACAGATGTCAGCACAGAGCCCATCCCAAAAGAAGGAAGGGAGTCAAACCTGCTTACTTACAATGTTTAGCTCATGGAGAAATCACCAAAAGATTTCTTTGTCCTTCCTCTGAAACATGTGGAATTTGCTGCTGCCCGAGGTGTGACACCAGCCTGCATTGAAGAAACACCAGGCTTGATTGAGGTGTGCACTTCTAGAGGACTGAGAAGGGTTTGCATCCTAATGGGAGTACAGACAAGAGACAGGGATTCCTTTCCCAGCGCTGTACCCTGGAGCAAGAGAACTGAGACATAACTCTTTACAGTCAAAATCTCTCCCATTCTTTCAGGAAAACACTGTACTTTTATCCACTTCGAAGAAGCCAGCTGGTGCCCCTGGGAACTACAGCAACCAATAAATAGCAAAAAGCTACTAGAAATGTGGCTGGTATGGATATCGGCAAGTAGACATTTATTTCTAAAGCTGAATGTGACTTCTAAAGAGACATCTCATGAAATTACTGAGGGAAATTACTTGGTCTATTAAGCACAAAAAAGCTGTGAGATTTTCTTAGTCTCTAGCTTTGTTTTCCATTAGATTTTAGGGGCAGATGAACAGGTTTATATACACTTGTTACTTACTTTTCTCTGCCCTGTCTCCATCACTTACACTTTTTAGCATGGAAAGCTTTAAGACTACTGTAGTTAAATTCTGAATTTTCTCCTTTCTTCATTGAGCACTTTAGGCCCACATACAATGCTTCTGTTTCCTAGCATGCACCTTAATTTCCTCAGGGATTTGGTGATCCCAGTGAGTTGCTAAAAATGTTTCCTCAAAACCGTTCAACATGACACACTGCTGCTCCAGGCCTTCCCCTATGACAAGCTGCTCTTGCTGAATGACTTCCTCTTTTGAGGAAGCTGATGTCCTGTAGTTCTCGGCAAAGAGCAAGAGCGAGAGAGAGCCCTTGGAAATCTTGTAGGAGCAGCCCCCAAAAATGTTAAGTATGCAAGCAAATATCATACAAACAAATTCAAAGCTGAAAAATTAGAGAACGTACTTATTACCTGGGTGGGAGAGAAGTGCACAGAGACTGACTTCAGTTGTTTTGAAAGTCTGTTTCTTTTTCAAAATAGTCAGCATCTCTTTAAAGCTGTTTGGCAACTCTAAAGATTGAAAGCAGAGCTTTCTAATGCATGTTTAGCAGCAGTCCGGGAATGCTAGCAGGACGTAAAAGCCTTTTCTACAACCAGACAGGGACTGGGAAGAGAAGTGGCCAAATATGGTACTGCCTCAGCATCCCAAAATGCCTTCGCAGATACACGTGCCTGAGTAGCACCAAGTTTTCATCACCACACAGAATGACAGGATTACAAGAGAAACTTTTTGATGCTGCGTTGTTACTGCAAAAACTACAAGTAGTTGCCTCGCCCCTGCCTTTTTTTTTTTTTTTAAATTAAGATAGTGTATTGGAAAGTCCCAACGTGATAGCCAGAGGAGGCTCCTTCAGCACTAGCGCAACTGAGCCCCTGCCAGAGGCTCCATCTGTTGGCGCAAGTGAAGAAGCAAGTCTACTTAGCCCTGCTTTTGGAAGGGTTTCACAGCTTGTGCAGATCTCCACGGTGCTGCAAGATGACAATGGCTGGCATCCAAATTAGCAGTTAAAGGCCATTTGGAGTGGTCAGTGCTTCACTGTGGGCTCAGCATATAAGTTATATAAGGACAGAGGAGATGTATTATGTGGGATTGCAAGTCCCAATGATTCTGACAATGAGAAAAGGGTTAACAATTTCATTTTTGTGTACAAAATGGATGTCTGCCTGCCTTATCATAACAATGATTTGTACGTCAAAGAAGAATTATCCTGACAAGAAGGAATACATAGACTTGGTGTTAGCTGCTTCTATTTGTACAGCTGGATTTCACAGCAACATAGTGTAGAGGTACTCAAATTAGACTTAAATGAGAGATTGGACACCAGAAGCAGTCATGTGAAAAATCAAAATACTTCTGAGGAAGACCTTCCCTTCTCTTTGTTACAGCTAGTGCTGCAGGTTACCACAACTGAGAAGTTTCCCCTATTTTATTTCCTTTTCATGATGAGAGCAGTTGATTCTGAGCCAAACATAGCAAGAATGAGAAAAACTGTAACAGTTTAGTTTGAATTTGGGGGAGAGGAAAAGGGAAGAAGCTTTCTATCATTTCACTGCCTGGGTCTCATTCCTCTGTGCAATATTGTTCTGAATAGATTTTATTTAAAGAATGGTTTAAACAGAACTGTTCACAGCGATTTGAATACTAAATTAAGAAAAATTATTTTGTTGACCATTCATACAATGCAGTTCAGTGTTTTGTGCTAAACCAGTTGGTTTTCCCCAAATCCTACTTACCTTAGACTCTTAAAGAAGGATGCTCACTCTAATCTAAAACAAACCAACCAACCTTTTTCCAGATTATAGGAAAAGTTCTCCACAGGTATGTGAAATAGTTTATTTTCCTGTGTCACCATGCCTGATGGGTACTGGTTCTACTTCTTGTGCTTCTGGGGATTTTAGGGGAGAGTAAAACTCTTTCCACAAGAAAGGGACAGGAATGATGCCTAGCTGTGCTTCCGCTAAGTTTGGGTAAGTGCCATGGTTTAACCCCAGCCAGCAACTGAGCACCATGCAGCTGCTCACTCACTCCCCCCACAACCAGTGGGATAGGGAAGAGAATCAGAAGGAAAAAGGTAAAACTCGTGGGCTGAGGTAAGAACGGTTTAATAGGACAGAAAGGAAGAAACTAATAATGATAGTGATGACACTAATTGAATGACAATAATAATAAAGGAATTGGAATATACAAAAGAAGTGATGCATAACACAATTGCTCACCACTCACAGACTGATGCCCAGTTAGTTCCCAAACAGCGATCTCCCTAGGCCAATTCCCCCCAGTTTATATACTGGGCATGACATCACATGGTACGGAATACCCCCTTGGCCAGTTTGGGTCAGCTGCCCTGGCTGTGTTCCCTCCCAACTTCTTGTGTCCCTCCAGCCTTCTTGCTGGCTGGGCATCAGAAGCTGAAAAATCCTTGACTTGGTATAAACACTACTTAGGAACAGCTGAAAACATCAGTGTGTTATCAACATCCTTCTCATACTGAATCCAAGACATAACACTATACCAGCTACCAGAAAGAAAATTACCTCTATCCCAGCTGAAACCAGGATGGTAAGCATTGTGCTGGATCTGAATTGTGGGCTATTCCAAGGTATGTTTAAAGAAGGCGATGTTCATTGGTTGATCTACTTCACCTAAATGTCTTTAGGGGATATATATACAGAGAAAGCAAAATAAGTTAAAACATAATTTACCAAGAGGCAAAATTAGCATTGAACGTTATCCCATTTTTCAATTATGTCATAATTTTTGTTTAAGAACAGTTTAGAAGTGATGCCAAATTAACTCTTTGCCCAAATTAACACTAAATATTTCTCTCTACTGGGAAAAATGAATGCCATTATGTAAACTCATTGAGAAAATGGAGAGAAAATTGACAAGAGCCATATAGCTCGATGGTGAAAGAAATTCAGCTCTCAGGCTTGAGGGCTATAGGTCATTAATAGAAATTTTGCACAGTGAAATAGTGAAAGTACAATTTCTGCTTAGCAGTAGTGACAAGTATGGGGGAAAGCTTGGCATATTAAGGCAGATGCATAAATTCCACTCAGCTCTTTGTTCTTTTGTTTCCCAACATTTGTTGAATTCTTCCCACTTTCCATGGTTTATTTAAGAGCTCTTGCAGATGTTTTAGATTTCTTCTAATCACAGCTAAGCACTACTTACATTGTTTTTTTAAAAACAATATGCAATATATGATTTTGTATTAAGCTCCATTTTCCAAAGCCTATGCTCCCCTGCGCCTTTTGTTCTCATATGTTACCCATTATAAAAATGGGCTTGTTAACCAGAAATTATTCCACAAATGTTTTCAAGCTTTGATCATTCTGTCTGTCTATAGACATTTTATCTACCTCTGTAGTACAAGGATCCTGTGTGGAATTGTGGTACCTAGTATATTTGCAGTTTCATGCTTTGCCTGAAGAAAAACTGTGATAACAGTTCAGCATTGCTTGCTGAAGAAGAGCTGAACAGTTGTCATGGTGTGGGATCAGCTGATGGAGCACAAGCAGCAGCTTTTCTAGGCATAGGACCAGCTGACATCGCAAGACACAAATGAGGGAGATCAGAAACACTTCCTGGAGAACACCACTTTTATTGCTTTCCACTGCACATCCCCACAGCTGGACAGTGCAAATAGTATCTGCGGCTGTGAGTTAGCTATGCAGGAGCACTGTATGTCCCTGTGCTCCCTGTCTAGGATGAAGGCCCTGACTTTGTGCTCTGCTGTAGCCCAAATCCTGCCTTGAAGACTCTGCAGGTTTCAGACCATCTTCATGCCAGAGAGGTGCTGGCAAAACAGCTTTGAGAGGAGGCAAGAAGCCTGGAGCAACATTAACAAAGCTAATTTGGCTTGTGAAGCTGAGTTGGACTGTGAGCAGCAGCTGGGAGAAAAATCCTCCAGAAATCCATCATATGATGATGATGAAGTTTTCCTACTTTCTTCCTTCCTCCTTCCCTTCAGTCGCTCAACTACTTTCAAGCAAAGCCAAGTCAAGTAGTCCCAAGCACCAGTATGCCAGAAACACGAGTTAGGATTGACAGAGCTTTTCTCTTATGTTCTGTCCACAGGCAAGGAACAAATGGAAAATGAAAAACTGAAGTTTCACCCCAAATCACTTCCTGAAACAGTCACTTCCTCATCAACTCACCTCTCTCCTGTCAGCAGAGAGTGTGAACAGGTGAATGTGAGCAGGAAATGCTTTCCAGTCAAACATTCCTGCAGTGATCAAGTGCAAAGACAGCAGAAATGGGTCATTCACGCAGGCATATAGTAACTGTCAGCACTAGTAGGCACAGCTAAGTGAAGAGGAGCTCTGTAGAAGAGCTTGGGGAGAGCCTGCAAACTCACAGTCAAATCATCACCAGAGCAAATGGAGAGCAAGCCTGAGAGTGCAGAGCACAACATATTTAGGTTTCTACAGTGACAGCGCTTTTTTGCTATCAGTAAGCTGAATCTCATCTGTCATGGCATTTGCCCAGTAGTTGGGAGGTTTCTTTAAATCCCAGGATCTATTCCCTGGTGAAATTGTGCAATCCAATTGGAGAACAAAGCCATTGAGTTGTCCTTTATGGTCTGGTACACAATCCAGAGAAAACAGACACTGTTCTGTCCCTCAAAAGCCATATACAGCACATACAGAGAATATATAGCACTTGCAAGGGAAGAGGCAGTACTGTTTTGCATGAAGTTTCAGCCATACCTGCACTACATGTCGAGCGAGTGGCTGTGTAAGAGAAGTTTGCCTGACATATTCTGAAACCAAACAGGATCAAGAAATTCATGACACTGATTTTTCTCCATTTAGCACAGGCCCATATGCTAAGAAAGGTACTAAGCTACTAGCAAAGTCATTTGGACTCTCCCTCAGCTATTTCTCTCTATGGTTCCTGGAAGCAGCTGTTTCAAGTGATGTTTATAGAGGGGGGATGTGCTAACTCATCCAAACAGTAGGCCTCCTGCAAACTTTTAAGAGGTCTCTGCCTGTATCAGGCGTAATTTTCCAGACCTTGTTAAATGTTATTCTGGGCACTGGCCTATACCCTTGAGAAATTCCTTACTGAGCAGATTATAAGGGCAGCCAGTGACCCAATAACCTTCATTTTCCTGGGATGATGCAATGGCCAATTCATGCTCAGGAAGTACAGCGGGCTGAGCAGAACGTGAAATGAGCTGCTGAAATTCCCAGGTCAGCGTTTTGTTTCCATGCCATCGAGGGTAAGATTTCAAAGCGTAGAATGGTCCTTTAAGTTCTCTCTTTTATGAGGTCAGGCTAAATGCTTCCCTTTTATATATGAAGAGAGGGTGATTTTTGCCAGAGTCCACACTGGGTTTGCTCTTGTTTTGATTTCTGCTTTGGTCAAGAGCTCTGTGTAGCAGGAAATGCAGCTTTCAACAGCAGTTCAGGCTTTGCTGGAAAGTGGCTGCTGCAAGAAACAGTGGGCTGCAGAAGCATCGAAGAAATTTAGCAGCAGAGAGACACTTTGCTGCAACCACACTCTGTCTGCAGACTTTATCACTCAAATGCCCTTCCTTTCTACCCATCCTTAATTTCAAGACTCTATATTTGATTTTGGACAGTGAATAACATGAAGGAAGGAATAAAAGAAAAAAGTTCTGAAGAGCTGGCCAGTCTGTAAGAAAAGGGTAAAGATTTCAACATAAACCTGATTGTGAGGCAGTGAAGGGCAGCTTATAAAAACCCAGGATTGCATGAGAGAAATCCTGTAAGATATTATGTACCCCCATTTCCATGTTCTTGATTTAATCAACTAAGTTGACTTGACAAGAAAAAACAACTCCCAGCTCAGTCTACAGGGATCTCCAGGAAAGCATTAGAAAGTATATTAAAACTGGTAGATCGGATGAAAGCACTGGGAAATACTCTCTATCGATAGTACTTGCAATAGCAGAGAAAATTAACTGGATGCACCAACAGACTTGTACATGGGTTGGCTTGACTGCAGACACAAGCAGGGACCTGAAGTCTGTACTAGAGAGAGTGCTTTTAAGAAACAGCAGCCAGCAGAAGTGGCTTAGACACTAACTCCAGCCATGTAGAGCCATAGTTGTATCTGACCTTACAGTATTTCTCACAGGATGCATCCTTGAGAAGCACGACACGGTAAAGTACAGTCCTACTGGAGAAAACACAACATTGTGCTGGAACACATTACCCAGAAAGCTCAAATCAGTTTCCAGAGTCTGCAGTAATCCAGGCAATTGTTTAGATTAAATGGTTCAGGCTGGTTAACCTGTAACCCTAGCACTGGTTTCCCATCACAGATTTCAGTAATACTTTGTAAGGGACAGAGACAGAAGGGCCCCGAGGTGAAACACTTACTGTGACTGTATAAGCCTGTTCCTCATTCTTGATGTCAAAAGCAGGTTGATTTCTACTCCCTTCTAGCCATACTTAAAGGCTAGTCCAGAATTCCTTTCCTCCCTAAACTAATTCAGCATCAGTACATATCAATTCCTCTTATGCCAACAGTGTTGTGAATTTAAATAGCTCTCTGCCTCCCAAATCAGCACTTACCTTCTTGCTCTTTTTATGCAGAGGAGCCGTACCTGGCCTCACACTCTTAAGTTTAAACAAAACACTTCTCCCTTCAGCTCCCAGGACAGACTCTCCTTTCGATTTCAGAATTTCTGCCCTTTGCAATGCTGGCTTTTGACAACTCGAGATTTCCGACCACAGAAGAGTTTCTGTAGGGAAAAAAAAAGTCATCAGGGCATTCAGAACTGGCACATAGAATTACTTCTGCAGGAACTAGCTTCTTTACAGGGCTCCCTGGGGCTCTGCGGAAGCAGTTAGGATGAAGAGCTGCCAAGTGGGTTTTGAGCAGATGCCTTTTTCTTTGAAAATCCGAATGAAACAACAGGGACTTGCTGCCAATGGAAGGGGTTGAACGTAAGACTGGACAGATACTGCTAGCGTACTAGAATTTTCCAGAGACCATAAAACACGTGTGGAAATAAAGCTGCAGTGGGATGCAAGATTTCTCCTTAGGGCTGCAACATTAAAAATACTCTGTTCTTAGTCCAGAGGGAAACAAAATCAGAGGAATTTTATCCCAAGTAGTGAACCAAAAAATGCCATGCATTTTCTGGATGTCTGTGTTATTACAGGGACCAGCCAGGGATGAGTTATTTGTCTTTGAGCTATACAGCTGTTAAAAGTTCTAAGAAATGAAGTCATGGCTTTCAACATGCCCCAGTTATAGCATGTACTTCTGTTTGAACTCTGAAGGTGGCCTGGACGCTCAGAAATGCACGGATGTCTCAAAAGCCACCACCTACTTGTCTGCAAGATCAAAAGGGACCAAAGCAACATCTAAGTTTACCTAATTTTAAACATGATTCTGTAACTCACCAATGGTGTCACTGCAGGTCTGACTTACCCTTTCAACACTGCCATTTTTACTGGCAGGGAAAATCTACAGATAGTATAATCCCTGCTTGGAAGCAAATATCTGAAACAAGGCTCAAATAGTCTGCTTGCTGTCTCAATTTATGTATTTTTAGAGTTTTGCTAGGAATTTGAAGGTAACCCAGCATTTACCTGTTACAGGAAAATCCAAGTATGCCCCCCCAATCCTTATGCTGTTTCCCTTTTGCAACATGACAGAGATGCAACAGTATGTTTCATGTGTCTATAAAGGGGTGGAAAGCTGTTATCTCATGTTGTGTCCCCCTGCTCTTGCTCACAGTGAATTCTTTTTCTCCAGCACAGAATTTAGAGTTGCCTGGACTGTGGTGTTTGGCCAGCCCCATTTCCAGTACACATTCACACATATCCAAAGTTGCGCGGGCATCTCAATTCCACTGCAATAATGTGACCCACCAGACTTGGAGAGACCTCTCTGCAAATCCCAAAGCCACTTTCTAACCTGTGCCTGCCTTACAGTCCTAGAAAAGAAGAATAGGCAACTTTCTATTCTGTATCCAGCAGCTTTCCCTCCATGCAAAGGCAATTAGTGTATTAGGAACCATGCAGCATATTAAGCAGGGAGGAAGGGTGTGAAATAACACAATAAAAGGGAATACCTGTTACCTTCACTGATCAACATTATGAATCTATTTGTTATGAATCTACATGAGGACCAAACAGTGTGAACTCTTATGCTAGCAAACACTGCTAAAAAAGGACTACAGGTTGAACATTCTCTTTTTAGTGGGTGTTACTCTTAGGATAGGGAAGATCTGAATAGGCATTGACCTCTTCCGAGATGGGCGCACTGGCAGCCTGTTTTGTTTTACAAGCATTTACTCTAGAAGATATTCGGCATACTTAGAGTTTTTCCAGTTCTAGGAGAGGAGTAAGACACCCCCTTAAAGAAAAATTTTGCATCTAGCCTCTTTTCAGATAACAAGATCTGGCACAAAACAAAATATGAGTGATTTGGTCAGGTAATAAAGAGCCACTCCCATGATTTGGAAGAGATCTGAGATGACTCCTGAACAGTCAAGAAACTAACCAGAAAATTCTCTCTGTGGCTTGAATTGCTGGGCTACAGGATCTGGAAGCATCACAGGCATGTCACAACAGTGGTTTGGCTTGAGAATTACCCTAAATAGCCTTATTATCATTACTAAATGATAAAAGATGGCAACTGCACTGCAAGCCAAGCACAACAGAATGACCAATGAAGCTGTTTTTCTGAGGTCTTCTTTTTCATGTTTTCCCATATTTTCTTTGCATTCCCCCCCCCCCCAGTTTTCATATGTGAAATCTCAGTAACACAAAGTCCCACATCAGAAGTGATCAGCAATCTATATAAGAGATCAGTTAGAACAGCAACACATTCATACTGAAGTTCTCACTTTCATTTTTCTGAGGCAACCCCCCCCTATACTCAAAGTTATGCTGGCACACAAACATTTAGCTAAAATCACTACTGATTTCATGAAGCAAAAATTCAGTCTAGGCTTGAAGAATATATCCAATTTGTTTCCTAACACGCCTCTGTTTCAAGTCATAACACAGATATATCTACAGCATCTGGGTTGCTTGAACTCACTAATTTTTAAATCTATTTAAGATAATGTGATTATCTGTATTTATTGACCATACATATGAGTGGACAAATTCAGTTCCTGTACTGTACTTTCATGAGTTTAGAGACTGAGTGTCCTGCAGTAATGACAGTTGATAAATACCATTGGAGGATTTGATTTTGATTTGCAAGAGATACTGTTCCCGATTTTGGTAATAAATCTTTAAGACCCGTTTTCTCCACAGATAGACACGATTGTAACTAAACCTACACATACTGACACATACTGACTTTCAAGGAAAAAAGCCAACCATGAACAGATGAAAGCAGGCAAAACCAGATGCAGGCAAAACCAATAACCAAAAAGAGAAGAGAAATAAACATTCAGCTGAAGTCTCCAATGATTTCATGAGACAAAAGTTTAGTCTAGACTTGAAGAATATACCCATTTCATTTCCTAACACGCCTCCATCTTAGGTTATAACTCAAATATTCCCACAGTAACTGTATTGTTTCAACTCACTAAATTTTAAATAACAAAAACAATCTTAAAATTGTTAGTAAAGCAATGTGCTTTCCCCTTCAGTAAAAGATAAAAAAATTCTCACGTGTAAGCATTTAATGTGCGCTTGAGCTACTAGAGATTTCACACCAACTTTGCCATGCATGCCACTTTTTTTCTTTTAAATAGCTAACAATTTACACAGAAAAAGTAAAACTAAATATAATCCTCAGACTGTATCTCAAGAAACTGTGCTAGCATTTTAGAAATATAGTGTCATTTCAACTCATATATGGTTAAAAAATGCAAACAGAAGATGTATATTTAGAAGAGATAAAATATTCATGCTTATATAGCTGAAGGCAAAGAGTAAGTAATTGCAGACAGACTGGAATCATTAGTGTGGCATTCTTCATGTCTAAGTCTCATGTAACTGCAGATGACTAAAGGCATCTCTGAGTAAACTTCAAAACTGGTTCTGTGGCTAAAAGTGTCACACTAAAGGCTTCAGTACCTCAGGATTTTAATCATATTTTGCAGGAAGCTTTGGCAAAGCAGGAGGCTGATTTAAATAAGCTGCAAGAGCTTTGTCCAAAGCATTAAAGCTGTCACTTCTCTTGTAGAAGAAGTCAGAGAAAAATGCTGCATTAAGTCCTTACTTAGTGATAGAGAACTGAAGGTGGTGCCTTAACAGAAGTGGTTACAACATAAGGCAAAGCCAAGACACTGAGCAGAGATTCTTGCAGATTAAGTTCAACTCTGGAAGACAGGATGTTTGTCTAAAGCATTGGCAGCGAAGGATGGTTGTTCTTGGCACTAATCACAATCACTGTTTAAGTCCCTCTGCTATATAGTTACCAAAAAAGAATGCATTTGGTTTCTCTGTAACTGACAGAGTGCAGAAACATTAAAGTGAAAAATAATGTAGACCAACCAGTAAGTAGATAGGAATATAAATATTAACCGTTTCCTAGATATGGCTACTACTGGTCTCTCTAGTTCTTGGATCACAGGAACTTGACTGGCTATTACACTCAGTGCAACCTGCTCTGCGGATTTGAGCAAACTATGTCCTGTCCTGCAACATAATTTTGCCATCTGTAAAATCGGAGTGACTCATTTGTAGTGCTTTGTGAACCACAAATAAGAAACAGTCTCTAAAAGCAGAATATTCCTATTAATACTTGAAACCCACTACTGTGATTTTGGGATAGATATGATGGAGAAGGTGGTACTAACTAGTAGCATGCAGTAAAGCATACGGGCCAGGCCATGCGTTGTCTCTAAGTGTCTGAAACACTGTCATTCAGGAAAACCATTAAGCATGGGCTTAATCCCATTTAGGTCAAGTTGAGGTAACTATTGCAGACAGATTATGAAGGAATTTTTTTTTTTTAAATACTGTAAGTATGTTTTTTTTTTTTAAATGCTCTATGTGCTACAGCATTTTGTGAACTGGGGCGTAAATACCTTTTCTGTTTTAGAAGCAAGGCTGATAAGACTATTATCTGGCAGCACATCCTTAATAAAATGCAATGTATTTATTGTCAAACTGGAAAATGTACAAGACAGTACAAACATGTATTTATAATATACACACTGCCCCAGAATCTGACCACTCTTTCCAAGACTTAATCAGGCCAACAGTTCAGTGACTTATGTTCAAGTATTTTAATCAATAACTTAGAATATACAATGCAATTTGAATGCAAAGATCAACTATAATGCTGGAAGAAACCTCTGTATTAACCTTTTTACTTGGTCAATTGCACCTTACAAAATACAAACAGCCACAAAGATGACCGATTTTGAACCATATTCAGAGAAGGTGGAGCATAGTACAGGCAATTATTCTAAAACAAAAGGATTATACTAACAGCCTAGAAAGTACTCAATATTGATCTGCGTGGGATTGAAGATTCCAACCAGCATTATTAAATTCAGCACTTTAAGAGCAAGAACTGTATTAAGAAAATAGCCAGCAACATTTTTTTCACTGTCCTAATGCAGTATCTTTCCCACAGACTTCAAAATGCTTCTGAGACTGCTAAATTAACATTTGATTCAGTACCATGAGTGAATTTTCATCTTCAAAAGTTCTGAACTTCCAAACTTAATGGTCCATGTATATTTTTAATAAAGAGATTTTGACTTTATAACAGTACCAGTTATGGGTAAACATGCCAAAAGAAACTCCTTCACCTGGGACTAACCCTCACAGTGGACATTTTAGGATGCTAAGAAGTCACCAGCCCCTACTATCCACTTTTAAAATAAATAGATAAACTCAAATAACCAGTAGGGAAATACAAGTTATGTTTGTTATATAAGCTTTACATTATCCAAATTAGGCATGGGTAAACCCCACATATTAGTATTTCTCCTGTGACACTAGACATAACTGACTGACTTGCACAGGTGGAAAACTTAGTGTGTATATTGTTAAAAGATGCTTGAAGGAGTCCAGTTCTCATAAACACTCAGAACAAAAGAGAAAGGGAAAAGCAAAGGAACTTGTAAAGAAAGATAAGGTCAAAAGGGACCCAAGCATGTAAAACATTGTGGTTTAATTTTCATGTCTTTAGGCACTACTGTGGAAGCACAAAGAATTAACTTCCTGAGAGTCTCTAAAGTAGCGCCTAGAATGTTTTCAACACAAATTAAAATCATGCTGCACAGAAAATAAGAACAGACAGCAAACTCACCAAATGCTCTTTTCCCAGTAGTTTAATACATCTATTTTAAAAGATTTTAACAGATATTTTAAAATATTTTAGCCTAAAACATGCCTAGGGCCTCTTTAGCTTCCATTTAATTATTCAGCTAATCAACCCTAAAAGATGAGCTTCTTAAGTCTTGTTTCTGTATGGAGAATACATGGAAGAAAGCTACCATATAATCAGACACGATATACACATCTGGTGATAGATCCACTTGATGAGCACAGAGAACATCTAAAAGATCCCACTTTGACATGAATGCAGTCATGCCAAAGCAGCCCCTGCCGATAGCAACATCAAACTAGTTAGAATGCAACTCATCAGTAGCAAGATTTCTGGCATAGATTTCATACGGAGAATTGAAGTAGCCTACGTACTGTGTACATACACACACAGTTATATCTGACGTTGAAAAATGTTGAATGAAATGGAAATCGTAACATATATACAAGCAAAACTAGCTTTCCCCTCCAAAAAAAACCACCACCACCAAGGATCCAACAGCCTTCAATAAGCAGTGTTTGACTTTTGTGTATTTATATGTGGTTAATGTACTTTATTTTAAGGATATTGACTGGTCACTGACATATATCACAAAGCAAGCATTCAGTTTTGTGTATGCAGCAGAGCTTTAAATAGAACATCCTCCTCTATCGCCTGGGAATTCTGCCTTTTCCCAGCCTTGCAGATAGATAAAACTGCTGCCTTCTTTTGCTTAAGGAGCAAAATAATTCTTTGTATGATAACCAGTGCAACACATGTCACAAATACCTACACACAGAAAAAAAGGAATTCCTTCAAGGGCTTATTGTTGGTGAAGACAAAAATAAAATATATTATTTATTTTTGTGGCCAGATAAATACTATACATAATGGTGTGGCAGCATGACTACAAACTCCTTTGTGCCTTTCTTGGGGTTAAAACTTGAAGAGGAAGGGAAGACATTAAAGTGAGTGTTCAACCCCCTGGGAACTCCAGCACATAATGACAAAACTTTCTTGAACAGAAGGTTCCTTCACTGCGACAAAGTGTACTAATTTGAGAAAAAAACAGAAGTCTTTACTGCTTTATTAAGAATTTTAAAAAGTGACAAAATAGCACTTATTTGTAGCTCAGTAAGTGACAGATAGTGATCTTTAGGCAAAATGAATCATGTTGCCAGATAAGAACTCTCGTGGGTATAGCATTCCCACACTGTATGACGTGGGGTTGCTTCAGCCTGCCCCTTGAACTGGGCCATGTCTAGTTTAGATCGATTCTCTTCTTGTTAAATTTCTCTGGTGCTGAAACATTGCAGCCCAAAACTCTTCTGCGGTACCTGCTTTATGCAGTGACTAGGCAGATTACACAGAGCTTGGCACAGTCTTTACCGTGCCTTCTGGAGACCTCTCTATAGCTCACACACAGCAGGCTGAAAACAGCAATACACAAAGTTCAGGACTGTTGAGTTTGTTGACTCCAACTAGGAAGTATCAGATTCAAGGGCCTAACCTCGTACCAGGCAGTTGACATAGGGGAGACTCTGCTCTGCCAGAATTATTGAAAACAGCAGCTGCTGATGAACGCTGCTTGTGTTGTGCCTCAGTACCAGGTCCTCCTGCCCAGCGCCAACCGAAGCAGTGGGAGTTTGGCAGTGCGTCCCCCTGACTGCTGTGATGAAAGTAGGGATGTTGTCTCTTGGGCTGAAGTACACCTGTGTGGCTCTAGCCAGTGCCGCATGCACTTAGTGACATTTGCTTGAGGATCTCTGCGTGGCTCTCCACTGAACAATGCATTATGCCCAAGGGCAGTTCACACGTTAGAGTAGCTCATGAGCCGGATCCAGTCTGTGCATCTGTCTAACTCCAAACTAATTTATCAGACTTCATTGCAGGTACTCTGATCAGGCAAACCAGCAATTTGTAACAGACTTGTAACTCACACGACCAAACAGTTTCTCCATTTGGCATCATAAATTTTGTGCCACAGAAATGTGTTGTTCCATTAACACGAACAACAACATTGTATATTAATGTATACTACCATGAATATGGAAAAGCAGGTTTCAGGAATAATGACAATTAATGGGTGGACAACTCTCTGTTAATCATGATGCAGTTACATAAGGACAAAACTTTTATAGTATAAGGCACACAGACAAAAAAATATTCCAAAACCAGATATTAAAAAGAATATGTAGGGAAGGTAAATGTAGTGACGGCACATGCCATACTCCTGGGGTGAATATCTTATCATTTTGGACTGATTAAAAGCAAAAATGTGCTCATGAGCTAAACATATTTACATTGAGGAGGTTTCTAGATGACGTTTTCATCCCTTCACTAGGAATTAAGTAATGAAGATGCAGAAAATCAAAGGGAAAGGGACAGATGAAACAAGAGTCTAGCCTTCAATTTTTGCTTTAAAACTTTTCTTACTTTGAGGCTTCTGATGTAGAAGTTTAGACAAATGATAAAATGTTCAACTTATTTTCTGAGTAGTTGGGGAAACAACACTGGACTATTTGTACACAAACAACTTTGAGGCATTTTGCTTTTAATTTGCATACAATTCCTTAAAGTGAATTCCACATGAAGAAGGGTGAGATACAACAGAGCTCATTTACCATTTCACAAGTTAACAGAACAAAGTAAACATCTGTCCTTCTTATTAACTAGCTTCCATCCCTTACTCCAACTTGTCACTTCCTGCTGCAAGTCTCCATACTCAATAAATGCATGGACTAGTTCCAAACTCCACAGATGTTCACATGTGCACTTCAGTCATACTGCAAATTATAACAGCAAGAAAAAATTGAAATAGAAGGACTTTAGATGAGCTTACATCCTCTTAATGTTTCTCAAATGAAGACCCAAAATTCAGAGTAAAAAAATACTTCAGTTGTTCAGCTCAGCTACTCATCTGACTGTGGTTCCTCTATGGAGCACATAGCTAAGGAGAAAAAAGAACAATACTTTCTGTCAACTAAGAGGGGGCATTAAATCAGAAATAGAGAGGTCTCAAAATAACTGTGCTAAAATGGACTTCCCAAACTTATTTATCTGGAACACAACTGGAGTATACTCTTTCCTTCTACATACTGATGAAGTTTTCTAGCTATACAATTTCCATACAGAGTTGCATTTGACCAGGCTTTTGGCTTCTTTCAAACTGGCAAATACCATCCTGATCAAAATATATTACAACAGTATTATACCTACAATAAAATATTGTCATGGTGCTAAGGACAGCATCATCTTCGTGCTTTAATGAGGCCAAATAATAGGTTAAACACAGATTGAAAGGAAAGCAGTAACAAATCTGTCTTGCAGATCTTTCTGAAAAGAGATGGGAACTTCCATGAGGCTATCCAGGTAAAAAAAGAGAAAGAGCCAGAAACTGCAAAGATGCTGAACCTACCAAGAGCAGCAGAAAATCCCTATCACTAGAGCTGTCTTTATTTAGGTCTTACAGCAATAAACACCAATTTAGCCTTCTGCCTAGAAATTTACAGGAAGCCTTTTTTTTTGGTGTAGGAATTCTTAATGCTGAGATTCTGTGACACTGCTAACAGTGAACTGAGTGAAAAAAAAATCAAATCAGTTGCGCTGAAGTAGAAAATTACAGAACTCTGAATTGCATGTCTCTAATAGTAAACATTTGCATATGCACACAAGCCTACACATCACAGCACATCTGTTGATGCCAGTGATTCCATTTGGGATTTGCCAATTTTTTCCTCATGATTGTGGATTCTCCAGCAGCTCTACTGAGTCTGAAATATGTCAGTACCAGAGAAGAGACTCTAACAATAAAAATCTTTGTATGCTTTAATACTTATTAATTCTCTAGTCATTTTTTGCTATATATTGAACACTAGTGTGACAAAATTCCAGATAATTCTATCTCATGCAGGTAACTTAAATGAGGAGTTAGCACTATCTAAACTGGTAAACCTACCACTAGGGGGGTTACTTTTGAGTCTACAAGACAAGTATTTCTGCAACAATGACAACTGGGTGGGTATGCATATAACATAACAGGCTCAGCTGAATGTACTTGGCAGGCATCTAAGTGACAGCACAGCCTTCAGAAGGACTAGAGTGGCAACATCCTTTGACCTAAATAGACTTGACGTTTTTTAAGAGGGGTCGAGTGGAGTTGGAGGCGTGCTGGAAATTGTTGTTAGGAGAGATGGTGTTTCTGTAGTTAGTCAAATAGTTTAGCTTTTGCTAGTTAAAGTTGCTGCGACTTGTGTTTTTTCTTTGACAGGGTAAAATGTGTTACTCACTCTACCCACATTGCTATTGTTTAGGTCACAACAGATATTGAGAGCATACCATACCTTTCTGGAGTTGAAGACAAAGATTGCTGATAGATTGCTGCTATTACTTCTCTGTAATTCCTTGGTGAGTACATTTTCATCAATACCAACTATGAAAAAAAAATTCCCTAGAATCCAGATTTTTAAAAAATATATTACAGGAAAAGTCTACTTGTAAATCACTTATTCTTTTCTCCTACAATACCCACAGGTTTCAAAACAAAACAATTAAAAATGAAATTATTAAAAGAATAGCAAGACTTGTGATAGTCTTTTGTTGTACTGGGCATTTCCCTTTTTTAACTAACATACATTCTAACAGAAATCCCACAGTACAAACCAGATAACTTCAATTTAAAAAACAAAATGCAAACTATTCAGTCTAATGTTAGAGCATGTGTATGTGTGTATAATACTGTAAAAGTAGTCACACATTAGAGGTATATAATTGAAACAGCATTTTCCTTCATGAACCTGCTATTATTGAGGCAGTGACAAGGTTTCCATTTCTTTGTTTTCTGAGCTCTTTAAAGAAGATGTGGCTATTGCCACATTTTGTAAACCTAAATACTGTACAAGCACAAGCTTGTTAGTATCAGGTAAGGAGTAATACTACTAGTGCAAACAGGTGCAGAGACAATTCCTCCAGTTTTGGGGTGAACCAGCTATATAACACTGAAAGAGGACAAGCATCTTCTTCAAACCCACACTCATGTGTGTTTCTCCACTCAGACATACATCCTTCTCCGTCTTGGTCTTCTTTTTACAAGGGTAGTTGGGGGAGAACCACCAGCTCATGTAATATTTATCATATGAAAGATTTCTTGACTGTTTTCCTATTAATATTACGAATGTTTTATAACAAGTCAAGGAACGATAAATACCTCAAGCATCAGGAAAGTGACAATAATACTGACTTAGTATCTTTAGTAAAAAGTGAAACATTCTCTCCTGAGTCAAGAAAGGAACAGGAATGATGAACCTAACACTGTACCATTACTTGATCATCATGCACCTCAGCTGACCAGATGAGAAAGAACAAGTGTTTATTGCCCTCTGCTCATCCAAAGTTACGACAGGCAGTTTATTTAGGTAAGTGCTTGGCATACCAGAATGTTGTCAGAGCAGTTCTCACTGTACTGTCCCCCTTTAGCTTATTTCTTTAGAAGACATGGGAAAAAAAAAAAAAGAAAAAAAAAAGAAAAAGGAAAAAAAAAAAGAAAAAGAAGAAAATCTCAGCAGGTTAACCCTCATCTTCTCTGAGCTCTGTGGGTAGAAATTTGTATTGCTGTTGGCGGATCTGAGCCAGTTTTTTCCTTGCCTCTTCCAGCTCTCTTTCCTTCTTCAACATTTCTTCTTGGGCTGCAATAATCTAGAAAACAGAAGCATGAATTATGACAGCAAGGAATACTGGCTGTACAACAAGATTTCTTTCTCCATGACACCAGTCACAGCTAGGCCTTGCGCACTCTCCAGAGAAGCACCAAATTTCAATAACTTCAGCAAGAATTGCTCAAATTTTTTTATGGTCCCTGACTATGCCATCAAGAACAGTATCACATTCCCACTTGTTTCTTAAAGAGAACTAAAAGAATAACAAAAGAATCTACCAGCATAGTTTTACAATACATACATAACAGATTTTATAGTGCTGTGTTCCCCCAACATCCATTGGGGTGAGGGGTTAGCACGTGTAGTAAAACTGAACACTCATTACTGCAGGTATCCATGGTATTTTCCTGCATCTCAAAACGCCAAATGAAAAATGACAGTACTATGGACATGCAGAAATGATAAATTTAAGTATCTTTTAATAGTGACCACAGTATGTGGTGTTCCTCATTCGTAACAGTCAATCCAGAAGTTGGTACAACCTCAAAGCCTTGGAATCTATCTTTAAATACTGTTATTATTTCCCCATATTTATTATGGTCACAATAATGAAGTATCATCAGTTCTTAACTCTCACTATTTCTTTGATTATATATATAAAAACTAGTGTTCTGTTAAGATTTGGGAATATTTAAAGTACATAAAATGAGTTTGAAAATAACTATTAACTTAATCAGAACAAACACAGAAGATATTGGACAATGGTAACTGCTATTACGGTAAATGCTGAATGAAGAAGTGTAGACATCTTACAGAATATCACTTTGCTGTGACGTCAGTGGTTACCCAACAGTAAGGCATCAAGTAATTTATCATAGATTTCTACATAGATTTGTCCAGCCTGCAATGCAGCAGATGGACATTTTAACACTATGTTACATTTCTGCGATAGTTTTTCTCTGCTTTACTTCTTGGGTGATTGTACCAACCTGAGCAATGCCACCCACAAACTTTGTTTTGACCACAACATCATCATCCTCTGCTTTCCCAAATGCTGCTTTTTGGGCTGCTCTGACAAGATTGTCTGATGCTCGCTTGACAGCATTCCCTGCAGCCTTTAAAAAGACAAAAGAAATTTAGTAATAACAAAAATGTATAACTAACATGGGTTCGTGTAAGCATCAAAACTAAAACATCTTTGCTTGACTACACAGGAAAGGTGTGTTTTGTTTTGGTTTTCCCAGTGAAAAGCAAATTAGTCTTTCAAAATCTATGGTCCAGAAAGGAACACAACTCTTTGATTTAAGAAGCTGGAAGATGCGAAAGTCACAAATGAGATTTATTTTTCCCCTTAGTCTGAAATAAGACGGTGGATGAAATCACAAGTTATGTTATGTACAACACTGATAAGGTTTGGTTTTTTGTTTTTTTTTTGAGGAAGAACAACAGAAAATGAAAGCTAGTATATAAAGGAACATTTTAAGGCAATAAAGTTTTAAATTAATGGACTTTCATCAGGGCAAATTAGCCACTTACACAGCCATGATTGTCTCACATTTAAACTTTTATTTCCATAAAAATTCTCAGATTTCTGAAGATAAACAGTCAAACATTTGTGATAATATCTTTTGTTGTCTAAACCAAGTAGTGTCAGCAATTGTGCATCAAAAAGAAAAAGGTAACTAAGCTACCTGCATTGACAAAGCTATCTCTGCTATGCTATAATACATATTGGCAGTAGAAATTCCACACTGCATGCTCAGTAATGACCATGTCCACAGGCACTGGTTTAAAGGATACAGAGAAGGATATCAGAGAAGCGGCCTTGGAATCTTCTACTGTTACCCCTATGGCAATGAGTGGAAGAAGAGTCCCTGTCACAAACAAAATGCAAACCTCTCTTCTACTAAAGCTAAAAGATGGAGTCGGCCCCTTTTTTGAAGTGCTGAGGTCTTGGAGACCATTGGCTAGGAAGCATCCTGTGCAGACAGGTGACATAGTATAGGGCTCAGCATTGTAAGATCTGGCACCGCATTTGCTCCAGTGTACTAAGAGCTGGTGAAAGTGGTGGAAAGCTGGCTCTGGGAGAACAGTTCATGGTTTAATGGGTACTGCACATGGCAGTGTAAATGAGATCTTTCATATACCACTGGCAGTCCTTTAAATTTGTGAGTCCCAGGTAAGTCTTATGTCTGATATTTTGTATTTTAAGTTGGTTGATACACCAAAATTTGACCTATGCCTCCTTCTTGGCCTTTACTGGAATCCTCCTCCTTTCCAGCTCTTGGTCTATTCATCAGTGTCAGCAGAGAGGAAAAGAAACTTCTGGGCTGATGTGGACTTAGTGCTAAGAGGGGTCATGGGTCACTCATTCTGAGGGACTGACTGTGAGACCTTGCTATGTTTCCTACTCAATTATACATAGAAATACTGAAAGGTGGGCCCCTAAATGTATTTCAAGTGCTTTAGCAAAGAAACAGCTTTAGAGAATGGGACAGAGCACCATTCAAAGATATTTCCGCCTCCTGAGCAATAGGAACACCTACATCACCGATTACCATGGGTAAGTCTTCAGTGTGCAGTGGAATGCATGGAGAAGTATCTTACTGAATTATGAAGAATTTAGTTGAGATACCAGAAGCAACATTTTATCACCACTCCCGCAGTAACATAGCCTGGTCAAAGTGACCCAAATTTATCGCTACTCAAACTGACTTCTGTATTGCTGCACAGTAGTACTTTGTACCAGGTGCTCTCAAGAGCAACTGAATGCTTCATGAAGAGAAGGATGTGAATGGTTAAACCTTGCTAGAACCCCTGCACTGGGAAGGTGCCTGTCCTGTAAATTAAAAATTTGAAACATGTGCTACAGGAGTGGATTTGCATGTCATTCAGCTATTCGTAATGTGTGGATTTAAACTTGCAGAAGCAGGTTGGGACAGACATAGGTACAGCCATCCTAGCTTAATCTACTGCCCAGGAAGTGTTAATTAGACTGTAAAGGTTTACATGGGGTCAAGGAGGACTGGATAAATTAAGAGGAGAAAACCACTGAGGTTTGCTAAAGATACAGAATCTGCATCCAGCTTGGGAAATTCCTGATTTGAAAATGCTTGGAATCTAACAAAACAGTAGAGAACAGTATCACGTATGCTTACCCTTTTCTTACTTGCTTCCCTAGGTACTTCCTAGCAGCCACTGCTGGAATCAGGACACAGATTGGGCTTAAAGAACTTTTGGTCTGATCCAATAAGGCTGTTCTTGTATTAAATGCTAAACCTTACTATCTAACAGCAAATCAGTCAACACCACCAATAAACAACATTAATGCCTTCACAATGTGCAGAAAAAGGGTAGTGTTGCAGTGTTGTGACAGGCAGTGAGAGAGAACAGTAGAAGAGTTCTCTGTCCCATGGTTCCTGACGTCCCCTGGGTGTCATATGTGCCAAGAACACTGGTTCCCACACAGGCCACTGGCCAAGACAGCCTGCAGGAGAGACACTCTCACTAGGAGGGGAAGCCACAATGGACCAGCTCTGAACCTGCCCCCCACCTCCCCCCAGTCCTATTCCATATTTCCAGCTTCATCTCCCTTTCAACTTAACTCTCTTGCCACCTGAAATGACTCAAAGACAAATTATTTGAAATTTGCTTTGCTCAGCCTGGAGCTTATCTGAAGAGAATGGAAACATTTCCATTTGTTTCCTTAAGTTTTAGAACAGACTCTGTAACAGTGCATTCCAAGTTAGCATTCATGGGAAATGCAGTTCCAATGTCTTCTCCCAAAGCTTGCAGTTGTTTGTGTGGTAGGAAATACAAAATGAATATATTCAAACTCCTGAACCTAAGCTACTGATTAAAGCTATGTGAAAACATTTGTGTGGAGGCCAAAGCCAGCTGAAAAGCCTCAGTAGTTTTGGCAAATCCACCAGTAAAAATATTTGGTAGACATCAACTCACTGGTTGTGCTATGATAAAGGACATTATTTCCCAGTGCAAACGCCTTTTCCCTTCATTATTCATTTTGGGACTAATAGAAAGCTTGGTAAAGTGGCAAAGTTCAATATCAATCCATGCTTAGGCTTGTTTCGTTTTCACATTCCCTTCCAGCTTTTCACATTAGTAATATTTGCCTACAGTGACTGAATACCCTGAATTTCCTAGCAGAACTGAGAAAACAGAGTCTCTAGTACCTTATTTTGTTCCTGTTTCTATTATTTGTCCCGCATTTAAAATTCCTTCAGACCTATCTTGGCATTTGGATATTAAAGTTCAGGTTGCATTACAGTCAGAACTATCTTCCAGTTACTGATACCTCCCCCACAGACCCTTCACAAAGTCAATCTGTAAGTATCCACTATAAAGCACTAAAACCATCTCATCCCTAGAGATAACATTACCCCTGTTTTCTATAGAAACAAACAGATTTTTCATACACTCATACATTTATTTTTTCCTTCTAAATATTTAATCCATTCCTCTTGCTCACAGATACCTAATCATATGTATTTCTGTTGGACTTGGTTCTACACCTATCCATACATGAACTGTTATACTGAATGTCTATTAGTAGTAGCATCTGTACAAATAAGAGAAAAAGGGGAAATTTCACTATCACCAAAGATACTCCATGCTGATGGTATGAAAAAAGGAGCTGAAATAGTTCTTACATTCCAGGCTCAGCCTGCAGAACAAGATGTTGGAGAAGGCTGTAGTAATTTTTAAAATTTGTCCAACAACGATTCTCCATTTTAGAAATGTTCTATCTACAATTGCTGTCTCTTGACTCCTAGAAACAAAGGAAAACTGACCACAACCCAGGCTGGCACTTAGGCAAGTACTTTGTTGAACATATGCATAATCTTGCAGAGGTCAGAAGGATTCTCATGTGCAACCAAGTGTGCTTAGCTGTTTGCAAGCTCACTAGGAGTCTAACTGAATGCAGAATAATTGCAGAGAAACCAGCTATACTCAGTTGCTATAAAAATGCACGTAGTAAACATTCTCAGCTCATGTATTTCTGTGGCTTATTATGAGTATGAATCTATCAGTATTGCCCCTAAAGCAGGGCTTGGTACAGGCCAGTCAACATTTGCATCTCTCAACATCTTTTAAAAATGAAGAATAAAACAAGCAGTGAAGTGAGCTGTAGCAGCTGAATAATGACAAATGCATATCACTTCACCCTTGATAAATGAAAGTGCCCCAGAATCCCACAAGTAAAAAAAACCTGAACAGAATTCTGAAAACTCAAGAAAGTTTTCCTCAAATTCAGGGTTTGTTCATGCAGTGTTAAACCAGCATTTACATAAAACCCATAGTAGTGCTCAGCAATTAAGAACACAAGTACCTGTAGCCTCCTCATGGCTTCAGAGTCATGATCAGCCTTCACTTTGCAAGCCACAAGCAACTGTGCTGTAGAAGCTGCCACTTGTTTGGCAGACGATATGAGCTTCTCCTCACTAGCGTGGCCTTGTACTGAGGCATTAGCTGCTTCACAGAGATTGCTGGTTGCAGCTGCCACCATTCGGGCCTAGAAGACAGTAAAAAAAAAAAAGTCACTGTGTATTCTCACGGGATATTGTTTCTTCAGAGAAGGTGCTAGTTTTCCTTAACAGAAGTAGTTACTCACAGCGGAAATAAGTCCCTGAGACCACTGTCCATCATCAGCTGCATTTGCAGGGATTGCTCCAACCTGAAAAAACAGTTCAGAGATGGCTTACAATGAGACAGAAAATACAATTGCTTTGTCTCAGATGTAGACAAAAAGTAACACGTGAAAAAAGGAAACACCTGTGACTGTGCCTAGCACATACAAGAGCAGAATATCCAACTGAAACTTAGTTGTCAGCATAAGTGCCCTTTCAACAAACATCTGCCTGCTCATTTAGTGTCCAACTTGGTACACTGCTTGAATCGCCCCATCCTTGGAACATGTATCGAAGTCCCAGAGTAATGATTGTTGCAGCTGAGACTTTGGCCTAAGCAACAGTTGAAACAGTAGCTCCTAATCTTCTGGCCTTTAAAATAAGTTATTTCTGTCTCCACAACACATCTGGATTTACGTCATTCCTGAATCTTTTCTGATTCTGGCACTATGGGGAGGTACAAACCAGAAAGCTCCACAGGGAAGCCCCCTAACTCCCTTCATGCCTAAAACGGCATTTGAGGAAAGCAGCCCATTTTTCTGCATGGCTCATCTACTGAAGCGTTCATGGCATCAGCAGTTCTGGCAACAACCACGAGACAGTTTTCTTCCCACATCAGATGAAAACAATGAAATAAAATTCTACAGTTGGTTGCCAGCACACCCACCCACCCCCACCCCTGCACCTGCCTGGGTCTGGGAGTTT
>JANZLQ010000002.1:4730102-4752104 GCA_026212715.1 Elanus axillaris
AGCAGAAAAACAGATCGCTAAACCTCAGTATCTCCCCAGATTACAGATCCCCCCCCCCCCCCTTGGGTACCAAATGAATTTCTTTCCAATTCTATTGAAATTTGGGGAGTGGGGAGAAGAAACCACACCCCAAGTTTCTCAAACTTCCAAATCCTTTATTTCCTGTCATGTCACAACTTTTTGTGTCTAGAGAAAAAAGAAAAAAAAAATTCTGTTGGCAGTTGATCCCTTCTGTGGAGCAGCCTTACACAGCACTCAAACTGTGGAACTCTGTTGAGTTTTCATCTTTTCTAACAAATCCCTGTTTTCTAGTCCTTCCCTGCAGTTTTCATTTCAGCATTTTCAGGTATGACTTCTAAGAGCTGGATACTCATGTTTGAAATGGGGAAGCAGGCACAAGGCTCAGTCAGTGCTGTGAGTGTGTTTACCTGCCTGTACTCTTCAAAGAGCATTCCTTAGCAATAAGGACATGTAGCAGTCCAAGACTGAACACAACAAAACACCCTACAAGAGAAGTAATTCTCCTACCCATTCCCATATTAAAGAGTGTGTCCTGAACAGTCTTAAGTTCATGCTCATTAACAGTACCCTCACAACATGTGTCAGTTCACATGAACTGCCTTCATGAACAAAGTTAGGAGCAATGATGTGATACATGGCAGAAAATCTAACTTTGTAAGATTTTAGTTGCTTGAGAAGGCTACTTGGGTTTCTTTAGAAAACCAGATCTATGAAACAAGTGATTAGCTTCCTCTTCCTCAAGTAGCCCCCATGAAAATCAGCATCTCTTTTTCCACAAGCTTAAACTAATAAGCCATTATCGACTATGAATGGGTATAAATGGATTGGAAAATCAAGTCACTGGAACACACAAACCAAAATTATTAGGCTAGCTGCAAAGCCTGTAGCATGAATATCCTGAAAATGTTGATTGTGCCATTAAAGATACATAATTTTAAATGGTTTTGTACTGTATTTTAACAAGTTTTCTATAGAATCTCCATTATTAGGGGTAGCATAAATAAAGTCAGGGTTCATATGAGAAAAAAATGAGCCCTCAACCTCATTGCTAAACAGTTGAAAAAAATTACAAAAGACAAACCATTTTATTTTGAAGCAGCACTCATTCTCTATTTCATGAAGAGAAAACCACTATGAGTAAGTTACTGCACTGAGCTATGGAAACAGAATAACTATTTCAGTGAAAGTCAGTTCTTGGCACAGCTGCTGCTCACTGTCATAAAAGGTCCTACAGAACTTAAAAGACCCTCCAAGAGCAACTCTACTGATGAAGGAGCCCTTCATGTATATATTTTAAATCAGATTAGGAGTCTGCAGGAAGTCTTCTAAACCTGCTTGTGAGTGAATGTACTCCTTCATATTGCCTTCCACTATGTTAAAACCCCCGGAGACAGCGCAGGACACTGTAGGAATATGTTTGATATATAGTTGGATTAAATAACAACCTAATATATCAAACATATCACACAGAGTCCTGCAGAAAAAGACATCCAGGTTTGATTCATCTTGGGAAAAAAAAAAGGACAAACTGCTGAAAACTAACAGCAGGGAATTCTTACTGACTACTAAAGACACTTGTGTTTGAAGGCATAAGCCTGCATAGAAGCATGAAGAGCATACCAACAGAATAGGGTAGGTACAGCAATGCTCTCTGCTGTTGCACCTCATCTACTGCAACTTTTTTCTTAAATGTTCTTTTTCCAGTACTAGTGAAGCATGTAGTTTTTATTACAGAAAATATTTTTCTTCTTAAAAAAATTTCTAATTTGGGGGTATGTGTGTTATTTTACAGCCAGTAGCATATTTGTATAACAGGAGGAATTTGTGGATGCAATTAAAGACACTTGACCTTCCAAAAAGTAAAAAAAGGAAAGAAAGTGGTTGAAAAAAAAAAAAAAAAAAAAAAAGAGTCCACACTCAGGAAAAATGCTATTGTATTTAAAGGAAATATGACAGCCAAAACTTGCTTAATAAACAACAAAGATCTCATTGCTTCACAGATCATTCCCCACCTTGAACACTGCAATGAGAATACTGCACAGGTTTTCTGTTATGATAAGGAGTAACACCATCTGCTTAGGAGAGTTCTCAAAGTGCTTGCAAGACACAAGCTCAGAAGAAGGACAGATATTAAACAAGGTATCAATGGGGCAGTGGACTAGCGGACTAAGCATTTTAGGAGCACATTCACCAGCAGCCAAACGACCAGGATTTGAAGCAAACATCATATGCATCATACAATAAAACATAGGCAGCAGTTAGCAGGTCTGTGTCTTATTAGAGATCTTTCTCTGAGATAAGATGATTCCCAGTAGTGGAAAATGAAGACATCTTATGCTATTGGTCTCAGCCTAAGACATCAAAGGGGTATGACAGGTGCAAATATATGAAGAGAAAACAAGGAAAAGAACAACTAAAAAAATCCAAAAGTATTCAAAAAAATTAAGATAGTGGAACAAATGAGAAAACCCCCTACCTTCAACTATTGATTTTTTTCTTTAGAGGTAATAGACAAATTGGAACACACAAAAATGAAAATTTCAAGCCTACATCATATGACTCCCACTCCCTGCCCCAATAACAGAAGCTTACCCAAAAATAGAGAATCAGCCACCAATTAATATTGATGAAGATGATGGATTTCCTGCATGCAGATTATTCTAAAATTACCAACTAAGGGCTTCTCTGCAAGTTCACTTGATGATGATTACTGTTAACCAAAGCAGGATATTGGTCTAGCTGGACCAGCGGTCTGTTCCGTTGTAGAAGATGGCTACTACTCCTGCATTTCGTAGACTAAGCATAAGAAAAATCAATCGTAGCAATCCTCTTACCTAGTCTAGGCATTCTCACTACAATACTACAGAGTCAAAGATGAGCATCAGGAAGACAGAGCCTGTTCAAAGCAGGAAATCCTACTCTGGGAGGATACAAGCTACAAGTCTTCAGCAGAAAAAGTGGTATTTGAGCCACTGTGATCTTCCTAGTACCTTTGATGTCTATTACAATCCATATCGTGAAAGGGATCAAACGTCTAAAAGAGGATGTAAAGGCTGTTGAAATCCCAAATTAAACAGTTGGTTATGAGTTTTAATTTCAGAAAACGACAAATAAACAGACCAATAAATCACAGGCAGACTGGATACTCAAATTAACATGTTAAATGAGGAGCAGGTGTGAGATTGGTATTCACTGGGAAATTACAATGACCCTGGAGTGGCTTAGATGTTGGAAGGAAACTGCTCCATGGTTACTAGGCAACGCACATATGCTATTGTGCAGTGATTGTATAGAAAAGGTGATGGAGGACTCTTCCTCTCCTTGGACTCAGCCTGTGTCCTCTGCTCTGTAGAATCTCATTATAAAGGGCCATTTTTCTTTATAAACAAAATGGATGTACTTGTTAAAAAATGCAGGACAAAGAGCATTTCTTTTTCATGAGCTAATTTATTCCCATCACTAAGCGGGGGGTGCGTGTTGAAGGGGTAGGGGGGAAGTCCTCAAAGAGTGAAGCTACCAAGAACTATTTCATCTGATGTTCCTGAATGACAAAATACCACCCTGCACTGAGAACAATGATCCAACACTTGAGGCGCTGCTTTAGTAAAGCTAATGAGAAGTCTTTCTTAGAAAACAGTTTTGCACTGCCAAAGCAGCATAAACAGGGAAATAGATACATAGTCCTTTCCTGAAGTCAATTACACAGCCAAAGCATGATTTTCATTTTAAAGAGATGCAATTCTAGGAAACATGGTAACTACTTCTAAAACCTGTCTGTTAATCCACACTAGGAAAAAGGTAGCAGTTCTCTCTGTGATCCAGTCTTGTGAGCTATGCATACAATCATAAGTAACAGCAGATCTATATATTCCTTTTCTCCCATGCATGAAAACTATTAAGTTGGCTTAATTTTATATAATATATTCAGAGACACGTTTGAAATGACCTGGCAACATGCAACACTACTTGCATAATGAACTGTAATTTATTTTTCTTCAGGAAAATTAAACAGAAATCCTCATAACACATATCTGATTTGATACTGAAGCAGCTACTCTTTTAGCACAGCATAAAATGCTATGTTTTTAATCTTAGAAAATCCTGAAGGTCTTTTGCATTCTGCTGAATCCCTTCTCTGTTGCTGCTGCTTTCTCCTGCTATACTACACACATTCAGATGAGAACAAAGGGTCTTCAAAGGAAAGCAAGTGAGAATGACTTTTCACATCAGTAAAATGTGTTTGGAAACAGAAAAGTAAATAATTAACAGTAATGATACTGTAACTCTTAAAAGCATTTCTAACATTTGGCTTTTCTTCCTTTGCGTGCTTATGGCTGGTGCTTGACTCAATCCCTGAAAAGCATCTTTTTACCCTCTTCCTTTAGGGGTAAGTCCCATCCAGTGCAGTGTCTCGTGGCACTGAGACTGATGCAAGGTCTGATTGTTTATACCATTATTGTGGACAGTAACAAAGTATACACCAGTATATGTGCTATATGCATCTTCTGCTTTATTAACTTCAAAGAAACAATGGGGATGGACACTCACCTTTGGCTTGGCTCTTGGTTTCAGTTGCTCTAACTTCTTTGCTGCAGCCTCAATTGATGCTGCAGCCCCTAGTAGCTCTGTCTCCGCAATGACTGTTGGGTCTTCTGGATCCACCCACTCTGTCCCTGAAATTAATGGAGATGAAGACAATAACTTCAGAGCCACTGTGAGCTGCCATTCAAACGGGATGATTTACAATCACACTTCAAGTGTCAAATCGGAATGCACGTTGTAGAAAGCTGATTTTAGTACCATAATGGCATAAAAACACTGTCATTTATGCCAGTGAGAGCAAAATATAAGTCAGAGTGAAAAAAAGCATTTAGCAGGATTATTCTGTTATGAAAGTAACTTAATTAAGAACTGTGTAAACAAAGCAGCTTCAAAAAGGGATACTGTCCATACCGGGAACAAAACTAGTTGTCCCTCAACTTTAGTTTATCAGAGCTCTAAGATGGTTTCTAACTTGACCAAGTTGTAAAGTACATTGAGAAATCTGACAGAATGGTAAAGAGAACATGCTATAGACAACAGATAATCATCCATAGCAAACTTTTCAGAGTCTCTTTTTTGGCAGTGGTTAGAGATGAAGCTAGTATTGACTGAAGAAAGCATGCTCTTGGCAATGTGTTTCTAACAGCAGTGCAGAGAAGGCCAAAGCAGTTTCTGTAACATATCCAAAGGTCAACTTTTTTTTTGGCTGGGTTTTTAGCATTTCTCTTGGCTCAAAGAAATTTTGTAGGTCCACAAAACAAATACTTGGCTGGAGGTGATCTCAGATTTATGGAAGTTCTCAGTGTATTGTTATTTTCAATTTCGTAACATTTTCTCTGGATGAAAAGATTCAGAAAGCATCCATGTTCTGGATTGAGGGAAGCAATGAAACAGCCAAAAGAAAAATCAGATGGAGAGAGAAAAGGAAACTAGACAGAAAACTTCTAAGTTCATAACTACTAAGGGCAAGGGGAAGAAGTGGCATCACAGATGGAAACAGAAAAGGATAGGAAGCAGTGTGTACCAGGCAAAGGAAGACTAAGTGAGAATGAAAAAAAGCCCAGAGAAAAAAAAATATCTCTTAAGGCCCTGTTAAACTTATTGAAACTGGATCAGAAAGTTTGGGTGAATCTAATATTAAAATATCAACTGAAACACTAATTGTTAAGGAAGAGCGACTGGGGAGAAGGGTACTGGCACTTTGCATCAGGAATAGCATAACCCATGTCTGATTCATCAAGTATCAAAGGAAATAGCCTTGAATGCTTATGGATCAACATTGCACCGGCTAAATAATGAGGTAGTTTCCACTATGGATGACCAAATCACAGGAGAACGCCAAATGAAGGGCACCTATTTATTATGTGCTAGGAGAAAACTGAAGTACATGTAAATACCGTAATCCTAGTGAGCTACATGTCATGCTGCTAATCCCTCTATAGCACATAAATATGTATTTTATACCAAATATCATAACATTACCAAAGACAATTTCTCAGCTCAAATGGTTTACAAGATGAAGGAATTCTATACAAAACCCTAAAATAAGCAGGGAAAAAATATTTTTGATACATGCCACATATATAAACCCAGTCAAAAGCAAACCTGTAAAATGTAGCAGTTCCTCTTCAAAAAAAGGCATGTCAAAAAGGTGAAAACATTTACATGTTCAATTAGTTAGGAGACAGAATTTTATCATGTATCTATTGAATGAAAATCAGGAATGAAAATTGGGAATAGTTAAAAAACATTTTACTTTCCACAAAAAAAGCTTCTAAAGTGAAATAAAAAAATCCCCTACAGGCAGTAAGTGAAAAAAAAGAAATACAAAATGAATTTTTATTTTAATTAATATGAATTAAAATGCAAAAACCGCTGGAAATGAATAAATGTCTCCAAAGATGAGGACAACAAAGATTTTTAAAAAGCATTTAGTAAATAGAGAATTCTGATATTGGCTTGGCTTGTTAGCAAATGAAAACAGAAATTGTGAAACATAGGAAAGTGCAGAAAAGGCTGAAGAATTCAATAAATTTACCTGAACAGGAAAAAAGCATAATGGAGATCACTCTTACATGAAACAGAGTAGCTATATTACGATGTAGAGGGGAAAAAAAACCCTAAGAAATTGATAAGGGATTCCCATACATGAAAAGTATTTAGTCAGGATTCTTTTCCAAGGAATGTGTATTGACAAAACCAGGAGATAACTGAGGAAAACCTGCAGTGCATATTACACAGAGTATCAGAAAAATGAGTATAGTGTTCTCTGGCCTGGCTTAGGAACAAATATGAATTTACTAGAAGCCTTTGCTGGAGAGGGCAGAATTAGAAATAAAGTCATTACAATGCTTTATTCAACATATTTTACTGTAGCTTTCTCTTACCTATGAAATTAGAATGCTCATATGCCTTTCTGATGGCTGTGAAGATTGCTTTAGACTAAAGTTCCCAGTAAATCTGGTAGATATGCTTCAGCGGTAGTGGTCTAATATTTAACACCAACCTTAATATGAATTCATCTCATTTAAAATGTTAGAACTGTTGTCCTATGAGTTTGCATACATCACTGGATAAAAATTTTACCAGTATCTGAGAAAAATATCACTCATCTGTTATAAGAACAGTGAACTTCTGCTAAGCAATGGAATTTGTTGCTTATTTGAGTGCTGAATTTATATTTGACCACAAGTTGTTCAATTCTAAGAGTTCAGGAAATCATCCAGACCACAATTTTCTGAAGTCTCATTGTTTCATTAACATACTTTATCAGGGCAGGACCCAGGCAGAGAACTGTAAGCACTAGAGACCTAAAATTGACATTTAGAGGCTGAATATTAATTCGTTAAGATGTTGGTATCCCATTTTATTTGAAGCTGGAAAGCAACTATCACTGAAAAGCAAAGGACTTATTTTGACTGAAAAACATGAGTGTAAGGAAGGGAACCAGCCATCCAATTACAATTCAGCCACCAGTTCAAGAGGAGTGATACTGTATTTTGTTTTCCGTTACTGTGGCTCAAGTGCTGTGCTTGATGGTTCCATCTTCAAAGGCCACACGATTTACAGACGACTTATGACTGATCACATGACGTGGAAGAGGGCCAAATAGACATGTTTTCAATAATCTGAACAAGTGAACACCATCAGAGAAGTTAAAAGAATGGAAGTAGGTGGTACCAAGACACCTAGAACATACTAAAAGGGTTATTAGTTTGGGGTTTTGTTTTAAACTACAAAAATAGATCATCATCTCTGGAGAAAAAGGCCCACCATACTGGTAGCGAGGCTGCTCAACTCACCTTTCATTGCTTCTGCTGATTGGATGAGCTCTGTAACAGCACCAGCAACTCGCTTGGAGAAAGAAGCCAACTGATGCTTTAGTTCTGGAGTTGGTTTTTGAAGGATCTAGAGAAAAAAGATAACATGTACCAATGCACATAAGAAAGGATTTCACAGAGAACGCTGGAACATTCCCAAGGCACACTAGTGAAAGATTTATTTTATACAGCAATTGGCTGAGAAAAAACATGAGTCCAGTGAGAGAAATACAATTTTCAATGAATCACTAGGAGCAAAGGCTTACATTGCAATGTCTGATGCATACTAGGGAAGTGGCACTGCCTTGCATTTCTACAGGAACTGACAACATTGTCTGGAGGTTTGCAGCACTAAAACTAGGACAGAATTCTCCAAAAGAGAGGTGCATGTTTGAGTATGTGGAACGAATATGCAGCTTTTGCATTCCATTCTCAGATATTATAGTCATTACACTTATGCATCAGGCTTAGTCTTTCTAAACTGCTGGAGAAGAGCTGATTTTCTGGTATTAACAAACTGGTTGGTCACTATTTCTAAGAAATAAAATTACAGATTTCTGCAAGCTAGCACTAGTTACATGTTCTGGAAAAGGTCAGCAAGGGTGAACGCAATGGAAATGTCAACCCTGGGCAAGACCCTTAAATAGAAAGGAAAGACACACCTCTGAACCGAATTTGCATCAAGTATTAAACTGTGCTTCTTCAAATGGAACACAGTCAGATATTCAGACAATGAAGTTGAACTCTTCCCCTGAACAGGAACTACATTTGCATTTTTAATTACCATATTGTAAGGAAAAACCCAATTAGGTTCTGGAAATTTGTGTATACGCAAAAACTACTTCTGAGAGGGGACTGACAGATACGTAGAGAGATTTAAAAGCAAAACAAGAGGTTGAGTCTCAAAAGTCACTTTCATGTGTGCATTTTCTTAATGTTTTCAAAAACTCCTCTGCAAATCAGCTCTGAAAACTAGATGCACACTAAAAATACATTTTATAAGTGTGCTTCCCATTTTACAGTCAAATGCCCTTTCTTTAACAGAATAAACTAAACTGAACTGTTTTCTTAACTTTGCCTGGTGAGCACTCTGCCACACGAGGAATTCTATCTCTCTGGAACTGCCGAGTCAATGGTGGACTGGTCTGCTATCTAAGGATGATCTTTAGTCAACTAGTTTCCATAGTAAACAGAAGTACGTGAACCCTCAATAGCTGAACAATCTGCAACGCTAACAAAATGTAACAACAGTTATAACCAAGGTTTATACACAGCATAATCCCTTAGTATGGCAGAAGCTGAGCATTAAGTAACTCAGGGGTTATCTTCCCACACAAGCAAAAATGTCCAAGAATACACGAATGTGGTCAGGACTATAGCAAAGAACAACATTTTCTGCTCCAGCAACTGTGACATTAGTGCCACCCATAATAGTGGTGACAAAGTTGTAATAGAACAAATGGATACAAATTTTAAAACTATGGTGGTTTACAAACTGCACTGTTTTAAAGCCAGTTTAGAACTCACAGTGGATTCTCATCCCCTGCAGAGTCATGTACAGGCATGGCATGAGAACAACAACAAAAGCTTCAGACTTCCCCTTAACTCAGCATGCATCAATACTGACCAAGATGGAGCATATGAATATGTAGGAGGGCAGGTCAGTCTTTAACCTTGCTAAGAATACAATTTACAAGTTGTTTCATACAAATTTGTGCATGTTCAACAGCTTTAGTTAGTGTGTTCCCACACCCTACCCCTAGGTAGGTGATTAGAGGGATATTCCTTTGAGCAATCAAGTCACTCTTGTGCTACTTGCCCAATGCAACCCCAATGCAACCTCTGCACAAGTCAATACACTGGCTTAAGAAATCTTAGATACCTCTTGCACCTAAAAAGTATCATCTTCAAAGAAATAAGGTTGCTGGATAGTATTCCTTGGCATGCCTGTGTTGAGACACCCATACAATCATCCCTAGCCTGACTACCAAGGATGTGACTGAATTTACTAACAATTCTATCACAAGGTGCCACATGGACTAATCAGAGATTTCTAACCTGAGATGATCTGTGTTTCGGGAGGTTATAAATTAAATGAGACTGTAGACCTAGGGGTACTAAACTACCAGAGTAACAGGAATTGGGAAGCAACAGGATTGTCTGACATCGAAATCATCTTGCTATTGTTTTCTTTCACCCAAGCAAAACAAATCTGAGCTAGGATGTTAAGTTAGCAAGATTGTGTATGGCAGAACAGCGCAGGTAACCACAGAACAAGCAAACAAACCTCTTGGATTACATCTAGACTGTGTCTCTGCCACAACTCCCAAGAGATAGAACTCAGGGGAAAGAAGGCAAAAGTCCATAGAGCAAGAAGTCTGTCATGTACTTGGTTCAATGTTCCTCTGAAAGTGCTTTTTTTCCCCCATCTACTTTGCAGATCCAGTTTACATTTACGAAGCACAGCATGTCTGTATTATGTGTGTATGTGACTAGTGCTAGACAGACTTCAGCAAAGAGTCAGGATGAAGTTACCATTCCATACATCTTTTTTTCCACGCAGGCATTATGCTCTTCTATTGTGGTTGTAATCAGAGTCAGTTTTCTAAGGCAGCAAACGTTGCGGGGCAGGGGCGGGGCAGGGTGTGGAATTTTCTCATGGCTTTAGGGCCCTGAAAGTAAAGCAGCTTAAGGTAAGAAAGGCTTGTTCTGCTTTATTAGAGGATCAGGCCTTTGTTACCTTAAGCCTCTTTACTTAAGCAGAGACAGAAAAATAAAATGCGCAAAAATTGACTCAAGTCTTTGGTCTGTTCTTGTTTGAAACAAGTACTATGACTGAGTTCAGGAGACCAAATCTGAAAAATTCCCCAAAGTACTTGTGAACTAAAAATGGATTACACATCTAATGCTAAATTACTTACTGCTATGCAGCTATAGGAATTACATTAACTTCAGTCTTTCTTGAACTATTTTCCCTGCTACTGGCAAGTGTAACTGTGAGTTTACTTCTATGTTATGTATATTTCAATGAGTTGTAAATGATTAGACATGCTGTATTCTCAGCAGTAAAACTGACTTGGATTTACTAATCTACAGTTGGCAGCTGCAGATTAGTTTCAAAGACTTCAATATGTCAGCTTAAAGCCACTTAAAAGAAATCTCTAGGCATCCATGAAGACTGCTGATTTAAGTCTCCTCCAGAAACTTCAGTATCTCACAAATGTTAGTTCAAACACACATTATTACCTCCTACACATGTAATAGCAACAGCAGAACAATATATTATGTGATAATTATGTATGGTCAAGAAAAGCCAATGGACGGCAGGATTCATGAGTTTGGATTTAAGCAGAGAAGTTTTATGCAGAGCTATGGGGGTGTCATGTCTGGCACAAGTTGGAGAGCTCTTTGTGAGGCAGTGCTGGTGTGGGGTTTTGGGATGGCATTGATTAGGTGCCTCTTATTTTCCTGGAATCAGGAATGCAAAAGACATGTAAAAGGGCGTTCATAAAGACTACCTCTTTGGTCTGGGGGACAGGGGTGTGCCTGATGTGTCTAATGCTTATAGTGGGCTTAAAAGAATACTGAAGTGTCTTATTTTCTTTTCTTTGTAGGGGACCATTTTTAGGTTAGGACTTACAGTGCCTCCAGGTCTGACCCAGAATTGAGTCCCATTTAAGTACTTTCAGTCTTCCTTCCATCTTGCAGTTTGAGCTGAAGTACTGAGTTTACTTTAGCTTGGTTTTCCTGAATAAAAAAACCTGTTCATAATCTTGTGACAAACTAATAAAAATGTGCCACTAGCAGCCACTACAGAAAGAGGTCAGATAAATTATTCTCTTTGGAAGGGATCCAGTATGTCCATGCAGATGACTCCTTACCAGAAGAACATGTTCCAAGAGTTCCAAGTATCCCAGGGTACATTCTGTTCCAAAGCGCAGGGCTCTCTCTCGAACTTCTTCACTCACATCTGGGTGATATGATGCTTGCTGAGGAGGCAAAACAACATTAGTACCCCAAAACTGCTCCAAGAGGAGATCAGCACAGAGAACATAGGGGAAAGAGAAGGGAAGAGCTTTTTCATAACATGCAAATGACATTTGAGCTTGAGGGCCAGCCGTTTCTGTTGTAAAGGTATAAGCAAACTGCGCTCAAAGAGAAGCAGAGCTCCCATTCTGAGAACGGCACCGGGAACACTTTTCCTTTTCTCAGCACATCCTCCTGTCTGGGTGTGCATTTGCAATCTTTCTTAGTGTCCTTCCTTAGGTATTGTCAGCAGTAGTACTACTTCCTTCTACCGGTTGAGAACAAATAGAGAAACACTTGAAAAACCATCTGAAAATACAGGAGGATATATGATTTCTTCTAATGAAAACATATCACTTGGAAAACATCTTGGGGCTGGAGTGGGCTCTTGGGTTACATATATACTGTTCTACAGTGCAAAGGTTATACTCTTGTGGCTCTTCTTTTTTACTAATGCCAACAAAACTAAAAATTATAAGTGTAGTTTTCCCATCCACAAATGGCCATTTACATCTTACAGGTTAGAAATATGCTAAAACCATTTTTTTTTTTTATTGTAAGCCTGTACAGCCTGCCATCAAGGAATTAAAGCAGAAATGGCCATCTGGTTTAGAGACCAAAGCACTGGACTGGCCCCAGAAGACTTTGGGCCAGTCAGAGGCCAACCACCAGCCCAGTGCGTGGGTCAAACATGGGTGTCTCACTTCTCCTTCTCCATTCCGCAAGACAAAGATAATAGTTTGTTCCTTATAAACAGCTTCACAAATGGCAGATGAAACGTGCCATGGAAGTGCTGGGTTATCATTATTTTACATAAGAGACACAAAACCCAACCCAACCAACCAACCCACCCAACCCAAAAAACGCATTAGCTGCTTTTTTTGTAATCTGGTAACACACTGTAAGTAAAAGCTTATTAATGGCTTTAGCTTGACACAGGGATTTAACACAGCAATAGGCAGTGCTGGAACCATCTGTTTAAATACAGAGAAGAAGCAGCAGAGTCAGTTTTTTGACTTCTTAAGGATTTCCACTAAGTATAATGTCTGACATCTGACATAAGCCTGACTAATTCAACCATTTCCTTTTAACCAAAAGTGAAAACTGCAGCCTCTTCAAGCTTTGTATTTTCAAAAATAAACTTCTAGGGAACTTTTTTGTTGAAAAGAAGTTGTTGACAAGTGGAACTTTCTAAAAATCTTAAAAATTAGCATTTCCTCTTACAGAGCAACTTATTCCACCCCTGTAGGCTTGTATCTTCCACTGGGATGGGGGATTATCTCACTGCTCACCTATTTCGAGCCCTTCCTGCAACCCTCAACATCCAGAGCAAGCACTGTTGTCAGCTGGGCCTGGAGCTGATCTGTGGGCTCCCTCTGCTGGGAAGTTCAAGGTCAGCAGAGCACAAAACCAGCTCGCATTAGCCACCTCCATCTCTTTATCTTGTCAACAAATCATCTGAAGGGAAAGGAGGTGGGAGGAAGCAAGATAGGACTTTCCCTATCCTCAGCATACTTCAAACAAGCTCCAGAAGCCCCCAAATATCCAGAACAGCTTATTTTCCATTTTCAAATAAGACAGAAGGATTCCCCAGTGTTTCGTATGAATACATTTTAAGTACCCTAATATGACTCTTCTGCACTTAAATATTATTGTTACACATGCAGTTAGAGCAACCATCTGTAGGAGAGAAATACAAACTTCTTATGCTTGCACACATAGCCAAGACTGATATCAGAATATTTTCAGAGCATTTCTAAGGTTCAGTGAGTCTTAAACCATATACTTCACAGCAGACTGAAGAAGTGATAAAATCATTTTAGGAAGACATTTTTTGTAGTGCAGAGATATCCCAACAGAAATCTCACTACACCAGTTAGGACTCACAACAGATATGTTTACTTTTCCAGACTTGCACAGAAAGCCTGCCAAAGCATCTCAAACTGAAACATGTGTCTGAAGAACCAGAACACACACACATTTCCTCATGCTGAGGCTTCCTTTCACTATCAGACCTCCTTTTCTCTCCACGTGCTTTCAAAACAGTAAAGCAGGAAGCACTACTTGACTCCAGTACTACAACTTCTAGCCTGTCAGCACTGATGAATAACTTGTGGAACTCAAATGTACTAAGATAGTCAGCGTCAAAAAAAACAGTGCTGTTTGAAGGAACTGGGAGAATTCACATAGTCCAACCTCCTGCCTAAAGCTGGGTCAACATTAAATTCAGACCAGATCATTACGTCTTTGAAAACTTCCAAAGATGGAGATCTCATATCCTCTTTAGGCCCCTGTCCCAATGCTTAATTATCACTACAATGGAATAACTGGAAGTTCCTATGATTCATTTCTGGACCACTGTGTTTCGTTCTCCTGCTGTGCACCTCAGGTAAATATCCCAAGACTGTCTCCTCTCAGCAATCTCCTGGTAGGTTTCAGAGGGCTGCTGTGAGGTCCCCTCAAAGTCGTCTCTTCTCCAGGCTGAACAGTGTCCCCTCACAGGGCCTGTGCTCCAGCCCCAACCGTCTGGGCGGGCTCTGCTGAGCTCACTCCAGTTTCATCAGTAACCCTTCTGGGGAGCCCAAAACTGGACACAGTATTCTAGATGCAGTCTCACGAGTGCTGAGAAAAGGTGAATAATCATTTCTGTCAACCTACTGGCTTTGTAACGATCCAAGTCACTACTCGCTTCAATTATTTTCTATGCTTTTGATGGACCTTTCGTACCGGTTTATTTTTCAACAGCAATCATTAAAAATGGTGACATTATGCACAGGTTACTTACTGCATAGTCATTATTTTATACAAATAGGTAATAAAGACAGAAATTGTTATTCTCTTAGGGCCTGCTCTAACCTTCAGTAAATATAATTACAGTGTTTCCACTGACTTTAATGTGAGTTGTCTTTGTTCATTATATCCCATCAGTAGTCAACCTCATTGTCTTTTGAAATGGCATCTACTTATAGAATATAGAATTAGTAATGAGCACTGTAAATTCATGTATAGCAGAACAAGCATAAGCACATACATAACCGCTAATAAGTCAAATCCCTTATACTACTTGCCTTAGGCAGCTGGCAATGAAATAGAACTTAAATTCCTGGCACCAGGGAAATCTGAGCTATATTGTATGCAATTCTACCATAGGTCATATACGCACACTTCTATCGTAGCCCAAAGGACATCAAAATCTGATTATTTGTCAGTGCTTATTGAGGAGACTAGCTTAATCACACTGGAAACCCCTCCAGTATTTGTCAAATGTCACAAAAACCAAGTCACAAGGCATTGCACAGCTTTTACAGCATACTGAGGCTAAGACTGCTGGATCCTACCCATAAAATTCAGGGATGTGGCTTATCATGGGAATGCTATGTACAATAATAAATTTGTAGAAACTAATGGCATAAGATTTCTAAGCAAAATTCTGAGCAAAATTTGTAGAAACAGGATTTTCTAAATAAAGTCTGGTACTAACTGTGTCTATAAAACATTTGTTAAATGACATGGTATACCTGCAGGCTTTTATTCTTGTTTGCCCAACAACCGCTCTTGATTTTAGGAAAGGCAGATAAGATAAAACTAGATCTTACTCCCTGTCAGTGTATCATTACAGGAAAGTAAAATGATTCCCAGCCATTTTCCTTCTGTAGATTGCTTGCTTTGTGAAGGTAATTCCCTGGGAGATCATGAATGCTCTTCCAGCATCCCAGACCGCCATTGTTCAGTTTGCAGGAAGTTTCATCCTGTCGGCCGCTTGCAATGCATGAACTTCTAAACCATTAAATTAACTGGGAGCAAACATAAACATAAAAAGGTGAATGTTCATAACTAAACATTCAAAATTATGTACTGGGCCGTATATTGTGTATGTGAGTGTGTTTATAACATTTTTGGAAACAGGATTCTGTTCCTGAGAATTTGCTGCCTGTTTGGAGAGATTGAAACAAAAATGTGTCTGCACTAGCTACTTCCAAATGACAAAGGATGTTTAATGTGCCTCAGCATCTGAATTCGTGCCTGAATTGATTTGTCAGAATGTTGCACTCCCTTAGAAGTTTCAATTAACTGGATTGTACTCAAGACATATTAGGCTACGGTAGTTCTCATGTAAGGAGCACAGTTGTTCAATTTTCCCATGCAAATCAGAGCTGCTTTGCTTTCTTGACCTTCTGGGTTTATGAAGCAGAGAAGACAGAATCAAAATTTGAAGCACACAAAGTGCTCAAGAACTCTCAGAAACTGAAAACCCCATCAGAAAACAAAGTCAAAATAAAAAGTTTCATTCCATGGTTTTGTATAAATCCAGTTCTATGTTATATTAGAACTTGCACTTTTGTACAAGGATCATTTTAAAAAACAAAATTAACCCTTCCACCTGGGCAACAGCAGGCTAAAAATTAATCTGGGACTGATGTAGGCAGTTAGGATTTGACCAAATACTGAAAATCAGACACCTCACAGAGAGCACCATTATTTTACTGTCATCTTCCACACATGTAAAGGCAAAAGTAAATAAATATAATTTACAGGGAAAGGCACTTTTTGTTACTACTGAAGACCAAAAGGAATAAGATCTTTATAATGCCTTTTTTTTTAATTTATGCCTAAATCTTTTTTAACATCAGAACAATGCCAAATAGCTTAATAGCCATTTATATGACACATACTTTACCCCCTGTTTTGCAGGTCAGTTTTTGAAAGTTGTGTAGCACAAGCAAGTGTAGAAAACAAGGTACCAATATTTCTAGTGCAAAGGCAAAACACATTTTTGAAAAGCGCAGAAGAAATTGAGCAAACCAACAGATTTGATTAGGGGGGAAAGGACTACTAAAAATAGACCCAAGTGATTCCTTTCACCATTCCTTTCACTCTTCCTAGAAGTACTGAAATCATATTTGTGACCATAGGATTATTCATATATTCAACTAATTGCACAGATTGTTTGTCTTCTAGTTTAATAGGAGACTGAAAACTAGGAAATTTCTGGTCAAATAAAACTTCTCATTTTCACAAAAAGGAAATAGTCAATATTAGTGCTGCTTCTTTTTTTGTGCATAGCACAGAAAATCCTTTCCGAGAGAGACATTCCCTTAAAATTATCATAGCCATTAACTTTCTCATCTGAAAAGTAGAGCATTAATACAAAGAAACTGAAGAGAAACTAGAGCATTAATACAAAGAAACTGAAGAGAAACTATAGCATTCAAGGGATTTAGAGGAACACAAACACATCAAAAAAAAACCCCAAACAAACAAACAAAATCAGTCTTATGCAAGAAAGTGAACCTTTACCTTACAAGCTGTTAGCATGTCAGCTACTGCTTTGCGGCTCAGATTTGCTGTAGCAATCACATCCTCCTGTCTGCATGAGTTCCCAGCTGCAACAGCTTTGGCAGTTGCCATGGTGATTCCTTTCGTCATCCGGATTGATTCTTCAGGTGATGATGTCTTTTCTGGAACCTCGCTTGACTGAAACACCTAAAAGTGAAAGCAGAAGGAAAGCCTGATACCATTCAAGTCAAAGCAGAACAACCATGAGAAAGTGACAGCAACTCGAAGCAGCCTTTGAACAGCAGGAAATTAGAAACATATTCAGAGTACTTGAGTATCATTCTTGCTTGTCATGAGCCTGGTGCTGATAAGCCTGCTCACCTACAGACAGCAGAAACAATAAGCTGAAGGAAACACACACACACAAAAAAAACCCCCGTTAACCCACTAATCTTGCCTGCCATTTAACTACCTGGATGACAGTTTGTTAACAGACAGCTGTTCAGAGTGTTACAGGATCAAATGAATTATTATTCCTTTAATTATATTCTTTTTTCATCCTGACTGCTGCTTAGGCTGGTCTACTCACATGAGGAGATCCTTCCCCTGCAGAGGCTAGGCCCTACTGAGCCCTTGTTGATAGCACAGTGCAGGACAGTGTGAGAACATAACTAAAATATTCAAATAGCCCTTAGAAAAGCAGAGGTGGAGCACTGTCTCTTATGCTATACTTAGTGTCCCTTAGGAACCTAAAGATATAATTTTGCTGGGTGAATTGTGTGAAAAAAGTTCAAATTATCTGACAGTACACACTACTCTCATGAATACTGCAATACATGAACTGTGATAAGATGTATGTAACAAGAGCTGGGTAATCTTACTTTTATCCTGTATTTTCTTTTCCCAAGCTTTAGTCTGTATTTGCTTGCCAGTCTTTTACTGTGTGGGGGCAATTCAGAGTGCACAATTAATTAGGAGAGGTTTCTTGAATACACGCAGTGCAACCTAAGCAGGTTAGTGGTTACAGAATGCAAATGTCTGGACAAAAATGAGCCTGGTCTACCCCATGCTCCCGGTTCAACAGTTTTTCACTTTCTCTCTCCAGAAATGGGAGGGACATTATCCTTCAATGACAGATCTGGACATGTTTTACATCAGAGTTATGGGAAGCAATATAACTTAGCCAGGTCTTCGTGAGGATACACAACAGTAATGTGCACTAGATATCGTACAGAACTTTCCTGCTCAGGTACTGAAGCAGTTTTTACCACTGCAGATACTGTATGAATTCCCAACAACTATATACAGCTATTTAAAAAAAAATTTAAAACAAACAAGTTATTTCTTCATTACAACAGCATTACTCACACAAGGAAAAATAGATGCTTTATGGAGAGCACTTGACAAGGCAAAACTGTGCCAGTGCAGTTACAGCATAAGAATTGCTAATCCACAGACTCTACAACAAAATATTTTCTGCTGCAGACTATGTCTATAGGTTTTTTTATAAAAATGGACTGTTAGTAAAGGAAGGAAAAAAATCAGGCTTCTTCACAAATATGGAGGTATTAATTTATGTCACTGACTAGTGTACTAGTAAAATAACTGAAAGCTATAGCTGGAGGCTATACTTTTATATCTTCAAGAGGAAGGAAAACAATTGTCATGGTCTAACACCTAATTTGGGAGAGAATTCCATGCTATTGTTAATTCCTGCTCAGACAGAATATCAGAGAGCAGGTTATGTATCACTGGTAGTATCACTTCATAATAAAGGAAAAATAGAAACAGGATTAAATTGCAGGTGCAATATGGCTATGATGCTGAGGAGACATCACCAAAGCCAGGATCAAAAAAAGTGAACAGCACTGGACTCAAAAGAATATCTGTAGTGAAAGCTTAACATCTAAAGGAGAAAGCAGCAGTTGCTTCCAGATTTGTACATGATGGTAGCATCTCAAATCTCAAAGCGGAGACTGGTAACGTCTGAAAGTAGATAGGCTGAAGTGGCATTGTAATAGTACTTTCAGAGATGATTTGAAACACGTAGAGAACCAAATGGTGTCCAATGCACTGCAAGGCAGCAAAGCATAGCATGAGGAGGAGTGCCTGGGCAGGCTGGTTTGAGTGCAAAAGCATACTTGCAGAAAACTGCCACGTATGGCTATTTTGTTCTGTACCGTGAGTTCCTGTTTGATGTATTCAATTGTGGCCTCAAGAGCTCTTGTCCCTCGAGTGGCTTCATCTTCTACTGCTTTAACAGTCTTCAAAAGTGATGTGACATTTGTTACCATCACCTGAAGAAGAGAGAGGTGAAGACAAAAATACGTGATTCCTTCCTCCCATTTTTCAGAGACAGCAGGGTATGAAGCAAGGCAAATTAAGCTAGGTAGCATTACTACTTCTAATAGGGCCTAGGAAGCTTTATGAACTGTCTTGTTACAAGACTAAATACCAGCTGTCCTGTTGGCCAGTTTCTGAAAGCTCCCTGTAAGCTGCAGAAATGTAGCACAACTAACTGCACAGTGATACTACCTTAAGTGTGAGTGTTCTGGCAAAAATTTTACAAAAAAAAAAAAAAAAAGGAAAATTCACAACATTTCTAGGTGAAGTCTCTTATAGAGATTACATTAGTGTCTTCCCGCACATGTTATGCTGCAAGTTGGAAGAGATGTGAATTGAGGTATCGTATTTCTTTTTGAAATTTAACCAATGCATTCTCCGCGATCAGATAAAACCCCAGGTAAGCAAGCAGCCAAACCCCACCCTCAAGCCCAAATGCAGATATATAATCAGTGTTACTGTTCCTGTTACAAACCCAATAGTCCTGATGCAGAATAACCTAATTGTCACCGTAATAACTACACCTTTCCTATATCCCAGTATGTTGAGACACAAATGACAATTACAATGAAAAAAGTAGAGACAGAAAGGCAGCTTCTTGACAATTATGACTTAAAACAGAGAGCTTTTCAGAGCAGGAATAGCCAAGAAGCCACTTTTCTTGACTAGATGGGTCATTTTCTAGTAGTGCCTCAACAGTATACTGTTATCATGTGCTCTGAAAGGAAGAGAGGCACAGGTCTTACAGGTAAGCAACAGACATGAGAGTGAGAAGAGCTTTCAGCCAAGCCAGAAGCTATCACGACACTCTCATAATGTAAAAGCAGAAGTAATACCGCCTAAATCTCTACATCTGGAAATATTTTGTAAACACAAAGCCACAAGACCTTTGTGAGGCAAATGTCATAATAGACCTCACGTGCAGGGAAAATAGAGCACAAAGATATCACAGGTATAGTGTAATCTGTGTGAGTTTTTAGCTTTGGTACCTACGTACTTCCGGGAAAGATCTAGGAGGGAGGGATCAGAAATGCACAATATCCTACTGTAGAGTTATTGGAAGTTTTTTTCCCTTCCTTTCCTCGCCTTCTCCCCCCCTTCCCCCAGATGCAAGGGCTAAATAAGGAGGCCACATGCTTATCCTGAGCATGTCATTGTTTAGCATGTAAGTATTTAGGTACCATTTTACACTGGATACACTTTACTCTGTAGCATTCTGAAAGGAGAACCTACCCTCCAATATGGGCTTGCAAAAGAAAGAGGTTTCTCTTCAGAAAGATTACAGTTCTTTCATAAAACCACAAAAGTCATCTGACAGCCTACAAAAAAACTGATAGCTTCATGGAAACTCGACAGCGTCTTCTTGTTTTTCTGTATCATCCCAGGATGATAATGAAATAAAGGAAGAGGTGAGATTTCAGGCAAACGGAAATTGCTGAAATCCAAGCTTCATATGTCTATCAAGCGTGATTGCACAAATATTTTCAAATAAAATGTAAGAATAAGGTTTTACCTTGGCAGCACCTTTCAGCTGGTACATGGATGGATCATCTGCTGGTTTGCTGGCAGCTCCTTTGGTAGCACCAATGAGATCAGAAAGGGCCTTTGCAACATCTTTGATAGCGTTGATCAGGACAACCTATAGGAATGAGAAATAGCTGTAAGCCTCAGGCAAGAAACAGTAGCCTGGATGAGGGTGTAATTTTTAGAACATAACTAAAAAAAAAAAAAAATCTACTACTGGTACACAAATAGTACCACCCTCCCTCTACCCCAGTAAAACACACAATATTCTAGAAGAGGAAAAGCTGTGTTGATAGCTACAGTATTTCATATAACCAGTCAGAATCTCTAAGAGTGACTATTTCCTCTGAAGAAATTGAAATGCTGATTGCAGGTAGGATTTCCTTCCTCTGAGCTTCCCTAAGAGGTTTACTTTTCTCCATGTTCTTCACCCTTTGGGTGGAAGCAGGACAAGAACAAGGAAACAGATTGATCATAAGCTTACAGTCTAATGCTACATCTATGTACCAATTCTGAAATCACCTACTGAAAGATCAAATGTACTTGCTATGGTCAGGTGTTAGAGGGAGACATTCTTTCAGGGAAAGTGAAGTTGAACCTCTGTAAGAGGCTATACAGAATTAAATGCTGAATAACTTGGTTGGCTTGAAGTCAGGAAAAGTCAAATCTGTAGATATTGTCTCCTAAACCCAAGCTCAAAGACAGAAATCCTTGACAAATACAGACAGTACAACAGGCTTATTCATTATTTTAGTGTATTATTGGGATAATTCTCTCCTCCAAATTCTTTTCCTTTGCCCTTTCCACTAGTAGAAAATCAGATGTTTTAAGTATTTTGCTGGAATTCAGAAAAGTTCATTTTAAAGAACATGTTGAAAGATGCATGAAAAATGAGAAAGCTCGGGGGGGCGGGGAGGGGGGAGACAAAAAAAAAAGGTGTGGAACAATC
>JANZLQ010000002.1:4752880-4780880 GCA_026212715.1 Elanus axillaris
GAGGAAGGGGGGGAAAGTGCTTCCAGCAGTATTTTCCTGGAGAGGAACATCTCAGAAGTTTAGCCCATCATACAGGTCAAGCAAAACAGATCACACATCCCTTTCGAAGCATTATACAAACAAGCAGACTTTTTCAGACTAATTTGGTACCACCACAGGCACATCTGCAATATGTTTGCCAACCTCCATTTCACAAAGATCCAAACAAACAACTGAAGAAATGTTTGACATAATCTACACTGAAGGCTGAAGTTAGTGACTTAAATGAAAACCAACTCAGATCTAGCTAGAGAATGGCAAGAGCTTGTTAGCCTACACAAGTAACATGTAGTGCGCACCCAGTTGTAAGGGGATAAGTAGCTTTAAAGTCACGCAAGCTCTTTAGAACAAAAATGAGATGAGTCCAGAGTCCAATCACAACTTAGTAAAAAAAGAGACAATACTTTGCCAAAAGTATCCCAGCTGGAACACACCCACGAAATAAAAGTAAAAAATGTTATACTAAGGCCTGTCTAGTTCCACTCAATGCTTTAACGTTTTGATTGTGTTCTAAAAAAGGAGTGATGCTGGAGTAAACCCAGAAAAGTCCCAGAAGAGATGAACCCTATTGTGTTGCTTAAAAGCAGAAGTCCCACAAAGTCTTATCAACTGAAAACTGTCTCTGGTCTCTTAAAGAGTATCAGAAAAATCTTAAAACATCTCACCTGTGTTTCAGGATCATCGGATCCCAAGCTAGCTGCTCCCAATTTTACTACCTCAGCAAGTTGAGTGATGGTGTTAGCTGATGACTGAGCTGCTTGGGCCAGTTTGTCCTGACTCGAGGCAGCACCAGAAACCAACAATTTTGTATCTTCAACTAAAGCTTTTGCTGTTTTCAGGATATTTTCTCTGTAGCAAAAAAAGAGGAAGCAGGGAAGGAAGTGGAAAAGGAGAAGAGGAAAAAAATATGGTTTTCAATGTTGTGGTGACTAACAGCTACATAAAAGAGCTGATGTAATTCATCATGCCAATGACCACTCATGATAACATACCACAGGCCAGGTTACAAGTAGGGGGGTGGGGGGAAGGAAGACAAGGTAACTCTTAAAACAGTAGCATTATATTTTGGGCTAGATGCAAGGCAGTTCATTAAAATGGCCCTATCTTGGAAAGAAATGAGGTAGGCCAGTAACAGGAGAGCATTGCATTTTAACACAGAAACAAAATCTAGCCATGCTATGAGGAAAGTAACAGCTGTCAAGCCTCCTTCTTAATCAGCATATTGTAAGGAAACTAAAATAATTATTTGTGAGGAAGGCGGTAGCAAGAATGGCAAAAGGAACAGAGAACGTCACCTAGTCAGTGTTCCCCCTATATATGTATTTTGGCATGTCAGGACCACAAATCCAAAGCAAAATTTGGGGAAAAGGAGAAATCACTTTGCGTATGCATTTCACAAATGAGTCAAGTTAACTGAGAACTGGAACCATATTAATTTCTAGGCTAACATTTTACATTAATGGCACCTGTACGAAAATCCCTGACTTCCAGTCTGCAGAATGGCAGCAACTTACACACCCTCGCAACTTTCCTCTTCCTTGAGCAACTGGCAAGGTGGGAAATAAATGCTGGCCACACAATTGTTGCATAGGCCAACTAGGCTGCAAAACAGTAAGTCAGTGTCTTGGCTGTGAAACCCTGGGTTTTACTGCAAAGGAAGTAACAGTCAGATGCTGCACATCTCAATGTGATGAAAAATGCTATGGAATTATTTTGTGGCAGATGATACTTGAAGGGAAAACAGGCTTATTTCTGCCAAAGGGGAAAATGCGTGGCATAGCTGTGCTGTTTCCATCACTGCTGTCCACAACAGCATTAACCATAAGCATGATTTAGCAAGACAAACAGCCAGACAGTCAAGAACAGCAGTTAGAAAAAAAGTATATAGAGGATTCCTCTTCAATGTCACAGACAGCTAATTTTCACTACTGGAATAACAATAGCACATGGTAGTCTATGCAGTAAGACAGCTTGAATAAAACCACAAAAAGCCAAAATAGTGCTACAGTTGCAGTCTTCTGTTGGAAGTGCTCTCGGCGGATGTTATCCCACTTTTTAAAATTCTCTCCTCACAGAAATAACCAAAGTGAAGTTTCCCGTCTGCTATCAATATCCCAGTTGTCCTATTTCTCTTCTGACTTCACTGCCTGATTCAATTTCATTCATGGGAATCTAGAAAGGTAAAAATTTATCTCCACATGCCAGTTACTTCTGCCAGTTCCACCGTTCCCCTGTGCATGCGCTCCTCCACCTTTTTCAGTTACACTGACCTGTGGTCTGCAAATGATTCGTTGTTCTCAGCATTAAGCGTTCCAGCAGTAGCAAACATGATAGTGGTGTCTAGATCTGCAATTATCCCAGACACGGCACTAGCTGCAGTAATACAGGCTTGCGTGCCTTTGTTTCCTGCTTGAAGAGCAGATAAAACTAAGGAGACCTGGAAGCAACATAAAAGCAACAAGACGGTCATTGAAAGAAAGCCTCATTATGGGACGTTAAGGGAGCTCTTTAACATGACTGGAATCAACAATGGAAATTCATTCCGCAGTGTCATTTTACAAACTTTAATAAAGCTCTCCTTCCCCTTTCCCTTATTTGCTCTCCTTGTGCAGTAGTCATTGTGATGAGTAAAGATTGTCTCAAATTAAAGGGGACTTCAGCTAAGAAGTCCACTTTTCAGACAGAATAAAGCAATCTGTTCATCATAGGACGAAGCACATCACTTAAAACTTCCTTGAAATATAGTCAGAGGTAATATAGTGAACTTCCACCAGGATAAATGTCAGAACCAAGAGCAACTGCTTTTTTCCCCCAACATGTGCAGATAAACACCAGCCTCAAGCGCCTTAGGAGTCATGTACAGTACACTCATATAAACGTTAACATCAGAGAAACAGAAAGTATAGACTCCGTGAATCCAGATACTAAATATTGCTATATCTATAGAAAGTTATAGAAAGACAGTCTATGGCTTTATAGCTAGCAACATTTTTGATCACTAAAAAAAAAATCTACAGATCTCCATTTAATACAATTAACATCATACTTATAAAGCTCCACAGCTGGGATGCTGTTCTCATGCCATCATACTGTCCTAAATTCTGCTTTTGCAAAAAAGGATCCGTATCTAGGGATATGTATGGGGAACTGACTTCTAAATGTACAGTTCTTCCTGAGGTTCTGTTCAGATTCAAAGTTGTGCCCTAACAGGTCGTCCCCGTGATTCATTATTACACTCCTTAGCAGATTTAACTTTTCTAACAAGATACTGTCTACCTCTGCCTAAATTTGGAATTGCTGATACTCCTGGCACACAACACAGTGGAAAATTTGTACAGCTGACAGCACACTAACACAGGCTGAAGAAGTGATGTTTGGTGAAATCTAAAAGTAACTGACATCTGACTCTCAATGTTTGCACCCAACAAAAGGAAAAAAGGCTGTCAAAAAGTTCAGCAAAGCCGAGCTACGCAGGCTATCTGTTTGAAGTGGATGTTTCCAAAGACCAAGAAACCCCAGACAGTTTGAAGATCCAGTTCTAAGTGCGTTAGTTAGCCTGCTACAGTCTTAAAAGGAAAGGATGTTGCCACATGAAATCATGTATCATCAACCAACCTCATCTTAGTAACTGTGGCCATCCACATGGACTTAGTATTTCCAAGGGAGCACTTCGTAAGGCAACAAGTGCCGTCTCATGTCTTACGGATTAGTTTTGGACCAGTTTTCCCCTGGTATGAGGCTGAAGTTTTATTACAAGGCAGGAGCAAGGGCTAATCACAGGCTAATCTAGTACATGAACTGCACTGAATACTTGAAAGAAAAGTAAGAACTTAGTGTAATTCAGCCAATATTGTATTATAATGGGAAATATATTTAAAAAAAATAATTCTGATCCCAAACAATTTGACTGGTTTAATCCCTGAGGAAGCTCAGCAGACAAACACTGTGGGGCAACATAGAGTGATGTCTTACCTTTTCCGTGACAGCACGAGCACATTCTATCAACTCCCTTTTGGTGTAGCTGTCTGTAGGGCAAATCTGGAGAGCTCCAGCTTTTTGTACAAGAAAGATACAGCCGTGGCCAAGTTCTTGCACCCGAGTCCTGATCTGGAACCCTATCTAGATGGTAAAGGAAGTACAGGGAAAAAGGAAGCAAGAGCAAAGTGAATAAATAAATGTTGTGCTGGTACACTGTGTCAACACAAATGGAAACATGGTCGCTCTGGTGAATCTTTATTACCGATATTCTGCTCATCACTACATTCTTCAGAGATCAGAAAAAAAGGACAGAAGTAATACCATCTACTCATGTAGCACAACCCTTTGAAAGGCTTACTGATGAAACAAAAGCACTAGTGAACCAGACCCCAGGAAAGAGAAGGCATAAGGCATGTACCCAAGTCAAGTGTATGTAATTCAAGCACACACAACTTCACCACATTTGAATAACACTACTTCATCTCCCAGAACTGCACCATAACCGTGAGCTGTATTCAACGTATGTACGATAAGTAAAAAAATACATATTTACTCTACACTGCTGAAACCGGGTCAAAAAGCATGTGACTCTGGTAGTTTGTTTTTGAATCTTGCACAGTCTCAACACTCCAGAACTGGCCACGTACATGTGGAGCACTGAAATGTGGAAAATCTTGCCCTCACCACTTCTGATTTATTAATAATCCTACAGCATAAACTGTGCAATCTCTGTTTAGACCTGCATGTACTGAGGTGTAGAGGTGTGTATTTGGATTAATAAGTAAACAGGATTCACAGCCATTAGTATCACAAATGGAATTATTTCAACTTCAGGCAGAAAATAACATGCAGAAATTGTAATTCAATTTAACAATATCAAGAAAAATGCAAGCCATTGTTTTTCACGTAACTACCGAGTGTGAAACACTCAAGTAGTCTATCAGCTGTAGAATGCAATTACGAAGTAAAAAAAATCTTTAAAGGTCTTTTATCTAGATAATCTGATACATCGGCTGAAGGTGAGATACCCGCTTACCCCACCTCAACAAAGATTGTCTGTGCTCCATAATCAGAAGCACACAATGAGAAGAGAGAAGTGAAAGGATTTCTGTAATTGTGCTCAGAGAATATGCAGCAACTAATGTAACAGGTTAATGCAACTGAGACAAATAGTCCATATTCCTCTGTTAGCACGAGGCATGCAAGACTGCACGGGGGAATCTACTTCTACTCTGTCGTATTCCAACTCTGAGGTATGAAACATGTTCCATCAGCAAAAGATACTTGTGCTCCTACTGGTTGCCTGCATCTCACTTTCAGGACAGGAAGTTATACTTGAAATTGCTTACAGAGAAGATAAAAAAGCATATATATAATTGTAATTAATCAAAATGTATGAGATCAAAGGAAAGCTGTGTAGTAAATAATTAAGAGTTTTCTTTGCATTTTTTAAGCTGTCTGTAAGCGAAAGCCCCAAGTAATTTAGGAGGGTCTGTCCTGGTCTGTGAAATTGTCCACTATCATCAGAAGCTGTTTCTTTCTGAAGCTGGACTGAGGTTTTGACAAAAGGTTTCTGTTCTTTCATTGAGTAATTCTTAAAACAAAGCTTGTAGCATAAAAAGCCACACTTATGAGGTAAAATGTGATGTCTTTTGCATAGTCCCTGAATGCTGTTAAAAGTCTGCTGATTCACAGCACTCCTCGGCAAAAACTTGTTCTGTAGATAATTCACATGTATCGAGAGCAACGGGAGGACTAAAAACAAACAGAAGCAAAGCTGGTTTGAAGTTCTGAACATTCACTAAAACATTTTGTAGTAAATCCTAATTCCTATTGTTACACACCCGTGCATGTGAGCAGTGGTAAAACTGAGGTGTGTTACCAGTAAATAAGTACTCTGTAGTACTACGTGCAGCTCTGCCCCAATCTGTAAAGGGACACTGAATAGAGACTATATTTGAAGGAGGGAAAGATCGATATCAAAGACAAAAATAGATATCTCTCCACAAACTGTAAGAAGGAAACAGTACTTAGACACATACATGTAAATAACTGCTGACATTCTAAGATTTCACGGCATTTTGAAAAGACACACAATTTCACTATGCTCATCGGTTCCTTTCCATCCAATGAAAACAAACTCAGTAGAGTTTTTGTATGGCTGCATATAGTTTGTGTCTTAAAGCCTGCTTTTAGCAAAAATAGAAGTAGATTATAAAAGAGACAGATCTGTATAGCCCAAGTACGCCTATAATGTTGGCTTGGTTCACATCACTGTTTCAATCAAGCGATAGTAGGCTAAATGAAATAATCCTGGGAACAGATGTGCTGTCCTGTCCCATGTTTCAAGTGTGAGTGGGCCAGAGGTAGCACATCTGTTTGCCTATCAGACAGCACACATAGTATAGACAGTGCTTGCATGCAGAAGTGGCTAACAAAGCAAAGGCAGTGGAAACATATTTGCTGCATCCATTTTAGAATCATCGCAAAGACAACTGAAAGAAAACACATTACCCAACGGTTCAAAACCTATTATCTGTTTGATCATACAAGGGATACAGCATGCTGCTGCAACCAAGCAAGGTGAATACCCCTTGTCACTTCACTCTGTATTTATTGTATTCTCTACAGTAAAAAAATACCCATGTTGGTGCCACCGTGTACAGAAAATAAAGAGGTCTAAAGACTGCAGACCTCCTCTGGTTCTGCTGTAGCTGCAGCCATTCGGCCCTGGAGAGCCAAATGCCCATAGTCATTGGTCATTTGTGATGCAAGTCCTCCCAACTCTTCTGGGTTAGTAACCGACTTAGTCATCTGAAAAAAGAACACAGGCAAGAGAAAAAGAAAAATGACAGGCATAAGAATAATTTGTTAATACACTCCAGCTTAGAAGCACACTCTTTTGTTTGGCCACACTGATGAAACAGGTAAACTGCTTGGTACCCGTCCTCCAGCAAGAATTCCATGAGGAAACCCAAGCAAACATGCTTTATTAGAGTCATGGTAACCAGGCACTTGCAGAACATACGGAGTAATCAAAGAGCAGCAGTTAGAGCTGGTAATCACTCTTTGACATGGTGGGGTGACGGGCCAGGTACACAGTTACCTGGACCAGGTGAGGAAGCAGGTTTTGTGTGTTGCAGCCACCTTATTTTGTCCAAGGTGAGCTAGCCTACATCGGTCTCAGCTGGTGTGACATGGGACCATGAAAACGGAAAAAAATCTGAGGACCAATGCAACGTGTCTAAGATATGGGAAGAAGACCGAGAAGAAATAGGTAGGACTACGCAGAATGCCTCAGTAGAACATCAGTATAAAGCCTACCTTTTAACAGAGATATTTCTTCTGTCTCCAATTTATGTTAGTAAAAGCCATGGAATTCATCCTTGGGGCAGAACTAGTTTTAGACAAATTTATGCTGTTTGCCAATAAGCTGCAATGTCATAGATAGCAGAATCATCAACCTGTTTTGACTGCAACAGCAATCAATTTTATGAAAATCCTGTCTGTAGCATACATAAATAGTCCCCTTGCCTCTCAAAAACAAACAAGCAATGGAAGTACTCTTCAAAAAGCAAACATATAATTGGTAAGCATTACTGTGAAACATGAGTTAAAAATCTTGATTCAACAAGTGTCCTTTTTTCTTTTGTTAAACCCAGGTGATTCACAGAAATGCAAGCAAAGAACAATTTGAGATGTTGATCTGGATTCATTCGTAAGTGTTACAGGGGTCTGAAAATATTGACGTTATTTCACAGGCTAAATGAAACAAACAGTAAGTGTGAAAGGGTAACCTGAAGTCATCAATAAACTTAAGGTGATATTTCAGTGACAATTAAACAGGCTGATGAAAAAGTACATAGGTGAAATGTTTTCCTTTTATTTCTCATAGAAAATGAGCCAAGTAAGTTTTTGTTGAGAAAAGCCACAACACAATCCAGCACTCCTCCTGTAGAGGGCCACCCCTACAATCACACCACTAAAATCCAAGTGTTAAATTGACAAAATCATCACTTCCTTTGTTCCATTATCCCTACAGAGATAAGGTTATTGAATATCAGCATTATAAAGAGTTTCACAACACTGTGCAAATCAGTCCATGTTCCTTATGTATGCAGAAGAGTTTGTACTTAGTTCTAACCAAATACCTTACCATTTCCTGTGCTGTTACAGCAATGGCTTTAGAATATTTCACCACAGTGGTCTGATAATCAACAAACGTTCCCTTGGGATCTGGAGGCGTACCTTCATCCAGCTGCAAGAAAGAGGGAAAAATACAGCAGAAATAAGAGGCCATAACCAATAGCATACTTTACACATTATAACAAAAGTGTATTATAAATTCATTTTTATAATCTGTCTCTCAAAACATGCAAGTGAAGACAGTGCATCACGATGTACAGAGAAGCTCAGAAAATACTTTAGTATTTTCTGCCCATGTTATGAGCATGGAAGATGCAGTTCTCAAGCGCAAGGTCAAACCACCTGTAGTTCTCAGCTACTGTAGAAAGGAACGTACAACAGTTACGAAACAAAATGTTCCTGCAAGAAGATAATGTAATATTCCTTTACATGGTCAGGGCTTCAATCCTGCACACCTTTATCTTGAGCTACAAAAAGCCACTTATTTGGATTGAACTTATTTACATTTTGCAGCTAAACATTTTCAGTAGAATACATTACAAAGCATAACAGAACACTTCAGGCTTTGACATCGTCTTCTTTGAAAGTAGTTTGCTTCAAGATTGGCCTGCTGATCGTTTAGGAGACTAACATGAAAGATGAAAAGGAAATAAAAATAAAAGGCCAGTTGACCTAAGATCGCAGTTAAATACCAGCATATTACTGAATAAAATATTTTGTAGTAATTCTACCAACAGGTACCGTGTAGGTTGTTAACACGAGCACCATCACCCACATCAGTTTGATTTCACAATCTGCAAAATCAAAGAATCTTTAGGTTTCCTGTCATAGCATCAGTTACCAACCACCGCTGAAGTGAATCAGCAGCAGCTCTTTCAACCCCCTGCAATGTGGATCAGCTTTCAAGTGCAAAACAAAAAAGGGGGCTGGATTTCTATGCTCACCTTGCTCATTGCCTCTGCTATCGAGTCTACCATACCTCCAACCATGCCTACTTCACTTGCAGCTTCATTTAAGGTAACCATGATATCATCCACAGCCTCTTTCATCAGTTGAGCAGCCTCAGTGATTGCATCATGAGTATGGGATGCCTTGAAGAGAGAAAATGAGAAAATAGAGATCATCAGAAAGCATTCTGTGCACGAATCAGCGTGTGAATCAAAAGCGTAATTAACAAAGACAATACAATAATGGCTCTGAAAAATCCCCTTTCAGGTCAAAGGTGAGAAACTAAATCTAACAGCAATGTTGACAGAAGAAATCTTGCTTAGACAAGAAAACACAAAGTCATATAGGAAATTCTTAGAAAAGCAAACTTTTCTGGAAAAAATGATGAAAATGACTTGTACTTAATAGAAAAAACGAAGATAAGGGAAGGCAAAAATAACACCAGGGAGTGAAACAGTCTACAGCTATACCAAAAGAAAATGTTCAAAAAGACACATGCAGACATATAAACAACAAGAGAAAATGCCTGCCATATAAAGGAAGACAAAAATATCACAATCGTATAGTATCACTAAAAAAGAGTGTAACAAAAAACACTCCTAAGGAATTATTTATCGTTTTTCTAAAGCAGTCAATAAAACCAAATACCAACCCCCGCCAAATTCTCTATCTTCAGTCAAAAACTTACTTCAAAAGAATGCCTGGATATTCATGAAAAACTCAGAGAAAAAAAAAAACAAAACACACAACCCAAAGCCTAGAGTAAAGACAATTAAAAAGAGACAAAGAAAAAAGGTGTGAAAACAAGCGGGGCACGCAAGCGCCTCAGAGAAAGGTTTGGGAAGTGCACCAGAGAAAAAGCATCATGTGATGCTAGCCGTATAATACAAGCACTCCAGGTGAAACAGAGAAAAAGCATCGCACAACATCACCTGTGTATAAAGGCATGGGGAAGTGCGTCAAAGTGTTGCATGACACTGCCTGTGTAAAGTGTTGCACGCTGGCACCCCTCAGAGAAAGGTGTGCACAGCAAGCCCTAAAAGAAGCAGCGTGCAGCAGTGTGAGAAAGGCAAGGGAAGCATGCCGTAAAATGACAGGGACACCCCTATGGTCATGGCACCGCTGGAGGTGGCTGTGTCTATGCTTGGCAGGGGATGTACCCAGCTGTGCAGTTTTTGAATGGCACCGGGTGTGGCCTGGCATGCCCTCTGGGGCAGGACCATGCATGGCTGGCCACCGGCTGGGTGAAGGCATGAGGTCCAGGAGGTCATGCATGCTCCTTATGCTGTTGGGTGGCTTGTGGGATAGTGCGTGCTTCCACTTGGAGTTCAGCGGCAGAAAGCAGGCACTGTCCTTTCTTCCAGGTGGCATGGGGTGTCCCCCATGAGCATCAGGGCCAGCAGCCTGCCACCCATTAGGCCACGTAGCCAACAGGCCTTGTCTTTTAACTGATTGATTTCGGTAGTAGTGCATAGGTATTTGCTGTCAGACCCCGACTTTGTGTCCCTTGTCAGGATGCTGCGAGCCAGGCTGGAATCCTGTCTTCAACAAGTGTTTCCACTCTTAGGAGAGTTGTCAGGAGAGCTGTCAACAGCATATGCACTGCAAACATATAGCTGAAACATGCAGTAGGTAGGTGCTCTTTCTTCTGCCCCACCTGCCCTCTCTCTCCCCTCACCCATCTCCAACAATCCTTTAGTTACACACAGCAACTATACCTTGGGGTTTCCTCCCCCTTCTTTGGCGGCGTACAGCATCTGTAAGGCAGATTCTGCTAGCGTCTTGCTCTGGTCTAACACGGTCATCTGTTGCTGATGATCTAATGTTTTGGATGCCACACCAACTGCAGCTAAAACCAAGGGTTCAAAGTAACTTGCCAGCTGCGTTACCTAAGAAAGCCAGAACAACCACAGAAAGCCATTAAGCCTGTTTCTCTGGCATAACTGAGAGGAACCATACTCCCCAATTACCATCCGGCTGTGGGTTAGCTCAAGTAACTGTCCTAGTGCTTCTGTGCTGTACAGTGTTTAGTTTGTATTATGTGCCCGTGTCATTCCGTCTCCCCTCACCTTCAAATTCCCTGGCAAAGCCTTTGTCTCCTCCCTCAGATGCACATGGTTCCTTGAGGTCAGATGAAATTGTTTTCAAAACTATCACGGGAGCCACACACTAAAGAGCATCCATGACAAGTGTCTCCTCCATGCAAGGGAGGAATTTCTCAACCTTCATTGCAGATGACAGACAAAAAATGGGACCACACTGTTCACCTCCGGGACTGCTTGTATTTGCAATCTTTGCTCCCTAACCTCTGAAGCCCTCTTAATCAAATTCCAGTGTAGACCTGATGGTTCTCTGCTGTGTAAGACACCAGAGTGGGCACAAGTGCTAACATTACCTCCAGACAGGGTCCATCACTCCTGATGCATGTACACTTCCCTAAGACAGCCACGTGGCTCAATCCTGCAGTGTTTCTTGCTGTGAAAAAGGAGACTAGTGATGAAGTGGCTGGTATAGGCCAATCGGAATAGGCATACTACAAAGACAGCATACCAAGCACGCTGCAATTTTCCGTCAGTTAATTACTTGGGCTCAATACAGTGTTTGGAATACCTAAAGACACAGTTCTGCTAGCAGCTTCCGTTGCTGTATTTTAGTCTTCAGAAATACGTGGAGTCAGTCTGTCTGTTTTCCTGTTTCTGATCTGATTCACACTTGTTCTGAGGAAATATCTGCTTTTGGCTATACACGTATTCTAAAAAAATAAGCAAATATTTTTATATGAATGAATATTTTTACAGTCTACCTGTCACCTGATGTATCTTCTACAAAACCACAACAGTGCTTGGTTCCTGTCAGAAATCCATGAGACTTTGCTTTTACAGTTTTTACTGGATGCAAAAACCTGTACTGCTTTGGGTTGATTACTCCACAGAACATGTACAAGTAGCCCACTGCAGCACCATCTGGTGCACCTGAAGCCTCAAAAGTTCCAGTGTGTGTAGGTTCGCTGGGGCTATAAGCAGCTTTCAAAGGCCAGCATGGGGAAGAAAAATAGCAGTACTTCATGCACAGATATTGAAAGGTTTATTCCATCTAAATGACTATGTGGACAGCTAAGAGCCAATAAAATTTTAAGACTTGGTCAGACTTCTTTTTCTATTTTGTTTCTCAGAGGATTAAAGCAAAAAACTCCCACAAACCACTAGTAGGAATGATTTCACAAACATAAGGTCTTTTTGACTGTGTCAAAATAAACAGCAGGAACAGTTTCTTCTGCATTCAGCAGGAAAAACAGGCTCAAGAAAAGTCCTGGTGACTTTGGTCAACGTTTACCTAACAAGCGGGAGAAATGAGACTCCCTAACTAGCTATATCTTAGCAATCCTGATCTGTTGTGCACCTCAAAGGGCTAGGTAAACTGAGAAACAAAACTGCAAATAGTTGAGATGTTATGAAATATTTGATGATTATCCAAAGCTAAACGGAGTTACTTGGGTACAACTCTGGAAGAGCTCTCACACTACGGAAGTGATTAATTTCCAGTATTAAATGCACTGACACAGAAAACTTGTATTTATTCTTCTCTCAATAATATATTGTAGGATGAGGAATTGCTGTCTGAGAAACTACTAAAATCTTGTAATAACCACAGTAAAATGCACACTTCTGGTACACACATTGTAATGTTTCATTTTTGTATGAAGATCTAATAAGCACAAGTTCTACCATACTTACACTCAACATAACAGTGACATGTTTGCACAATGCTTACAATAGAACGCAAGACTGTTGTAAGCCTTTCTTCCCTCTCAACCCCTAAAAATTTGCAGCAGGGCGGGAAACTCAGGGTAGTTCAAAATCACTAAGTTTTTTCTAATACAGCTAACACTCCCTCTGTCGTCAATGGAGACAGAGCACCTTGCTCAGAAGGTATAAATAGGCACATCACACTCTTCCTGGAGTGTGATGGGACCCAGGTCCTACGGTCACCTTTAATACAGCACAAGAGACAGAAGAACCTACGCATATGTACAGCTGCTGGCTGCAACAGCCAGAGGTAGTGAGAACTATAACACTGTGCTCTGCCCTTCCATCTTTGCTTTTCTCTCCTCTTTCTTCATTTGTTCTTTCTCTGCAAACTTGCCCCCTCACCAAAAACCTCAATGAAAATATCTTTTCTGTGGCTCAAAATTTCAACAGGTTTATTTGGTCTCAGCTCAAAATATTTGGAATTCCCAGATCTTTCCTCATTCCACATGCTTTCTTCTGCTCTTTTGTAGGAAGTGAAAAAACTACTACATCACGGTCTCCCCTAATGTCCACCTGTCCAAGATTTCAAATACCTTCATAATGGTTGGACAGTACCTTGTGCCCAAGCTGGGCTGCTTCTCCTCGAGCTGCAGTTGCTATGGGATCAATGAGGTGGCCAATTTCCTGGACGACTGATGTCAGCTGCTCCTGTAGAGCCTAATATAAAGAGAAATTGTCAAGTTATTATCACAGCTGTTCTTTTATCAAGTTGTACCATACCATAAATATCACCCTCAGACCAACCGGCATACTCAGAACAGCACTCAAATGACCCACTACAGTAGGATGCAGAAATCCACAATGTCATCTTTCTTCATGTACTTGCTAATTTCTTCTTCTTTACCCTGTTTCATCAAGAACCCTGAGATAGGCCTGCTTCTCTTTAGATATATATGGCAAGCCTGCAGAAAGAGGGGGGGAAGATGGCTCCCTCCTAGTCTAGCTGATGGTAGCAAACTTGGAAGTAGGTGTCCTTCCTCCTTGCAATGTGACCCCCTCCTCGCACAACTCTTCTTGCCCTGCCAAAGATTTAGTATCACTGCACCAATCAGAGAAGCCAGCAGGAGCTCCGATATAAATATAAAGAAACATGCTTCAAAGCAGACAATAGAGCACAAGAGCAAAAAGCTCTGCTGTAAACTTTGAAGCTAGCAGGAGGAAAAACAAAGGAAAAATACGACATCTCTGAGGGATGGAGATGAGGACTGACCTCCTGAATACCATCTGTGGGACAAGAACATTAGAAAAGCATATTACTGGGCTTGTTGAGACATAAATACTGGCTTTCAATTCAGAGGCACTAAATATCTTGGCAGCCACCAGGATTTAGCTCACTCTCATGAAAGGCAAAAGAAAATAAATACTATTTTTGCACTTGGTTACATTCCATACTGCTTTATAAGTAACTGCTGTTTTCAGTAATGTTTACTTCAGTTCAACACGGTGTCCAAGATGACTTCATCATTTAAATAGAAAAGAATTGTATCTATAACATATTTCCTGTTATAACTTCTTTTGTATAGCTTCATTTAGTCTGTGATGCAGCATTACAGTGCAAAGAAACCACTAGAATACACAAATAGATAGGTAATTTCAGGAAGCAATAGTACAAAAAGACACTAAATACCAAGCTGAGAATCTGATCATGAGTTGCTGACTATTTGTAGGCAGCCTGGCGTGACAGCCCTTCCTCAATGAGATAAAAGCTGAAATAGGACAGGATTGGTCTACGTTACCATGAAGGGTGGGGAAGGAAGCTCTTTTACATACCAACATCAACACCAGATTTCACTTGTTTAATGACAAAACAGGCATTAAGAAAAATGACATTGACATTTACATCACCGGACTTCTAGTGATAGATTAGTTTCAGAAACATCCCAGCTTCCACACAGCAAGGCACCAGATAAACACTATCAGTTGGCCACATTAGCCCATGAAGTCAGAGTAATATGTGGGTGGGGGTTAAAAATAACCACTTTCACCCCTACTTCTGCCTGGTGATGCTGGTATCTTTCCAGAAGCAATACACTTTGGCCATTGCATGATTTTGCCTAGAAAGATTCCAGTAAGAATACTTCTGTCCTCACTGGTAATAGATTGTGCCGAGCACTCAGCTCCAAATCTTCAAACAGAAGGAAAAGCAGCAGGGTAAGTGAGGCTGCTCAGCATTACTCTCTTTGTTCCTGTGCTATCTCCCTTACCTCAACTGAGATGTCATCTCTGGTGGCCAGACTCTGACTGACAGCTGCAAGGGAGGCCTGCTCAATGTCCCTGATGCATCTGTTGATCCCATCAATGGAGAAATCACATTCTCGCTGGCCTGGGGCCTTGTCCCTGAGAGACAGAGATAGTAAGCTAAACATAGCAGAAAGGAGGTAGGCTCTTTCATGAACGCACACAAGCATGCTTCATTACCCAACAATATGTAAAGCACATGGGAGAAGAACAACAAGGAAAAAAGTTAGCTTTGTTCTACCTACAATATTTTGACATATATACTCTGCACACTCTCATATACAACACATCTCGCTCCTCTCAATGGTAAGAAAGAAAAAAAATTGTTGCCTCAGAAGAAAAGTGCAAATTGAACCTCCTCAGGATGGCCAGACTAGCCCATTAATGAAGGTCAACACAAAAATACAACAGACACCAGAAAAAACCCCTCGTGTTTCTGCACAGTGCGATCGACTGTCTCGGAAACCAATTCCTTGGGTATTAGGTATTGCATTCAGTCCCAAGTATCTTTCAACGAAGGTTAGACTCTGAGTACTTTGTCCTGACATACCGTTTTCTATTTCAGTACAGTCATTATCAAAGATCAACAAAACTGTAAACACTCCTTAGTTCACTGTTTTCATACCACTTGGATTTAATCACTATTAAGAGGTTAAGTATAGAACTACACTTCAAAATTTTCATTAAGAAAGGGACAGACAGGTTTCATCCAAAAAATAAAGAACATTCACTTCTTGCTACAGCATTCTTGCAACTGAACAGAGAACACTATAGGAAACAATAGATAGCAAAGGTAATTTATACACTGTCTGACCCATCTTAAAAAAAAACAACTGCTTTCCACATACTATATGTTGGTACATGATCTGGATGAAGGTAATGTCAGCTACATTTTTTTTATTCTGCAGAATTGTCTATTACATTTACCTTAAACTGAATTGGAGATGGAACCAGGGAAGGAGAACAGAATACAAACACAGAAAAACCCTATGCTGCGCTGCAGTCACGAGTTATGATTAAACACCCAGTGTAACTGGGGAGATATTGTGCATCACAGAATAAATACTCTTCTAGTGAAAAATACCACAGTGCCAATGGCCATATGGTATTATTCTTTACGAACAGCTGCTCAATTGTTAGTACAAAAGACATACCTGATAGAGGTAATAAGGCTCTTGATAGAATCTGAGACAGTATGGGAATGCCCCGCTAGTACAGACCACGTAGGAGGGTCTTTTGGATTGATAGCCAGAGAACGAGCAGTTTTGATCAGTAAAGACGAACTCTCCAACATTGTTTTAGCAGAAACTAGAATTGGTTCCTGTGCTCGCGATCCCTGTAGTCAGAAAGATACAAGAACACAAAGAACATTCAAATAATTACTTGAGTTCATCCACACCTTCTGCTCCTAAAAATGTTCAATTAACAGCATTAAAATGGCATTATCATTTCTTGTATCATACTATTATATTCACAGATAGTCAACATGGAAATGGTACTAAAATAATTGCAGTCCAACTGTTTTCTTCGTAACACACTTAAGAAACACTTTTCAAGTTTACAAAGGCACCATCCAGCTGAGAAACAGGAGAGAACAATAACACTTGTTTAATCACAGACTACAGAGATATCACTGAAAATAATCTTTATTTGTCACAAAACTTGCAAGATCCAACCAAGCATGCTCTGTTCCCAGGAATTATAGTTAGACTACAATACTCCATGTGTGTCATCATATCCATATCTATTTTATTGCCAGTAGTCTGGTAAAACCAGGTACCATAGGCCTGGAAGGCAGGCTTAAATTTCAGTTACAACCCCACAACTTTAAGATTGCAACAGTTACTGCATCATCTGATATTGCCGGCTGGAAGAGAGGCTGTCAAAAGCAGAAGGGGCAGCTGGAGAGTCAGTAACAATACATGACCTCTACTTCAAAGCTTTCATGAAGCTTGAAGGCTTTTTCTCCACCCCCCTCACCCCCCAAAAACCACTTTATTAGTTACTTTAAATACTACTCTGTTGTAGTTATAGGGGTTGAGGATGGAGAACTCAGAGAAAAAAAAAACAAAAAAACCAAAAAAAACCAGAAGGCCCACAGGAAGTTATTCTTCCCAGTAAACTTGCTTCTTGTCATCATGACTGTATCATTTTGGAAGGGAAAAACCCCAGTGACATCCCTTCAATCCTTTTCAGAGCTAATTAGGTTCCATTAATTAAAGCCGCTCTTGAGGGAAAAAGGGATATTTAGTACTTTACCACATGGAATAATCCAGCTAACAAGACACACGAGTCACCTGTACTGTATCACTTTACCAACTGGCAGCACTTACTGTAGCCTAATTAGTTTTATCCTACTGGTGCAAAATTCAAGGTCAGAGGCTAAGTGAAAGACAGCAGAATGGCCAATGAACACCCAGGAACACAGAGAGACATTTAGGGGTCAGGTCTTTACACTCACTTTCTCTCTCCTGTCACATGATTAATTCAACATTTTCAACTTTTTGAGGGTGGAAGTGCAACATCCTGCCTCACCTCAGTGCTGATCTGTGCTGGTATGCTGACAAATTCTGGATTTGAAGCAAACGCTGTCAGATTTTCCACAGCCTCTATCAAAGGTGCAGTAGCAATTCTGCACTTGTTGCGGTTCTCTTCAGAGAAGTCACCATCCAGGGCCTGGAAATTAAATCATGATTGAGTTCTGTCTGAATGGGTTTCTTTGCAAAATTGAAGGAAGATGGTTTAATTCTTCATAGTTTTAAACTGTTGCATGTTTATGACATTTGAAAGTTTGTCTACAAACAAGGCTGATAAAAATAATGTGATCCGTTAAGCCTGTGTTTCATTCCTTAGCTGGTTACTGACCCTAAACTTAAAACTGCTGCTTTGCTTCACAAGACTGAATAAAGGTTTTCTATCATTGCACTCTGATGACTCTCATAAATTCTGTTTCAGCACCTCATGCTCCAAAGAGTGGAAGCATTTTTTTTCTATATACTGATTTAAAAAAAAAAATTAAGCAAACCAATAATTTATTGCTCTCATTTTCATACAAGTCAACTGATCTCTTTCATAATCTCATAGGAAAGATTTCAGTATGATGGACCTTCTATGTAACATAATAGAACCTTCCAGTCCTAAGAGCGTAATGATTTTAAAAGACTTGCAGTAGCAGATCAGCTAATGGCTTCCAGAAGGGTTTAGAATCATGAGTCCTCTACGGGTTAACAAGTATTATTTCTGCTTGCATGAGGAAAAAACTACCTCCTGCCAAATTGCAGGCAGTTATCTGGAAAATAAGATTACTAATAACAGGACACTATTAAACAGCAGCAACATATATGGCCTTTGTTTCATTCCCACTATTATTTTTTTTTTTTTCCTTTTCCTCTTACAAATATGGTAAAACTGTCAGAAATGCCTCCACAAACCTCTGGATATTGAGCAATATAACACCTTAAAACCCTTCACATTCAGTTGTTTGCAAATTACTCGCACAGTTCCAAATCATTAAATACATTGACACAGAAGTGTCTCATACTGGATGGGCCAGCTGCCTCTCCTAATAATACTTTTGCCCAATTCTTTCCATCTTGACTGCGGCACAGTTATACCACTGAACGTGCTTTCCTATCCAGGTCTTCAAAAAAAGTAATTAATGATTTCTTAAACCATACGTATCACAGAAGGTAAAAAGATATTTCTAACTGTTTTGATTCTGTCTCAACAGGGGAAAAAAATAAAAAAAGGAAATAAAAACACAAAGGAAGAAGGAACCACAGTTAAGCAGCATTTGTACCTTGATAGTTTTAACCAGGTTAGCAGTGCTGTTTGCAACTTCCTTGGCAGACTGCACAAAGTGTCTCTTGGCAACAGGATTTGCTGTCTTTGATGAAGCAATGCGACAAGCATTGCACAAAGCAGAAGTATGTTTGGCCACAATTGTGGCAGCTGATAATACCTGCAAAAATAGATGGCACAAAACAAGCAGATTGTCAAAGGAGCATGATAGTTACCCTGTTCTAGCTCTGCAAAGTCACAGTTCAAAGCCATGCAAGAGTTTCAAATCAAAACTCCTTTGCTTGGTCACAAATAAAGAGAATTCATATGTCCTAACAATGACAGTCTCACTGCAATCCTCTGGAATCACCTGGGATGGGCTGCTTGCTGGGTCTACCAAATTCTGGCAAGCCATCTGGATTGCTTGATTGGCTCTGGCAAACTGAATTGGGTCAACAAGACCCTGCTGACCAGCCTGACTGTTTGGATCCGAGATACCAACAAGGTAAGCAGCCTAGAAATGGAGAAAGGAAGAAAACAATCCTAAGAAACAATGCTAAATCCAGCTTGGTTCTTTGATAAGACTGCCATATGTCACAGCACATAGTGGTCAGAGATTATCCAGAAATCATACTGTGAAGTACTATTAAAATTTTTTTTGTAATAAATCTCCAGAATCCTCTGAAACAAAAAAAAACTTACCCTTACACTTGTGAAATTTATTTAGTCAAAACAAAACTGTCCACTGTTTAAGCAGCTGGTATCCCTGGAAACATTACTTTTCACTCACATAGCCAATAGAAAGAGCTTCAATGGTCACAAGCATCAGCAAATTATTTACTGGATTAGGCACAGTTGAAGGTGGCAAGGAATGTTCATCAAGCCTGAGTAGAAAACCAACTCACAGCAAATGCATCACTGCTGAGTGTAGGACCCATCAAGTCTGCAGTTGCTGGTCTCACTGCAGCTCAAGTTGTCTGAATGACAAACTTACTTTCTCAATTAAATAAAAGTTTCATGCCTCTCAACAAGGAGGAATTGTCTGAACTGTCAAAACTGTATGCAAAGCTTTCTTGATGAATTTCCATTACAGATAAAACTATCTGTCATCTTGGTATGCCAATAAGGCAACGGAGGTTTAGATGTGGAAAAGACTGTCTGTACTGAGCCATTCCATATTTGGGGAAATCAAGAGGTGGTTTCCAGATGCGGAGCATAATTTCCCCACATACCCCCCCAGCCAAATCCTTCACAGAAGGGGCTGTATCAGCTCTCAAGAGTTGAAGTCACTCAGTTATCAGACCAGTGAAATCACAGTGACCAGTTCCAGACTGCAATTAATTTTAATATCTTAAGAATTTTGGTTATTCTGAAAGTATCTGAACAGCTGAAACGAGTTGCTCATTATCTAAAATGTCTGAAATTAGTAGAGCTCCTTATGAATTTTTATGAACTAAATCAAACTTGATTCATTTATTTCAACTGTAGTTATTTTTTGTGCGCTTCTCTACAACGTAATAGTTAAGAGCTTCAGCTGCAAACATGAATTCCATATGCTGCAGCTTTGACATTTGCTTTATCCTCAGAAAAGTTTCCTTCTTGATGTCATTTCCATACCTTATAAAATATACATGTTATTGCACTCTGCCACTTCTGCAGTGTACAGCACTGCATGTGCAATTTCTGTGGATCTACATAGAGCACGTTGTGTAGTACAAGATCATCATTTGTTTGGCCACAAGGAAGTGAATCTCAGTTTTACACACCCACAACATGAGCTTGCTAAAAAAATAAACTCATATACTCGCTTTACAGACTTCATTAGCTTACCTGAGCTGCTGCCTCTGTGAGGCCACAAAGAGCCTTGGATGCAACTCCAACACATTCTCCAAAGACTAAAAGATCGCCAGTTTTTGCATTCTGGGAAATGCCTGCCATTGATTCGCCAAGAACCTCAGAAATTTAAAAAAAAAAAAAAAGTTACCTTCCCAATATGCTTCCCTGCTACTCAAAGGCAAGTGATTCCTGGCCTTGAGCCAGTTCTGGCCCATAAACCTCTTTGACTTGACTTTCAGAAATGATAGCTAGTTATCAGCTTCACTGAATTTGGCACATTCCTCTCTGTGGCATAAGGAATAAGGCATGCAGATCAACAGTGGATTAATAGTGCCAAACATAAACACTATTATAGCACAAATGACTATGAGGATACAGAATTAACCCTCATCATTTTTGCTGTCATCCACTAGTCATCACAGCTAGCCTGGCACTAGGTACATTTCACGGACTGCAGAACATGACAACCAATCCCGCAGCTGCTGTTGACACATCCGGGACCTTCTTTGCCAGCAAACTCACTAAAAATCAGTGGAAATGAAATCGCATCTAGTCTGCTGGAACCACCTGAATGTCAGAATACACATTAATTCCCACAGTGCCTCCCACTGAATTCCGTTTATTGTCTTTTAAAATTCAAAATAAGGTCTGACTGCAGTAGAGCATTAGATGCAAGGTGACATGCACATCCACTGAGCACTTCATTTTTCTTTTAGAGGAGGAAGGATCTGAGACAATTTCAACACATCAAGTAATGAGGACACCAAAAGCAAAGCTTCAAAAGAAGATATATAGCATGGTATGTTTAAAAATAACTCAAAAGATTTCACACAGATTTGCTGATGTGCTGGAATACCTGGACTGCTCAGACATTTCTCTAAGCTGTTTTGCAGAGAATGATACAACGGTGTTTCATTACCAAGCCTCCTATTTACGCTTTGGGCCATTCTAACATAGCTGCAGTCAAAATATGTCATGAAAGTATGACTTGCTGTCTAATGCACAGGAGAGGAAGGGAGAAAGTGGGAAACTAACAGCACTGCATACTAGTCACATAATTAAAAATTTCTTACTGAGGCAATGTGCCTTCTAAGTGACCAAAACCTGAAATTACCTATAAGACACTTATCTCAGTCCGAGTTTTATCAAGGAATGCAGCATACGCTTTTAGCTATAAACACAGTGCTGTGTTTCTAACATGTTTGATATGCACGTGGAAACTTACAATAACCAAAATGCACTTTTCCAATTGGCACAAAGGTGGGAAAAGGAAATTACCTTTGAGTTTTCCATTACGCTCTCAATACAATCAAAATATGAGAGATCGCTCACAGGTTCATTGGGGTTATCCAGCATTCCCTTCACTGTCTGAAATGATGAAAGAAATTCTGATTATTGCCAGAGTCTGAAAAGATGAGCTAAGAAGAACCGAGAAGACCATCACAACTATCCTGCTTATACCACTGTAATCTTACAATTTTGTCTCCAGCAGGCAAACAAAAACACACATTCACTGAGGGCTCATACACAGATGAGCGTGTTACACATTAAATGCTACCCTATGTTAACTGAACTGTGATAACTACACATTTGTGCATCACACATCTGTTGGAAGTATAGGCTAATGTGGTTTACCTTGTGTTTGTGATGGGTGGTTTATGTATGGTCAGTTAGCAATGCTCAGCGGACACGAGGTAATCTGGTTTTCTGTTCGTTGTCAACAGTTTAGTAGATGTTTTCAGTACTATTTTAAATTTCATAAATGCAATTACAAGACTGACAGGAAAACCAGCTACTATTGGTTGAGTACTGTCTAGAGACACAAAGGGCTACCAAATTAAGTGCAAGTCAGCCACCTGCCTGCCTCTTACTACTACTGTCAACAGATTCCACCAACACAGGTCCCTCTGTCAGAAAACTACATATACTAGTTGGGCTTAATTTCTTTTTCTGTGGTGATTTTGACTCCTGGAAATAACAACATCAACGTCAGTCACACGTTCATTGAAAAGAATCAATGCATTTCAATAACAAAACTTGTAAAAAGCTGTAAAATGCATGAGACTAATTCTCTTATATGTAAAATATCTGCAACATGCCTTTTTCCAAGTTTGGAGGAGCACTATTTTCTGCCAAATATCAGGCAGAAATGACTTTTAATCTTTCCATTGAAAGTGAAATCACTAAGTATAAACAGATACTAACATCTGTATCTGACATTTGCCTTCCACCTAAAGGAAATCTAGGCATGATTTTAAACCCTTAAGCTTTTCTCATAACTAAATCCTAACATTAGTATATAACTACAGTATTTTTAACAGCTCAGCTATTGCTTTTTAAAATATATAGTCTAGTTTAAAGCCTTACAGCAATTAAACTGTGAGAACAATGTGATGCAATGAAGTTGTATCTAGAAAACAATTTCCAGTTGCCTCTCATCTTTCTCAATTCTCACAGACATTGCAGCAACACTTCACTGATGTGCTCCACCTTTAAATAACAACTTGTAAAGCAAACAATGTTCCTGCAGCTTTTACACTACTATGGAGACAGAAGCCCTCAGAATGTAAGGAAACAGAACAGCAAAATACAAGCCAGCACAAAATTCCCATTGACATATATTTGCTATTACTATAACACCTTTGTTAATCCTTTCAGCTGAAATACTAGGCAAGTTTAGCTACCTCACTGGAGGTTTGTACAGTAAGGTCCTCTCTAAATACAATTTTCCAGAGGCTCCAAGGAAGACTACAGAGCATACTGACAGTCTGTCAAAACCAAGGCGAGACACACTTTCTACAGAAACAATACTTTTCAGTACTTTTAAGAAGCCTTGGGAAGACTAGAAATAGTAGGCGATGAATTGGGGAAATGAAGGGAAGAGGTAAGAGCTTACTCATTGTAAAGAGAAACTGAAAGTTTAGACTACTAAGAATGCTTTCCCCCAAATCTGATAAGATTCCTCAGGTGACTGATAATAGTCTCCAGTCTGGCTTCAGGACTGTGGTTTTGCCTCCGTTTCCCTTTTCCTCAGAAATTAATCTAATTCCATACACTCAGGCTCTTCTCACTAATTGCCCCTCTCAGGCAAGTGTTTCCTGAAGTTCAAGATGTTACCGATCTTCCTTTTGCCCTTCCCGGGCTCTGCTCACAATCCATGCAAGCCATGTTACTGGCACAGAACCCTCTGCGATGGATTATTAAGGCTGTTCAGCCCTACATTTCTCCCCTAAGCTCTCAGTTTTCAGTGGCTCATTAGCTGGGAATTCTCATCTTTCACATCCCTGCTGTTTTGCAGATCTCTCCCCATTAGTTTTCTAGGAAGTCCTGAGAAACGGCACTTCATTGCCCCTGCTTGCTCCACCCCTATATTCTGCAGCGATTTCAGGCAGCCATTACATTATGGCCCAATTTCCAGTTTTCCGTTTCTATTATTTGGACTTGCTGCCACTGCCTTTAACCAAGGAGAGAACACTACTAAGCTCAACAAGCTAAGAATTCAGAAGTATAAAGCAGCTCTTAGGCAAAATCCCACCAATATTTTGGGATGATGATTGTAGACTTGCATATTAAAAAAGCTCACAATATCCTGGAACACACTGCAATGATCTTTGTATCCTTTTGCCACCAAGGGGTAGAAATAAAAATCTTGAAGGTGTTTTATGCTCTCTACACAGGCCAGTTATCCCTTGATATTCTGACCTTTATAGCAAACAACAAGCATTTAGTTAAATTAAAAAGATGCCATTTCCTACTATTATAAGCAGCTGTGTCTGTGATCAGTGTACAACCTTAGGTCTTTCAACTGACCTGCTACACGCTATTTAGTCAGCCAAACATTTCACTCATGAACGAGAACATACCTTGCAAAAACCTGTATTGACACACATGTCCTATCAGCTTGGCTGTGACAAAGCAGATACAAGGCATCAAAAATCTACACTAAGAAAAGGCAGGATAAAAGATGGTAAACATCATCCAAAAGTGGGATGTCAGTAACAACATTCTATAAGCAGAAAAATCAAGATACTGCAGCTTTCTCCAGTGCACTGCTGGTAGTGGGAATGTCTATCTCATCATGATTCTTCCTTAATTCACAGTAAGTATGAATAATATGGACTAAACTGTACCTTTTGGGGGGCAGGGAAGAGGAGATGGGGACAGGGCAGCAAATTTCATTCTGGCCAAAACTACAAGATGTTCACAGATATTCTATGCTTACCTCATAGGCAATTAAAACCCCTGCCACAGATACCAAATGAGACGACAGTGACAGCAGCTAATCGGGCAAAGAAAACCAAGGAAACAAACATTTGGGGCCCATTTTATCATAAAAACTTTTGAAATGTAGCAATACCTCCAGTTCTCTGAGTGCATTATCACATTCCTTCTGGCCAGGAGCTTGCTGGGTGCACAGCGTGATGAGCTGGTTTATACTCTCAGTCACAGCTCTAGGGAGAATAGAAGGAAAAAAGGTAAAAGTTAAATTATTCCCCTCATTAAAACTTTTGTTTTCTTAAGTGTACACTGCATAGAGATTTAAAACTTTGATATTCTACTACATCTTTTCTTTTCAGTGTTTGGGGATTAATTCTATGTTAAACAGTTCACCCTGAGAACCTCTTTTTTAACAAGCTTCATAGGAGCATAACATTCTCACCAGAGCATTTGATAGTGATCCACACCTGAAAACCTATGCCTTCAGTGCAAACAACTGAGAAGTTAGTCCAGAAGAAACAGAAGCTTCATCTCACAGAAGCAAGTATATTGAGTGTCTGTGGCAAGGTTTTGGCTGTAAGGTTGGTCTCTGTGAGAAGAGGCCAGGGGCTGCCCCATGCCAGGCACAGCTGGTTCCAGATGGCTCCAACAGACCTACCGTAGGACACAGCTGAGCCCAGCAGCCAAGCTGGTGGCACCTCTGGGAAAATATTGGTAAGAAAGAGCAAAACACCATGTGGCAGCAGGCCAAGGTCAACCCACTACACTAGCACAGCGACATAACTCAGTTGCTAAAAGGTACTTTAGCACTTCTGCAGGTCTGTGATTCATTTCTCAGCTAGCACCCCAGAGACCTTAAAGACACAGCAAGTGGCTAGTATGTCAAAAAATGTTTGAATGTAAAATAATATCGTACACCTTTTGCTAGCAAAGTCTTGTATCATCTGACACTATATTACACACAAACACACATCTAATCCTGCTATATATTTCTATAGTCTGTTATCAAGATGGGTTTTTCTTCTCTTTAACTAGTCATTGATATTCTCAGAGTCAACATGCATCAGCTCCCTTAGGTTTAAAACCACAGACAAGGTATTTTTGCATTACATTTCTATGGAGTTCACAGTTGTGGTGCTCTTGAACACAAACGGAATCTGACATACAATATAGTCACTATTTGTGTTTATGATGAATGCTCTGATATTAAGCAAAATTCATTATAACTACATTCATTTTAGACTAATGGCTAACCTCCCAGGAAAGTAGCTTCTAGAAAAAAGAGACTTTGCAGGATGAAGTAGAAGTCTGCTGTTCATTGTTTTTAATCAAAGATCATTTTCCATAGCTAGGTGTGCTGTCACCAGTTTGAAAAAAATTAGCTTGTATTGTGACATTATATTGGAATCGAAGTTTTTTGTGTTGCTTCTCATGGCAAATTACAAAATGAGTGAAATCAGAGTGCATGGAGAATATACCCTTGGCCTTGAAAAATCTGCACGACATTTGGATTATTTTTTTTTTAAGAAAACTAGCACTTGATAACATGATTGGTAATACCAATAACATGACTAGCTAGATGGATAGTAGCATACTGTTACAAAAGGAAACAGGATATACTTATCACATATATAGCAGGTTTCACGTTTATTTCCAGGGAAAAAAGAATGGAAACTAACAGACATACCTGTTTAACTGAGACTCCTACCCTTTTCAGTAGCTTTGGTGTCCTTGTGGAACCATTTTCCCCAACTTCCTCTGCCTTTTAGGACTGTCACATATGTATGTCTTGTGTCCTGCCTGGCATGCTGTATTATACACACATAGTCCTGCTATATATTTATATAGTCTGTTATCAGACAGATCTGGTTTTTATCTTCAACTAATAATTGATATTCTCCAAGTCAATGTGAGTGCATTTATATACACAAATGTTTTTACAATTATTATCTATCTCTGAAAAACAACATGCATGGCTTCACCAGCATAACATCAATACAAAGGATGGATTCTCAACCTCCTGAACATCAATAATTTCTATGCATGTGAAAAATATAATTTCATACAGACATATGAATAGATGGCAAAAATGGAAGGTCCTGCTCACTCTCAGAGAAACTTCATGCAAAAATAACCTGTCCACTGTTGATTTTAATCTAAGAGAGACAATGCATATTGACTTGAAGAGTATCAGTGATTAAAGAGGAAAACCCAAACTTGGTAACAGACTAGAATTGTCAGCACTGTAGAGGATGCAGTGCGACCTCATGAATATCTTTACCGCACACTAGGTATCCTGTGTGCAGGAATACACCCAGTGCACAAGCATTACTTCTAAAACTATTTGGAAGCAGTGGAACCAGGAAAGTGGCCTCTCAAGCACCAATCCCAGAGCAAAAGATGACTGCTAGGACTCTAAAAGCCACATTTGTTTTTATCAAATACAGCATATAAATACTTAGACCCTGCAGGGAACTCAGCCACTGTTGCTGTCCTATGAGACTGTCAGAGGAAGTCAAGAAAAATGCCTCCACAAGGAGGCCAACACTACTAAAAAGTTGGAGTGACTAATATATAGCTGGAAAAAAGGGGGAAGAAAGGAAAGAAAATACAAGATAAATCAGAGACCTGTAGAAGATGACAAAAATGAGAAGATAAGCCATCTTATAAACAGCAAGCAAGAGAAGCTGTGCCTCTTTTTTCATTTTCATGAGAAAAGGGAAAGTAAAAATACTTGACCCGGACCATATCACAGCAGGGAAAGAGAACACAGCCCTGGAAGCTTGTCACAAGTAGCCACGGAGCATTTGAGAAGGGAAATAAGGTGTCTATTTAGCGTCTGAAACACAAACTGAGAATTGGCACAGTGTTTACTTTTCATAGTTGTCTGATGTCTGTGTAAAGTCTTACGCATGCAGACACACATACACATGTGTCCTGGTTTCAGCTGGGATAGAGTTAATTGTCTTCCTAGTAGCTGGTACAGTGCTGTGTTTTGAGTTCAGTAT
>JANZLQ010000002.1:4780980-4801904 GCA_026212715.1 Elanus axillaris
GAGGAGGCTGGAGGGGCTCAAGCAGTTGGCACAGGACACAGCCAGGGCAGCTGACCCAACCTGGCCAACGGGGTATTCCAGACCATGGGACGTCACATTCAGGAAATAACTGGGGGAGTGGGGGTTGGGTCACTGCTCGGGTACTAATTGGGTGTCGATCAGCGGGTGGCGAGCAATTACTCTGTGCACTATTTGTACATTTCAATCCTTTTACTATTACTGTTGTCATTTTATTAGTGTTGTTATCATTATAATGACTTTCTTCTTTTTTTTTTCTATTAAACCATTTTTATCTCAACCCATGAGTTTTACTTCTTTTCCCGATTTTCTCCCCTATTCTGGGGGGGGGTGTGTGTGTGAAGTGGGCAAGGGGGTGAGTGGCTGCATGGTGTTTAGTTGCTGGCTGGCATTAAACCATGACAACATGCTAACAGCATGTCAAAATAGAACATCTAAAGGCTCTACATGGCTTGTCTCCCTTTTTATATTACATGCTTCTACAGAGGGAATACCAGCCTGGCAGAAACTAACAACTAACTGGGCTTCACTGAGGACACTAACTTGCTCTATGTGCCAAATAGGAATGCTCCAAGCCTAAAGCAGAAATCTATAGCAGTCGGATTCTGTGCCAATAATGAAAGCTCATGCAACTCCCTCACTTTTAAGCAGCGTGCTTTTGATTGCCTACAATTTTCCTAGAAGCTATTTAATTCCAGGAAGACAAGACAGATGTCAGAGTTGGGGTTTTTTGGGTGCTTTTTTTAACAAATATGACAAAGTAAAGTAGCATAACTTTTTTTAAAAGAAGTGCTTTATTGAAGGGTGGATTTATTTTTTTAAAATTAAGTTATTGTTATTAGAAAGGGATGACTCCAAGGTCCAGGACAAACACCAACTACATTATCCTCAAGGAAGTAACAGTCTTTACATACGCACTTCCTGTCTAATCTTTGTGGGTATAAACATTTTGGAACACAATATTGTAAGTCACATCCACATGATCTCAGATGTTCATCTGATTTAATGTTGACAGTTCTAGGTGTGATGTCTATCTGTCATTCAGCAGTCCCCTTCCAGTCTGATCTTTGAACATTTCATTTACAAACTTAGAAAACTGAATTAAAAGTTAATAATTCGGGGAAAAAAATTGTGAACAGGATTTGACAAAGTGAAGGAGAGAAAATTATCTACTCAAACACTGAAATGCAGTGTTACTTTTCACATAAATGCTGAGCGCCTTGACTGAGAAATAGGGTCCACAAGATGAAATTCAGGGCATGGTTGACAGAATCTTTAAAATAATGGTGTCTTCCGCCAAATAAACATAGCATCTAACCTCTTGAAGTTTACTTGATCATACACAAATACACACTTTTAATGATAGGTAGCCACAACATGATTTTTAAGCACATTCTATGCAAGAATATTATTCAATTCCTTTTCTTTGTTAGGGATTGAGAGGCTTACTGCTAGCTACTGCCTTGTCAGAACAGAGATGGTAAAAACCAGTAGTTAAAACACACTAGTCCCTTTGAAAAGCCAGGCCAACTCTTCAACTGCTGGTTCTTATTTCCACCAATGGCAACAAGTTATGCCAGTTAAGGAACTACTCCAAAATACGTAGTTTTCCTCTGGCCTACTTTCTTTTAAATAGAACTGCAGGTTCCAAACACTCAGTTAACTGTCAATAGCAGAAGAATATATAAACACATTACAAATATCACAGAGAAATGCAAACATCTTAGGAAAACCTAAAGCAAGCAACACATCCTTACCTTGCTGCTGCTGCTAAGAGGTTTTTGGCATTAGGAGCTCCAGGATCAACAGACAGCGACTTGGCAGCTAGTAACAGCTTGCTGGAAGCCATAGAGATGCTCTTGAGGTTACCTATTACTTGAATCTGGTCCTCTTTAGTCTGGAAAGCCACAGCAGCATAACATTAAGTGCAGAGCTTGCAATAAAGAGTGTGTGCTAAAACCACATTTGGAAACCCAGTTTATCCACCTGAAACCACTGACATGCAGGCACCATAGTCCGGAAAAGAACATGGACCAAAGCCTCTCTTCACTCAGACAGGTGCCTCTAGCTTCCCTTACACAACAGAAAGAAACCCATATAACAAATAGCTTGGTTTCTAACAATGGCAGTATTCACAAATGGCAGTACTCACAAATGAGCAACCGAGAAACTTTACTAGTTGTTGAACAACGCTTTTGTTGTCAACACTCTCATGTGTCTCTGCCTGGCACAACTGATCCACATTATTCAGTCAGCGTATACTCTCTGTATTCTAGCATCCTCTGTGTAACCCACAGGCTCTCTAGCATCTAACTGGGATTACTCACACAGAAAGATCCCTCCACAAAATCATCTGTCCCAAGAAAATATGCTTCTATAAGCCTACTTTGGTAAACATTCTAACCTGGATGTTCTATTATTTATTTTAAGCCATTGGTTGAAAAGGAAAACCTGTATCAACATACAGTTACAGGGAAGTACTGCATTATCACAGCAAATAGCTGTGACTAGATTCTTTTGCCAATGACCAGTAGAAATGAATCCGTTCTGTCTAATGGTCTATTCAGGGTTTTATGTAAAGAGGTGCGTATTACACGGCTGATGTGAACAGCTTTTACTCCATTTACATTCTGCTTCCTCCCTACCCCAGCATTTTGCTGTGAATCCAAAATACCTGGTATTGCTTCTGTTCAGGCCAAATAACTACACGCAGACAGAAGGCATTCTCTTTGCAAAGATCAGCCATTAATAACTAAGATGGTTATCAACCCCTGTATCAGCAGGAAAGCAAATCTGCAAGGGCCACAAGGTCATCAGCAGCAGGAATTCTCTTTTCAAATAGCCATTTGCAGTACCATTTCTACCTTTGCCTTCATCAAATTGCCTCACACAAAACATTCTAAATGTCCATGAGGCCCATGGCTAAAAAGACAGTCAGGTACCTAACTCCTACTCAGTTTCAGAGAATCAGCTGATATTTGGTGTCTAACTCACTTAATGGATCTGGAACCTGAAAGGTTAAATTTGGATGGAGAATAATCAGCAATCATTGTTTGATCTCTCTACTCAGCCCTACCTACAAAGCATCTGCTCTATAGAGACACTTCATAAATTACTGCAGAGGACTGGCACACTCACGACTTTCTGGTTAGTTTTCTTTTGGCAATTACTTCTCAGGTTTGCAAGTTCTTCCTACTAACTAGGGCAAACCAGTCTGCAGATTCTTTTTTCTGCAAGTCCTCCTAGCTCTCCTGATACGTGACCCTTTCTTATATGCTGACATTTGCTATGCTAAATCATCTCCAGATGACTAATTGTGTAACTCAGTACACTTAATCCCAGTAAGATAAAATGAAGGAGAGATCTTTAACTTCATATGAGTTAAGTACCTAGACTACTAGGAATAAGCTAGGTAATACATGACAACATTCTTGATTGTCACCGAGTTCATCAGAATAGAACTCTGCCAGATTTCAGATCACTAAACAGAAGTCCAAGTGCTTGCTGTCAGATCCATGGCATTTTAGCCAGCCCTCTTGAAATCCTTGCTCCACTCTGTAGCAGGTCCATAGCAGCATGCACCACAGAGAAATATCAAGGCTGGATTTAGATGCATCTTTTCCGCCCTCTACTTAAACCATTTGAAAATTAGCAAAGAAAGGTGTTAAATTTTGAACAGAGTTCACATAAATTATTCTCCATGGTAGTTCTACCAAAATAGAAGCAACCCTTTCCATAAGCTTTGAGAGGTTCAGCACACCTTTGTACCTTCAGATATAGAGCTCAAATTAGTTAACAGCCCAAACTAGACAGAAGAGTACAAAGACATATTTCTGACTGGGCACAGGAATAAATACCGGTATCCTGTGTAGAATGCAAACACCGAGTTGACTTCACTCTGGATAACCAGTTACAGATAACTGCTTCATAAAAAACATCAACTGTCATACTTGGATAGGCTCACACCACCACATTGTACTGTGCTACTAGATAACCAAGATACTGCACTGCGAGATAATATGACCAAGATAATCCTTGGTCCCAATTAGCAAGATAAAAAACTTACTTGTGCTTGGCCAGCCATTTCAATACCAGCATCAAGAAATTCATCAAAATCATCACTGAATTTCCCAGAGGCAGCAGCCAGTTCCCCACTTTGGCCCCGTGTAGCATGGACAACTTCTCCTGCTGACTGATTCAAGTCTGCTGCTGCCTGGTTCAGTTCACTCTGAGCTTCTTGGAATGACTTAGAACTTGGAGGTAGCTGTAAGAGATCAAGTGCCATATTTTACTGTCTGTCACGTCACATCAGCCCTTCATGACTAGAAAGTTCAACACAATTCAAGAACACTAAATGCAATACAGTAGTGAGATTCACATGCAAGCTAGAACAGAGTACTGCAACTGGGCTGCTAGTGATTCAGTTCTGAAAGTAGAGTAGTGTAACTATGGGACAGCTGTCAACCATAAATCTATACAACCACCTCAGTCCCACTGTTTCTTTCAAGGGACAGACAAGCACGTAAGCCTTTCAAGGGACAGAGATGACAATAGCTATTTGATGGTTCAACTACAAAATTCAAAGCGATGAACTCAGTGGCAAAAGTTGGAGAATTCTGGTCTCCAAGTCATCATTCACTTCCACAAACAAGCTTTCCAGAACACCATGCAAGTACTTGGAGCTCTTCACAATGACTCCAAACTCCTGATCTGGTTTTACCAAAAGGCATTGCAAAAATATATCAAAATACAATTCCTCCTCCATTCACAGGGTAGCAGGATCACTGGTAAGTGCAGAAAAAAGTTGTTCAAGTCATATAACCTTCTGACAAATTACCAGTGCACAAAAGGGTTTTTGTTTTTACATGGATGCAGTTAAACAGAAATACAACAATTCTCCTTGCACAAAATGACCACAGATGGACCAAACATTTTTTGACTGACCACAATGCTCCTTAAACTGAACTGATCACTTCTAGATGGGAGGTGGATTATGTTTTTCTAATTTTTGTATTCTTTAGAATGTTAAGTCACAGTTAGCATTTTCAGAAAACCAAACTAATGGTGAGCTGTGACAACAACATTGCCTTCACAAGCCACAGACACATTTCATCTTTCCCAAAAACTAGAGGAACAGCATTTCAGCCAAAGTAGCAGCTACTTAAAGTTGCATCAACTTAAACAAAACTTATACGAAGTATACTTAGGGCACATGTGGTAAATAATAATTTGATACATGGGGAACCCAAATCTGCTTTTTGGTTCTCTAAAATTTATTTCTATGTTAAAAGACATCTCACCGAATCAACAAGGAGCTTCTTGCTAGATTCTCCAATACTCTTCAAGGCCACATCCACATCCTTTTGTCCAGGTAGACAATTCACACAGTTATTCAAGGAGTGAGACACTGCTTTTGCCACCTACAACACATAAGTAAATACATCCACACTTAGAAAGGCTTAAGTGGTCGTTTATCTAATAGGAGGCACATTCCATAGCCAGCAGTTCCTACATTCTGACTCTAACAAGAACATTTTTGAGGCTTGCGACTTCCTTGGTTTGCTCACCTGTAGTCTAGCAGTAGTAATTATTTACGCTCACCCATTTGATAGGATAGTGTTGGCAGGGCAGCTCCACAACTGCTCCTGGCACCTGAGATAAAGGCTGCAACACTGCAGATAAGGGAAAGCCCCAGAAGTTAACCATATACTAATCACAGAAATCCTTTGCATGCTACTTTTTTCAAAGTCCTGATTAGAACAAATGTGTCCTCATAAGAAATTATTTAAAATACAGGCCAGTTATAGAACTTTTCAAACCAGTAAAAAAGAACTTGTTACTCCTCAAAGTCTTCCATAGCAATGGTGCCACATGTGTAGAAAATGTGCATTCACTTTCTGCACATAGCATGAATATAGATCCTTCATTTGATAATGAGCAGTTTAACAATTGCTTCATTTTTTGCAGTCAAGCAGCCTACTAAAAAGCATTGTGGGTAAAAGCACTTAACTGCATCTTTGTCTAAGTTTATTTTTCTAAAAGGTGAGTGAAATATCATACTACATAACATCTGCATTCTTTAACATAAGTATGATGTTACTATCTGAGAGCTGCTGAAAGGAACAAAGCTGACATTCCTTGCAGCCTTATTTTCTGTTGTTCTCTCTCATTATTTAATGCTGCGCTCTAAGTAATCTCACCGTGTGTTTGATTATTCATGTAACTGCCCAGTTTGCAACTTACCTGGGCTAATCTCTGCTGACTGTCTGCATCCCCTGGTGCAGCCAGGGCCTGCTTTGCCTCCTGAATAAGCATAGCAGACCCTTCCATGACATCTCTTGCTGAATCCAACATTGCATGTGCTGCCACAGGGTCGGTAGTAGATGCTGCAACCCCTCGTGCTGCTTGAGCCAAAGTCTTCAAAGCCTGAGCAGTTTCTCTGGCAGCAACTCCTATGTTCAGATTTCATCAAGGATTCTATTAGTGCCCTTAAAGATGATCTTTGTATTTTATGACAGATGAATTTGCAGGTAATGATCCCATTGCAAAATAACAGTGCAAATGCAGTTTAAAAGAAAATCTTCAAACATGAACGCATTTGAAATAGATGGCATCATTTGCCTAGAGAAATGCCTGTAGTGAAGCCACAAAGTAAGTATTATACCCCAAAGACAACATCCCAGGCACAGCTCTACATTAGTGACTAAATCTTAGCACTGATAAAGAAGAAAATCTAAAACCTGGAAATGAGGAAAAACTCATATTCAAGCTAAGGGGAAAAGTGATTGTCTGCAAGAATGGCGTACATGACTTCAGAGCCACAGCGTCTTTGTCGCTTCTGAAAATGCAGTTTTGGATTTTTTAGAGAATAAACACAGCAATACCTTAAGTTGAAGCAATTAAAAAAAAATTTAAGAGATCATTAGGGATGATACAACTTGATATAACCTAACATTACTGTGAGTACAAGCACATAAAAATAACTGAATGAAGTCACAGAGAGGATGTCATGAAATTAGTTTCTGTGTTCTGTCTGGCCAACATTATAGGATATTCATCAGCTTTAGTGCTAAGGCATATGAGTGTAGGAATAATGGTCCCATTCTATTTTTGAAATTTAATTCAGCCCTTAATGAAACCCAATATAAAATAGTCTTCTAAAAGACCTTAACTAGCATGTAGTCTAGTCAACAACATATGCAATTAACATAGGTAGTATATTTTGAGTGATAATGTTAAAATCATGCTATTCCTAGCAAAAGAAAACTATAGAAAAGGTTTACATTTGCTGTACAAGACCTCTTGGTTATCCATTTTTAGGCATTAAAAACAATTAGAATGTTCCAATATCCCTACTGGGAACGTTTAGGAAGCTAGAACATCACAACCCACAAAGCAGCCATGTTAGCATTTTAACGGCATTGCCTTCTAACAATTTCTCTTCTAGTCAACTGAACATTTTTAAATACAGAAACTTTAGAAGGTAATGCAAAGCAAGTGATATTATATGTCAAAGTAAAGCCAAGCTAGGCAGAGAAACAGTACTGCCTATGCTGCAGTTACAACCTTTCTATTGGACAAACCACAGAGAGCTTTCTACAATCTTAAAGAAAATTTGAATTGAATTTGAAAAATATTCACACATTTTGTTTCCTTTATTTAGAGTACCAGTAAGCATCCTTTAAGTTTCACTTAATTTATCACAGCACCACAAAATAAAAAGGTCTGATTGCATTGCTTTCCGTTTGGTGCTGCTTTCATCCTCTACAATGAGTTTCACCACTAAGTTAAAAAAAAAACCTTACTGTGACAGTTGCAGACAAGAGGGAATTATTAAATAGTGAATATAAGCTGTAAAGTATTTTTATCACAGAGAAACAGCAGAATGTCACAATACCTGAAAACACTCAGTGCTTACTTGAGCACATGGGAGTTTTTACATAACAAGACAGTATGAGACAGAAAATAGTTACATGAGCTTTGAAAAGAACTCATTGCTTTGTAGGATTTCCCAACCAAATGTATCTTATAGCTTGATGTTGAGAGCTACTAGATTCAATTATTTGATATCAGCTGCAAGTATCTGTATTCCTTCACCAGACACCCAGTGCCAACTTCTGCATATCTATGTGATAGAAATGCGAACCAGCTTAGCGCAATTACATCTGCTTCAAATGAAAGCAACTGTAAGTTATGTAGCCCTGATATGATTATATCCAATGAAGTGGTAATTGCCATAATACCTTTTATCAGTAATATTTAAAAAATATCTTACAGTACCATTTGCATCAACAACTTTCATTTCTTACAAAAATAAGGGGACAGAACATTTTACAATCTAGGAGTAAACCTTTTTTCTCTCCTGCAAGGAACATTTTCCTCATTAGGGTGTTTTTGGTTTCTAAAAGCACAGGTACAAAACCAAACTGCAGAATCTGCGTGCCCACATTCCCTGTTGGCTTTAACTCAAACTATGCAAATGTTATTAGTGAGTCAGAGAGACCAGCTGCATTATAAACTGGTAACATCTAGTAACAGATGCAGTTTTAAACATCACTAAACTATCCCAAGTATGTTTGCATCCTGTGCTTCAAAAAAATATATAAAGACTCTTTTAACCTTCTGAAATGATATATAGCAACATTACCAGTCACGCTAACCTTTAAATTGCATTACATTTTAGTTCTGTCCTTTACAGAGTTTCGGTGGGGTATATTTACAAAAACAACAGATGCCTCAATCTATTCTGATTATATACAGACACACAGCAGATTGCAACACTATTCTTTTATGAAGCACATTATTCACACTAGCAATTCCTAGTAACTTGCCACAATTCACTATCAGCATTAAGAAAAGTAATTCCTTGATTTTAGTTGTGATAAGAAAACCTTCTATCAAGTATTTTATGGAAAGCAGAGGTTTCACAGAGACATTATGAATAAAACACTACCTGTGTAGTGCTCGTTGCCTTGAGCAGCACAAGTTAACAGCTGGGCCATTGATGAACCGACTGCTTTGGATGTACTTCCCAGGTCCTGAGTGCATTTCTCAAGCTGTGAAAAATTGCAAAGGACAAAATTCTTTGCTTAAGCTCAACTAAAACACACTTGTTTTTTTAAATAGGACTGAGAAATTCCTCATGCAACAAAAACCAAGCTTGTACTTCAGCTACCAAACACACAGTTTCTCTGAAACCTGACTAGCATGTTTTCCCTGTCCAGGGTGAAATAAATTAACTTATTAGGTAATATGAACAACAGAACTATTTTAGAATTAGCAATGGAAATCATTACCTTCATCTGAGAAGGGGGTTTTTGCCAAATAAAACATTTCACTTTAAGTCTATGAGGACTGGTAGTCTTAGAACTATTAAGCTCTCTCATCTTTGTCACTATTGAAAAGAAGTTCTTTTTGACAAGAAAAGACCGAAACATTGCTGCTACTAAATTTTAATTTGTACAACAGAGAAGGAGGCCCTACAGTCCTATGACTAATTCTGCTACAGAACATGCTTCTGGTGTAGTAGGAATATATACTATTTTTAAGAGAATTCGTGCAAAATCCTATCAGTGTCATCATTATCCAAAGCCTCATGACTTCTTTTGCCTCCAATACTTAAAATTTTTAACAGCTAACTTTGTTTGTTTTTAAATGAAGAACATCCTTCCTCAATTACAGTTTCTCCTGGGAGAGGTTTTAACTGTCCATCCACAGCTGCCATCTTCGCATCTTGCAGTTCATTTTTGAGTGTCTGAACTGTATTCAAAGCAGAATCGATTTCCATTGGGCCACATGCTTCATGAGCCTATTCAGAAAGCAGATCAATATCACTGTCAGCAGCTGTAAGCCACTACTAGCAATAGTAAATGCTTCATACATAATCTCCCCCTCCCAAATTACTGCTCTCATGACTTTAGAGGCCATTGTGGGCACTTTAAATGTTACACATCATGGATTCCAAACTCCTGCACAATACTCTTATCTTGTGAATAGAATAACACACTGTTAAGAGCCACCAGGGGAATGAGATGCACTTAGCTTGTGTACACATACCTTCACACTAGGCAGTCCAGGTACTGAGAAAGTAACTGCTGCTGTCTGGACTTGACTTTTGACAAATAGCCTAACTATGCATGATGACTAAAGTCACAGTGAACCCTCTGATGTGGCAGCCCACAATCATCAGTAGCTGAGATGGAAATTTTTATGTTAACTCCGGTGTAGCTACCTATATGCTACAATCCTGATTTTGGGCCTCAGCATACACAAAAAAATAAAACCAGACTTCCCACTGATACTTTTGGGTTTTTTTAAACCCATGCATAGTTTAGAAATCTATGTGTGAAACAGATAGCCTCTGCTTCCCTGAATTTTAGAGATGATAGCTCCTGTTCACAATCACAAGATTGACCACAGCAGTGCTGTATCTGGGCTCACCCCAGTTTGGCAGGTGCAGGAGATATGCTCCCCTTTCCCCACCCTCGTTCAGATGTAACAGCAGCTCAGAGTATTCACATGCTGCTCTATGTATACCCTCCTCCTGTCTTTCTGACAGGGAAAGGGCAGCACAAGCTTTTCAGTTTTCTTGCCACATCTCCCTCCCCTTTCTATTGTGACACAGAAGCCACCTGGGACTCTGAACAAACTGCGCACAAAAAGCCACAGTGAAAAGTGAACACTGACTGAGCATGAGCTGTTCCCTTGGGGGAGCCACAGTGGGCCAAGCAGGAGTGAGCCTGTGACGACTATCCAAGCCATTTTCCTTTAGCTGATTAAAACTAGTATTTACGTACCTTCTGGGAGGCGGTTCGGAGCTCAGCTAAGCTGGTAGCGAGATTCTTTGCACACTGACTTAGCTGCATTGCTGCTGCTTGATCAGTCACAGTGGGCACTGCAGCTTTAGCAGATGCCACCATTTTACTTCCAGGCTGTTGTAAGAAGAGCAGTGAACACAACTGGTTTTACTAGCTCATTTTCTTTAAAAAAGGCTTAGGATTCAATAAACAAACTACTTCCTCCATTCACACACTCATGAGGTTTCTAGATTTTCTGTAATGACCATTTCATGCACTTCCCTGCTCCTTAACCATGCACCTTCTAGATCCCAGCCTTTCGTTCATCTCCTGCACCCTGTCATAATTCCAGATTGCAGTCTGCAGCAGGACTCATTGGTGCTTTACTAGTACAATGACTACCTCATTGGTACCCATGTCTGCCCAAGGCCTCTGAATACTCATGTAGAATACTTTTAAATATTTACATGTGCGCTGTTGCCATTCAACATCCACATTGTATGAGCAGGTCCAGGTGGCACAGATGGCAAATTTGTCTCAATGTTTCTAAATATTAAACTCTGCCAAATTTCTATAAATTGGAAACTGTAATTCAATTCAGGTAATGACTCTTCACAGGGTTTGCTACTAATACAATTAAATACTTCTCCGATTCTCACCATCACCATGGTACACACATACAACCAGGGGGTAGATGGATCATTTTAATGTCTCCAGAGGGAATCATACAGCAAAACAGTCAGAGCAAGAGCATGGTTTGTGATACCTCTGCCTACATGGGACCATAAAGAACCTGCTAACAGCAACCACACTTAAGGCAGGACTAACTGGTGCCAAGTAATGAAGATGTCATTACACAGAGAATTGGTTTCTTCTGTTTGCCTCTTTTAATGTCAACAATAAACCCAATTGTTTTGTTATTAATGCTCAATATTTTATCTGGGGTTTTTTAAGATGTTTTGGAAGAAGCACAGAGTCAAATTTTGTGTTTCGTTCAAAATTTCAATCAAGATTCGTTATGTATGCAGGCTAGTATCTAAAACAACATGGCAATATTCCCCTTTATTTATGAAGAATTCTGGAGCTTGCTGCTGCAACACTAACTTTAGCTTCACTAAGAAAGGTTACAACAGCATCTCACATATTCAGGCCTCTACCTAGAAAGATCCTGAATTCTCTCCATCTTGTTCTTTAAACTCTTTCCCAGAAGGAAAGTGCTACAGCAATGAATGTTTCATTTCCATACACTTTAGTCTTCTTGTTACTTTTATCCTCAATTTTGGCAGTTTTCACTCTCCACAGATTCAACTTACTTCAGCCATCTGACCTGAAGAACTAAATTCTCCTTAGCTGTAGCACAGTCAGCAATGAACGTTACATGGTTTGTAACAGTTTACTGCTTATTTATCACAAATAAAAACATACAGCAACAAAAAAATGCTTTTTGCTCTGACAATCTACTACAGTAATTCATTCACTTCACCTGAAGGAAGTTCTGACTGGAATTTATTAGAGCAAGCTGGGCACTGAGGTCTTCCGCCTGGGCTTGACTTCCTCTTACACCCTGCACCAACTGAGGAATGTGGTCTGCAACATTCTATAATAAAGAAAGGTGAAAGCTTTTAGTAGAAAAATAAAAACTCCAAACCCTCTGACACCAAAGCAAGCCCTCTCCCCACCTCCCTTAAAGACAACTTGTAGTATTCACAGGTACAATACTCATGTGCCTTCACAGAATTCATTTAGGATTCCATGGAACTGAATTAATACATAATTGGATTTTTCAGAGACATTCTACTTAGGAAATCTTTATTCAAGCTACTCGTTAGTTCAAAGATCCTACAAGACAATCTAAGAGTTATTTTCTGCAAATTGATGTACATTACACAAACGATTTTGAATTACTCCCTTTGCATGTTCAAATGCCAGTAGTAGAAGTGACAGATTTTTCAAGAGAATGCCTTGCTTTCAGAAAAACATTGTCTTTTACACATGAGCCTCAGACTACTTGTCCTTGACTTCTAACAATAGAAACATTATAGTATGGTTGGAGCATTCTTTAGCGTGTATTGCTAAAACTTTACTCCTGGACTGCCTAGATTCATGCTCCTTGTCCATCCATTTCACAATAACAACACTTATTTTAGCAGTGAAATACTAATTTTTTTTTCCCCCCCAAAATTAAAAAAGTAGGTATTGGATCATCTCTGCTATGTAATAAATCATCACCAAGATCAAATTAGAACAAACTGTAAACGATACAGTGAATCAGCTTGCTTTTTTTTTTTCTTTCATACCAAAATAGCAGCTGCCTACAACACAATTTTGAGATGTACTTGAGCTACCTTGTTTAATTCCAACATTTCTCAGGATTACCACCACGACGAGAAATAATTGCTGAATATTAATGTGGCTTTTAACGATGCTTTCCTTAATAGCTCTGTTCTCGTTCCCCACAACTGCTGTTCCATCCAGAAGAAAACCCTTTTGCATTCTATTGTCTTTTTCAATTTTTTCTTTAAATGCATTTTCTTTAAGAACCCTCAAGCAACATTAGTCAGAGCTAGAAATCAAGCTGCCAAATGTGGCTTAAACACAAAAGAAAACAGCTTCTCACCAGACTCTGAATTCTAGCTTGGAACAATAAAATTGGGCTTAACTTCAGGAAAAGCTTGAAATCTATGGTCTTGGCAGCTTTAACTTTAAGCTAGGAATCGTGTTAACCCATAGAAAGGCCTATAACTTATTTCGTACAGTGACATTTAAAGCCCCAGTTGCTTGTAGGCTGAACATCAGAATAGCACAATCAGTATTGTTAGTTATATAACCAATTATCTAAGCAAGACATTAAATAAGGATTTCACTCCATTATAGTATAAATCACTATTGCTACTCCATCCTTCACTGTGGAAAATTCAAAGGTTACCTTTATTTCATAGCAGACCTCAGTCCCATTTCACTGCATGTAACATTCAAACAGCCTGTTTTGGTGATCCTAGAGCTACTCACCTGCGGAAGAGCAAACTCATGCACTGAACATGTGGTCAAGACTTCTTGCCAGTGTACAAATTTCTGAGCAACTGGACCCCTCTGCACAGTGCTTCTAGCATAGCTCTGCATATATAGTACTGCTGACTGATTTGCAGAAAACCTTTTAAAGCACTTGCTCAGGTGAATTGGTTGTTACTCAACAGATACACGCTGAGGTATATAAGCCTGCCAATCTCTTCTAGTAAGGTGTTTGCAGAGGTATTTGTAACAACCAGCTCAGCTTTACAAAGCTCTCCATACACTAACGCATGGAATCTATGGATAATACAATAAATGACAGCTCTCCAGAATCCACACAGATGAGTGTGTGTGGTATTTGTTTTGGGGTTTTGTTTGTTTTTTAAATCTCCTTCTGAGGTTGCAACAGTATTGTTATAGAAGATGATCTCCCGTTCCCCATAAAGCAGAATTCAAGAGTTGTCAGGGGGTTGTGATATGTTTACCTTACAGCTCTGCACAAGTTGCTGATGGGCTGCTGTGTTCTTATTTGAAACAGCTGCATTCTGAGAAGCTGCAATAGTCTGAGTAGCAGCAGCTGCAGCTTGTTTAGCTGCAATCTTTGGAGAAAAAAGAAAGAGTTAAATCAGTGGTAAAAGTCTGAGTAATTTAGAGGATGAAACATATATTATAGGTAACTTTGACAGTAACAGTTTTGGCAGATTAATACATTATATCCCTTGATTAATTTGATTTGCCTTAAGGAAACTCAGGATTGCTCTTCTCTCAAGATGAAAATTAGCTGAACACTGTTATCCATCTCTAACTTGCCAATAAGGAAAAAGATGGAACTAAAAAGATTCTAAGCTCTTACTCCTTCATAGCTCAGTTTGCAATATGACCATAAGAAGTCAATTACAGAAAGCCGAAATGGTCTAATCAATTAGGCTTACAAAGGCAGCCAGAGAAAACAGGCAAAGTACACATAGTGCTTCACACTGCTACATTAACACCTCTGACCAAAGACTCTAGGGAGCCAACTTCTACTGAGGTTGCTCCATGGCAAAAACGAAGATGCTAAAATGATGCAGAGGTACAAAATACTGGTATTACTGAGTCTACAAGCACTGAGAAGACCTTCTCCAAATATCTAGGAGTGTTATTATCAACCTCTCCCTATTACAAAGTTAAAAATTCAACAATTTATCCAAAGTATGCCAACATGTTGTACAATGCTTTTCTTTAACTGGCCTACTAAATACAACCAAGCATGAAGTTCATTCTCGTCGTTACACATTTCACTCACTCCCTTTTAAGGCAGTATATATTATAACAGCAAAACAAATAAAATATCCTTTGAATAAAGCTTTTTTGCATGCAGTTAGGAAATTGAGACATGAACCTTTATTTACTGAAATACTCCTGATTTTAGGTTCTAGCCAGATGCAGTAATTTAAATGCACTTCTGGAACATGGTTACCTACTTAAATTTCCTTGTTTGTCTGATGTCATTGCACTTGAATCAGACTACCATAAAATCACAGTTGGAAACTAGAAATTACAAAAGCCTTCTTTTATAAATCTGTCTTTTCTATGTTTTGCTGAGAATAGGAAGATCAAACCTTGCCTACAAGACAAATTTCAGAGATTTTTTTTTTATCCTTAGTGCACAGTAAATTGCCTTCCTCCCCCTTGGCTGTGCTACCAGATATGATGTATCTTTTCACTTTCATTTCTGGTTCTTTGATTCTCTGAATAACTTACCAGTTTAATTGGATATGTTGCAATTCAACATATCTTTGCACGGAAATGTACATGGAACTCTGGCAGATATACTAGTTAAAACCACCAAAAGATACTGTGTGTAAATTACAGATCGTATAGATAAATTAAAATAGTAATGAAGTGGTTTCAGCTCAGTGGTTTGAAACCTCAGCTGTTCTAATTTTATGACTAAGCCACCATCATATGCCTTCTGAGTCAAATTCTTACACCACTGTACTACATCAGTGATACAAGTTGCCCAATTTTCCGAGGACTATGTATCATATACTAGCATCTCTAATTCCAAGCCTTGTACTCTGGAACTGAGCTTACAGAGCTATCAATCTAGGCTTAGCACTTTTCCTGAAATAAGCGTTTCTACTTGCTTGAAATTATCTAGGGTTACTAATTATCAACATGGAGTAAACAGAAAGTTCAACAATATCTAGTTTCCAACCTCTAATCTGTTGACAATTTTCTTCTTGATGGCATTTTGTGCAGCAGCATTTGTAGCAACCCGCAGTCCCTCTGCTGCTTCTCTCAGACGCTGCTGTTGATCCTCATTTTCAGGATTGGCTGCAGCTCCCTATACAAAATTTCAGAACAAAGAACATGAGCCTCAGTAAAAGTTCCTGAAGAAAATGTAGATGAATATCCGTGCAGCATGTGTGACATCAGTCTTTATTTTCCTTGTATTATCTTAACCAAATTTAAAATAACATTAAAATGTTACAAGACTTCGAAGCAGAAAATTTACTGCTCGTGCAAGGTTATTGCTGTTTATGTTAGGTACTCTGAGGAAGGGAGTTAAACATTTGCTTCATATACTACTTTAGGTGCTTGGTAAAGAAGCTTTTGTAACCTGCTTCCACTATGATCTGCAATAACATACTTTGATGAATATAGGTTTGGAAAAAAAAAAAAAAAAACCAAAATGTTTTTACAATTCCCAATTCAATATGCCTTTCAGTAACTGCAGTCCAGACATTGAGATTTAACACAGTATATTTTCTCCATTTGAATTCTAAGGAAGTAATGCAAAGTCAAGGATATGTTCTGGAGCAAGGAATATGGGCCTTCCAGAGCCCTAGCAGAATGGCTGGCCCTGATCTGCAAACGTCATTTAAGTACAGGATCTGGGAAACAATTCTAAGAACGTATTCCTCCCTATTGGATTTAAAGATGTTTCTAGCACAGAAAGGAAAAAAAAGGTTAGATATTTGACTTGTGAGAATATGGGGGTGAAAAGGAACAACACAGGCAAGATTCCCCAGGTGGAGAAAACTGGTCCTAAGACAGAGGCAGAGTTGCTTTGTTAACGGCTTTTGTAAGAGATACTTGTAAGAGACTGCTATGGGTTTGTTATTCCATTTGTATTGGTAGGCTGGTAAAAGACAGAGGATATGGCTGGTGGTAACTGCCCTAGGCAGCTTGAGTCATGACCAGCCTGCACACAGTTGAGCAAAGTAGTGCAAGAGAGGTTTTTAAAGCCAAAAACCCCAAGTAACTAACAAATTGTTTTTTCTGAACATACCTAGGATAAGTCATTAAATGCACTTTTACAGGATAAGAAAAACAGCCTCTACTATCAGCCAGATCCTATCTATAATATCCTACATACCATTTCTTCTTCATGTATAATCATACAATTTTAAACTGACAGTTAGTTCATTTTCCTGGTACCTTTGCCGCTTCAACCATGCGGGCTGTAGAATCTGCCAGGAGCTTTGCAGCAGCTAGAAGCTTCTTAGAGTTGTCCATGTCGATTTCTGCTTCAGCATCTGACCTCATGGCATTGACAAGATCAGAAGTGGCTTGAGCCAGTACCCTGGCTTGCCGTACCATTTCACCTGTGGTATACAATTAGATTTTTACTTTCATCCTCTCTGCATTTCAGTTTTGGTTTCAAAAGTCATCTCCACAAGATGAAAGTAAAGTTATATTTGCTGAAGTATTCTTTTGACTTGAAAATGATACACAAATAGTTAATAACTGAGAAGCTTCATAAACAAAATCTTGAATTGGAACATAAATGAAAGAAACTACTACAGAGGAGATTAAGAAAAAACCATAGTATTTGCATTCTAGATAGCAAGACAAAACCAAAAAATCAATACTTCAAGGTAATTTTGAATATACAGTTCAAAGAAACTCTGGCCCAGGGAAGACCAATAATTTTGCTTTCAAATTACAGCCAAGATTTCACTTTTTAAATAAATATTACCCATCTTTCACCTATTCTTCTCTGGGGGAATTATCTTCTGTCTAATATAAACTAAATTAAGAACTCTGTCAGAAAAGACTCAGCACTAGGTAGGTGGTTTTGGCCAAAAATAAGGTGTGTATTTAAGATACTAGAGTCATGTTCTGGTTATGGAGAAGCAGAAAGATGAAACAGCAGTGCTTCTGAAGTGGATACCCTTTCTAGAGCAAGCTCATTTGGTCAGTAAAACATAGACGTGAACTCCATAATACACTTGAACCCATACAGCCTTTGGCTTTCTGCAGGCTATCAAATCAAGTAAGACATGTTTGGGTCTAAGGCCTCATTCTTTTCAAATGCTCTTAAAAAATCATGGGAAAGAAAATCAAAGCAGCATTTTTCTCCTGTGTAAAGGTGACTTGTGGGCTTCAGAATTAAATGCCTTCTTAGCAGGCTCCTCTGCTCAGGCAAGGCAAAAAAAAATTAAAGTTTTCTAGTGTTATCAACTATTTTCCAGTATGCAATTTTGCCATTAAAATTTTTACCAATAATGGCTAACTCAGCTCCCAGTCCAAATATTCCACTTGAAAAAATCTCTTTAAATGCCCTTTATTACAGTATCAAGCCAGTAAATCAAACTAAAATAATAACCTGTTTGAGCAGTAATACAGCAGTCAAGCCACAGTCTCTTTGCTGTTAATACTGCGACTGCAAGAGTGCAGTAAGTTGGAAACACAGACTGGAATCTGAGTGCCTTCCACCAAAAACTAAGTATTGCACAACAAGGTATTTGACTGTGAACAGAAAATAAATGCTAACCAAGATCAACTCTTTCACTGCATCCGTTTGTACAGAAGCTGAATCATAAATGACATGGTTTCCTGTGCACACCTAATGCTCCAGAGCATTAGAAAACTTTTCCACAGCTTTCAAACTGAAGACTAAGAGTGGTTTAGCAAACATTCCTGTGCATCTTTTAAAAATTTTCATCACCCGAGATTTCTCATAGAGAAGATTCCAGGGTCAAAATACACCGTGAATTTCACTAATTACTTCCTTGCACATGTTCCTCTAGAAGAGTGCTGCATGGCTGAAATGACAGTTCCTTAAAAATAGAAACATCTGAAAGTCTTACCTCTTAAAACTTAACAACTAAGATGACTCCACAATAAAAGATTAGTTTTGTTCATATCAACTGTAACGTGAATACAACCGCAACTGAAATGTTTTCTTTCCTGGCCTTGCATTTATATAACATGAAAGAGAAGACTCAAACCATACTATTCACCATAACTTTTAAAAAACTGATCCCATTTTACACTTTCTATGAATTGTCTTCATTTCAAGTTGATACTGCCCCTTCACACTGTTGCTACTTCATACATTTATAACATTTATAACTACTGAAATTTCACCATTCTAAGTAATTTACTGGTTCTTTTCTAAAAATTCATATTGGATCGATTAAACATTAGGCATCTCAAGTTTTGGTTGGTTCTAGAAGCTGCACATTGAGAAGTATCTCAGGAAAAAGGAGAAGTAAGTTTCAAAACCTACAAAAAAATCTACGCTAACAAAATCAGTTACTGGGAAGTATTCACCCAGGTACCTGACTTCGCATCTGGACAGGAGAAATTGGTACACAATTCTGTGAAGTCAAGCCGTGATAGAAAAGAGACAAAATATTACAGTGATCCTTTAGCATGATATTGATTGTTTTCATAGAATATTAATTCGATCTAGCACACACCCACATGCATTTTGCTGATTTAATATTACAGTTTGAATGACTACCCTTCATGACAGCACCAGCCTAGAAGCACACTACACTTCAGAGAAGGTTTTTTACTTGGATTATTTGAAATGTGCACATCTCTGAATTGTGGAAAGCTACTGCCCATTAGAGAAACTTACCAGCATCTCCCATTGAACTGAAAATACTCTCTGTGACACACATGATGGTATCAGTAGCTTGGTCATAGCGTCCAATGGGCTCTCCCCTGCTTGCAAACTGACGGACATGCTGCAAGAGGTCATTCAGGGCTTGGCTGACAATGCTAGCAGCTGCACTGACCTGCTTCAGTAACTCAGTGTCATCTGTGGCAGCCTGGCAGGCCCTCACACAGTTCTCCACTGAACGGTCTACCAGTTTCCCTGCCTCAATTAGCTGCTCCTGACACACTGGAGAGCTGATGGTGGGACTCACAACCTGCACGGGGAAAGAACACAAAGCATTCAGAAAAGGCTTATTTGCAAATTTCCTAGCTACTAACAAGTTAAAATGATGTTTAATTTTTAACTTAACTGTTTTCCCTAGACAAAAAACCCTGAAAGTGAGTATTTAAATAGGTAGCTTCAGATACCTAGATTAGGAATCTGGGCTTTGCATACTGTTAATTTAGCATCCAGATAGATTCTGAGAATGGAGGGCCCCACCTTGTTTCATGCTTATCAACTGAGAAAAACACTAGACAGTCGTTCTGGAGGGCAGGCATGGGCCAAACTCCTCCAGAGTAATTAAGTCCACTGGCAGACTCCTGTACCCAGGAATTCCAAATAAAATTAAATCTTAATTGGAATTGGTCTTGTAAAACCTTCTTATATCAGCCTTTTGTTTGTTTGTTTAAATAAAAGTAGTGCTTGGCACAAGCCAAACAGCCTTCTCCTTCTGAAGCCACAAGACAAGTAATAAATACACTCTGTAATCTACAGATCAGAAACAAACAAACAACGCTCCCCCATTTTGTTCAGGCATATCTGGACAGCTTTTAGCAATAGGAAAACTGTGCGTATCTTATGAGGAAAACAGGATGCCACTGGGTGTCTTATGCCATATTGAAGAAATTCACAGGCAGTATTAACATCAAGTGCTAATAATGAAAATTCATATAGATGCATTACAAAAAGCCCTTGCAGCCAGAAATAAAGTAGAAAATATTGAAAATTTAATACCTAATATTGGCTATCAATTTTAATATAGTCCTTCTGGATGTTTCACAACAGTTGAATACCCATTTCCCTGCAAAAGATGACACTTCAGACTTCAAAAGAAGCATCCAAGTAGGAAATGCAAACTGTTTAATTTTTAAAATTAAATATTTTATTTATTTTTAAGACAAAAAAGGCTGCAAAAGATGTAATGCTCCAATTGCAGA
>JANZLQ010000002.1:4802004-4820675 GCA_026212715.1 Elanus axillaris
TTAATTTTTAAAATTAAATATTTTATTTATTTTTAAGACAAAAAAGGCTGCAAAAGATGTAATGCTCCAATTGCAGACCTCAGAATTAGAGGTCTGATCTCAACACTTTTGTAATTTGCTTAGACTGAAAATCAGTACTTGGCCAAAACCAATGGATCTATTAAAACAACTTGGCCACTATAAATTAGTGCAAATATATTTAAAATCAACAATCACCAACTAGATTTTATTTTCAGCAGGAATTAAAACTTTTAATTATTTAGCTTTAGATAAGGTGAACCCATCCTAATATGAGGCTTTATTAGAAAACTTACATAATGCCCCAAACAAGCTGTGCTTCTTGAACTAATATTTTTTAGTTTTTTATTTTATTAATATTAGTAACTCATCAGATGGGCTCTTATCTTTGCAACCTTCTCTGGAGATTACAGCAACACCTCACATCCTCTGGGCTCCTGATTGCCACTGTTATGGGTGACAGTTTATTAATCAACAACTTTGATATTGCATAAATACAGATCTATGATATTAACACAGTATATTGCCCGAGACCGTTCGAAATACACAATAGTGTATATTTGAAACGATGCCTTGCCACCTCACGAATGCTGCTAGCCTCACCTTCGCACAAGCCACAAGCTGGGAAGTAGAGAGTGCACACTGTGTAGCAGCAGCAATGACCCTGTTCTGCAGGACTGTATCCTCAGCCACCTGTGCTACATTCTTGGCCTTCAGCACTAACATGGCAGCAGCATTTGCAACAGCTTTGGCCAGACTCATCAGAACGTCCTGATTAAAATAAAGGGAAAACTCAGTCTTAGGAACAAAACAGTATATACTTTGTTTATATTAAGATAAGTCTCCTGAAGGTAAGAAGTTCTCTTGTATCAAAAGATAAACATTGCGTTTCATGTAAAGCAGCAGACATTAGTATTACTCAGAAAACTCAACAGTTTCCTGCTCTCAATACAACCATTTCTCTATCTACCGTATCAAGTTACTGGACTAAATGAGTACAGACTGTCAAATTTTGAACTGGCTCAGAGTCCGTAAGAACAAATCTATGTCCCAAATTGCAATGTGCTTATTTTCACTGCCTGAGAATACACTTACTACAAAAACATCTGAAGTTCACCACTAAACATGTGATAAATATCTGCAATAAAGATGACAACCTCAGGGAGCAAACTGCTGAGGACAGGCAGTACTTGAGTTAATACTAAATTCAAGTACTTAATTGTGCTTAACAGTAATGACAATTACTGCTCCATTTTTGAAAATGCCATTTCCAACCACAATATTTCCTCGTCCATGATGTAAATATTGCCCTATAAATTACTGCTGCAAAACATAACTCAAAACAGGTCTTTCTTCCAGAACATTTTTCCCTTGTACAAAAATCATTGTTAACTCTGAAACTGCAAAATTAAAACACACTCGTGTTAATTCCTGCAATGAAAAAGTTCAGAAAATTTCTTCCTTCCTAATGCCTGTACTGTTAAAATTACCTGGCTTTCCTGTAAAAAGATACTACAGATATGCATAATTTTAACTTCAGAGCAGAAAAAAACCTTGGATTTAAAACATTCAGAACACTAGTTTTCATTTTGTTTTTAAGGATATGAAGGCATGATAAACCATCCTTCTCTTACCCAACTTCTCCAACATTCCATAGCACTTATCAGAATGTTTAGGTTTCTTCTCTTAGCCAAGAGAGGGCTGCAATACATACTCAACTAGGAATACAAGTGAGAACTCTGGTGAAACTTGCAGACAGATTTACTAGTGGATCAAGAGTTTCAAACAGCCTGTAAGTTATATTAGCAGACATCTTGCATACAGTGCACTCCAGAGGTCTATCTGTTGCTGTAAATTACCTCCCCTTGGTTCTGGTGCAAACCTGTTCTTGGCATTGTGTAAAAAAATCCAAACATGTTTTCAACAGAGCATTTAGGAACAATGGTTTTAAACTGCTAATAGCTAACACCACTATTAAGTCATACAGGTATTATGATTTGATAATTCTAATAATCTTAAAGAAATTATGGTTGTAACACAATAATTTTCTTCTACTCAGTTTACCAAAAGATTGTGTAAAGTTTTGGTTTACATGCATACATACAGACACAGCAAACACTTACATGAAACCCACCATATTTAATAAGGAGAAATACTCATTATTTATTAATAAACATTCATTCTTCATAAATACATGGCACAATAGGTCACTAGCTTGCAAAGACAGTGAAACACAAGGAAGGGTAAGGATTGAAGTCATCTATGTGCATGTGCAAGTTTTAATACACTGCTCCCCACGAAATCCCTATGGCATTCAGAACATTTGATTAAGACTACACGTCACCCTGGAAAACTCGATTATAATCTTGTATTTGACATGGTGTACTTAGTGAAGACAGGCAGAGTTTTTAAAAACAATTTGTTTGCTGTTCCACATTTTCTGAATCTAACTTGGCACTACGTGATAAAACTTGCACTCTGTTGCAACTGAAGCAAAGGGGAACTGCGATTCAAACATCTAGTGTGACACAATGCCAAAACCATGAGAGACCAACAAGTCAAAAGGTATTTCAAATAAGCAAGTCTCCGGAAACTTCCATGCCAAATTTTCCATCTGTAAAATGGAATGACAGTTCCACATCCCACAGGAAATTTATAAAAGATATTAGCTGTGAAATACTGAGATACTGAAAGTCACCATAAAAGACACCAGTGATGAATGTAGTGGTAACAGTAAAAATCAGAGTAGAATTTGAAAGTAAGAAACTGACCAGTATGCAAATAGCATAAGCCACACATTTTAAACAGATGGGAGGACAGTGCAAACGTCTTTCCATGAAGCAAAAAAGCCTCTGTATGATACACAGAATGAAGTAGGGGTTCCTGTGAAATCAGCACTCTGTGACTGTGTAACTAAAAAGAATTTCATAATGGATTAACCTCAGTTAGCAATGAGAAACTTCAAATCTAGTGTTTTCTAACTGCACTTTGGGAAGCCTGGTTTCATGCAGTCGCCTCCTCATTAGAAAGCTGCACAGTTCTGACAGTGACAAGCAACACCTTCATTACCTGGAACCTTTCATCTGTTTCATTTTCTCCAATTTGTCTCAGTAGCTCCCCACTTGCTTGCCCAATACTTCCAGCTGCAGTCAAAACTGTCTGTCGAGGCTACAAAAATATAACAGTGAAATACATTAATTCAAATAAAATGAGTTTTGCTTGAATTTTTCCTTATAGAAATATTTCCTTACGGAACTTCTGCATTAGCGTGCAATCAATATGGCTAAAAAAACCAATAAATTACGCACAGAAATACTTTGGAAAAATCTTTACTTTTCCACATGCACAACTGCACATCCATAATTCAGGAGTTTCATCTAAAGTGCTCCCAGAGAACATGTAAAGAACTTTAAAAAACTTGATTAGACATTGCTGTAATAACTCCAAGAATAATTAAGGATGGGCAGTCAATATGCCAACTGATACATAACATCAGGAGATTTCATGTTCTTCAAAACATAAATAACTGAAGATAAGAGATATAAGGCAAACTGGCTGCAGACTCCAACAAGTAACAAACAGATCAATATAGTCTATTCTGTTCAGTACTACCCATTTCTGGAAAACTATAACAGAGGGATTAAATTCTCATTTTATATGTCAAAAGTAGACAAAGATAGTAAATAAAAAACCCTACGAGCATCTCTCCACTTCCTATTAAACTGAGTCATAGTAGTCTGAAATTTGTTTCTAAAAGAGAATACAGTACCCAGATAAATTAACTATTTATTACACAAATCAATTAGCCTCTGCATATAACACAGAATGTTCTAATATCAAGGTGCAAGACTTACTAGGCATAAAGACAGAGACAGATGAAGGAATAAGTAGTAACCACAAGAACTGCTTGCACAGAGGACATTATGTGGCACTGAGCAGGCAAGGCTTAGAAGCTAACATGTCTCAAAAAAGCCAAAGCCACGCACTTCAAAGAGCGAACTTTAAAAGTTTCCATCTACTCGCCTCTCCTGAAGTAGGTTGCACAGCTTTTAGCAGGTCTGAGACAGCACTGGCCAGTGTTCGAGCAGCTTTCAAGAGGTCCTCTCCACTTCCAACTTCATCATCCATGAGAGCAGCAAGCAGTTTCACACCTTTGGACATCTCCGTGAGGTTGGAAGAGATGGTTGTAATTGCACATCCCACAGCAGTGTAATCAGTGTCAACTGGGTCCCCTGTAGAGCAGATGTTTTTTCATTATCAGAATGCTTTAGTGGTTAAAAGGGAAAGAGAGGCAGCTACCACAAGCTACGTTCATGAGAGACAAAAGAGACATTTCAAGATAGCCAAGCAATGCCTACTGAGTAATTTTACTGTCAGTTTAAAATTATTAGACTGCTATAATTTTTCCAATTCCTACATTATTTCTTCTACAAGAATTTCTCTTTTAATAGAATTTCTCTTCATTCAATGCAATTTGCTAACAAGTCCACAGTTTCAGCTGTCTTTTAACATAGAAAGAACCCAAGGTAATACAGTATTGTCCCCTTTAAGCCACTCACAGGTCCTTCAACCTGTAATTTGCTGAAGAACACTGTCAATAAACACAATCTCTCTCTAACAACTGTCAGATCAATAATGCATTTTTGTAGTAACCTTGCAAACACTCTCTACTTTGTTGAATAAGCAAGCTACACTTTATCTTCATAAATGGCTGTAGCTTTAGTATAAGGGATAAATTGAAGATATAAAAATTGTGTTTGGAGGGACAGAAAACTTGTTCTGCACATCAATGCACTGAGCTATTGGGGTATTTTCAGGAAAATTTTTCTCCAGTTGCCCCATACTCAGTCCCTATGTTACTTGTATTGGACTGATAAATAACTAGGAGACTGCAAGGAAATCCTTCCCTTTGAAATTTACCTGCTGTAAGGTTAACAACAGATGCAGTTCCTGCAGTGATAGCATCAACCTGGGAGTGTATTTCGTGTTTTGATTCATCAACCTTGTTCTGAACCCATACTCTTGATGCCTGAAGAGGAATAACAGAAACAAGAATTAAGGACTGCAGTGAGGTTCTGCAAGAGGAGATCCTGTGTAAATCTCTCATTCCTTTTTGAACTTTTAAAAGTGAAAGAGGGCAACAACAAAGCCCTTAAAGTGAAATACAAACCCAAGCATTTTCTTTTGCTCAATCTTCATTACAGAATTGCTATCACATTTCAACAGCTGCCCTTTGAAGGTAAAGGCCATAAACAGTGCATTCATGAAGGCTAGGCTAGACACTCTTGACTGACAGTCCCCCATAAACAATAGTCTCTTGATCTGTCCTCCTACCCTAACCTAGATCAGGGAAACAGAATAATATTTTGTTCTTATTTTTCAAGTGTTTGGAAGGCAGTCACTCCCACCATAAATACTGCCAATAGTTTGCACTTAATTGTGCATATGCACATGAAACAAATAGGATTCCAGACATGGTTATGCAAGGAAGTCTGCTATATCTAACCTCAGAAGTCTGATTAGAGTGAGGTGGAACACTCTACATTAATTCCTTAAAGAGAGCACAAAAATTTTATCTCATTTTAAAAGCTTTAGTGATACCACTTTAGATCCAGGGACAATGACTGAACTGATCTGTAAACACCTCAAAGCATTAAGATCCATTTCTATGAGGAATTGGAGAAACTCACCATGTCCTGCCCTAGAGGTGGCAGGTTATCAACTTCACTAAGGTCAGCTTGTGCCTGTTGAACAGCATGCATACTGGTATTAATAGTCCCCATCAAGGCCTGCTGAGCTGAGGTCTGAAAGGCAAAACAAGGAAATAGCTGTGTGCTAGGCTCCAAATGGCACTTCAGGCAGATGTTACACATGCACAAAGTGACAGTGAGTGACAACAATCCAGCAGTCACACCAGGCCATTTCAGATAGCTAGCTTTTCTCTGGTGTAACGAAGAAAGCAAAGCTCTCTAACATGCCTCTCACACAGTCTTGATTCTGCCCCTGCCATTTTATACTCCTCTGTACTTGCATACATTTATTGAATGTTGAACTTTCTGAAATCAACCAGACACACAACAAAACCACCAAGCTCTTACTGACTTGCATTATAGGAACATGAACATGAAAATTGAAATTGCTTCTAGGATATCATTATTGATTTCCTGGAACAGGACGAACCTAAAACTCAATTGCCATCAATATGCATAAGCTAACAGAAAACTGAAGGGTTTTAGGCAGAGCAGGATGGCTATCTATGTTGGGTGTCTGTGGCGAGATTTTGGTTGCAGGGGTGGCCTCTGTGAGAAGAGACCAGGGGTTGCCCCATGCCAGGCACAGCTGGTTCTAGACAGCTCCAACAGACCCACCACAGGACACAGCTGAGCCCATCAGCCACACTGGTGGCACCTCTAGGAAAATATTGGTAAGAAAGGGCAGAACATCACATGGCAGTGAGGGGAAAAAAAATAAAAATCAAGAAACAACCCTGCAAAAACAAATGTCTGAGAAGGTTGCAGAGGAGGTGCTCCAGGCAGCAGAGCAGAGATTCCCCAGCAGCCTGCAAGAGAGACCACAGTGCAGCAGGTGTTTCCCTGCAGCTCGTGGAGAGGGCCATGTCAGAGCAGATATCCACCCTGCAAGCCCACAGAGCACCCCACAATACAGCAGGAGGATATTTCCCTGAAAGAAACTATAGCCTATGGAGAGCCCACGCTGGAGCAGGCTCTCCTGAAAGGAACTGCAGCCCATATGAAGGACCCATGCTGGAGCTGGGGAAAAGTGTGAGGAGGAAGGAGCAGCAGATAGGGGCTGTTATAAATTGACCATTTGGGAGCAGGGAGTAGAATAGTCAGAAATGGAGTGAGGTTGAGCCTGGGAAAAAAAGGAGGTGGCAGGAAGGTGTTTTAGTTTTTGTCTGTTTCTCACCATCCCACTCTATTTTGATTGACAATAAATTATATTAGTTTTCCCCAAATTGAGTCTGTTTTGCCCATGAAGGTAATTAGTGATGTCCCTGTCTTTATCTTGACCTAAAGAATTTCTATCTTATTTCCCAACCCCAACCCCCATCTTGCTGAAAAGCAGGAGTGAAAGAGCAGCTAGGCAGGTATGTGGCAAGCAGCTAAGGTCAACCCACTATGCATACTACACTTATAGTGGTATGTCATGACCTTAAGCACTGATTGTATTCTCTACAGCCTGTTTAGGGTTTTTGATAGTCTTTTAATTTAAATAAGAAAACTCAGCATCAGCTTTAAGCATGCTAAAAAATTCTAAATTGGTGGGCTAGTGATAAGCTAAGTGTAAGCCTTTTTCTTAAAATTGCTTACTTTTGCCAGTCCTTTAACCTTTTTTTCTAACCCTTGAATACTAGTTTATCTACTTACAAGTAAAGAAAAGGCTGGAAGAGCCAGCTTTAAAGAAAATGAGGAAATAAGTCAAAATGTGATACCATAAATATTTTAGGGATGCTCAAAACTTATATTCAGTAAGACAGCCAGGAAGTCACACTCTATATCCTCCTCCTGCTCTTAGTAATATGTATGACATGCTCTTTCTGACTACTTGCAGCACAGACAAGTTTCAAATGCAGAAAAAGTTTCAAACAAAAAACAAGGAGGTTTCTCACAAGTGGGGGCATATGTCCTCTGTGCATCTGACCAACTGTGACTTGTTGCTGCGGAGAAGGCATGATGCCAATGTTGAAAGTCTCTGGGCCACTGGACCCTGAACGCATAACGGCTGGTAGTGCCACAGAGCCATGCTCCACCTTCCCCGTTCGGTTGAACTGCTGCTGCAAGATGGTAGATCTAAAAAAAAATAAAAATAAAAAATCCAACAGAGAGAATTAGTTAGCTCCTGCAAATCAAGTTCTGACAGATATTCTTCCTTTAGGATTTTTAACTGCATTTCATGACATTTGGAGAAGCTGGAAAATTTAAATTTTAGAGTTTTTCTAACCATTTTCTAACATGCTAGAAAAAATTAATCTGGGGCTTTAGCCAGATGAAATATTAATAGCACTAATGAGCACGCACCAAGGAAAGAAGGCAATGTGCAGTTTTGGTACACATGGTACAATAGCTTTACTCCTTTAAAATGCATAACAGACAGAACTGGAACCAGGTTTATGGCATAACAACTACTGATCATAGGCTGATCAATAGAAAATAGAAGCATGAACCCTGTGGAGGTGCCTTTTGCAAGCAATCCCTAGATTTGGGATAAAGACTAACATTAATTTTTCCTTCTTTATACACAGTACTTGCTAATAATCTGGTAGCCTATCAGATAATGGGCTTGGAGGCAGGCTATTTTCAGAATTAATAAAGTTATTGCCATCCACAGTCACGAACCGCTTTGTCAGATATACTGCTCATCTTTAAAAATGGTTAAAACTTTAACAGTTAGAAGCATTGACGGAAGTTCTGGCTTTAACAACAACACTCTGCTGGGGAAAAAAGTCATTTCAATTGTGAAAAAAATCTTGTATTCATCTATTACAAGTTTTTGGCTTCTCTGCATAGCACTTAGCTAACAGTATATTCTGGAAGTGATTTGGAAAGGGCGATGTCAAAAGAAAGCACATCTGAACATGTGTGATCAGTCAAAAGTTGAAATTTCACAAGCAGCCAGATTAAACATCTAACAAGTCTATCTCTTATAAATTGTACGTTTAAAAATAAATCAAAAGGCTTTCCACATAGACACTGCTGACACTGCTATCCTCAGAGTTCCAAGAGGAGACTTGAGTAGCTCATTACAGCTTATAATGTCACAAACCTACTTCTATTCCTTCAATGCAACAAAATATTTAATATTCCTTTTCAAGACTATGGCCAGCTCTACAGTTACGCTTTTTGCTATATTCTGTTACTCTCCCATCAGAACTCTAGCCTGACCTACTAGTACCAAAAACCTTACCTTTACCCACACCACACATCTAATTAATTCGTCTAAAGTGGTGAAATAAGCCAGCTCTGTTCATGACACAGTGTACAAATAAAGCGACAGCAGTCAAATTTACTAGAAACCATGGACCTAGCCAACACAACCAATGAAAACATTTTAATTCATAGGTGTTTGCATGAAGATCAAAAATCTAATACATCATTTTCAGCTCTGCATCATTACTACCCCAGCATTTTACTGAATTACAGCCCAAGTTCCTCTGTTCAAGGCTCAAGTTACCTGAAACCGGTTCTACTGCTGGTTGCCTTAACCAACAATTTTGTGACAAATACCTGCTCTTCAATCCTCAAATGAAGCTAGTAGCCTGATGAATTGCCTGGGGATAGTACTTCCTTCTACTGAAATACTCTGTAGAACATAATTTTTTAACAGTAGTAACTATACAATTTCATTTGAAAAAAGCCGCCACAGCCAAAAGGTCTCACTCTTAAATAAAAAGCGTTTCCTCCTGTTGTATATACTCACTTCTTAGGTGAAACCGATTCTTCCAACATGGTTGATTCCTCATCACCTTCGAGCCCAAATCTATCTTTACTTTGTTTCTGGAGAGAGGGGACGTGGGGGGGGAAGAAAAAAAAAAGTTAAACAATGTGTGTTGTTTTTTGCTTTCTCTCCACCATTTCCTTGCCATTTATCAGAAGCTTAGCCAAATAATCTGCAGAGCCTTGTCCAGTGCTGAACACTATGCATTCTGGTAGTGTGACAACATAACCTCCACCTCAGAAGAGGTGCCCTTCAGCATTTAACAGACCAGGTTCTAAGCCCTGGCAGATTAAGTGCATAAAGGAAAAAAAGCCTATTGGTGCCTTTTTGAACAAAGGTAAAAAGAAAGTGCCGAGATACTGTCTTTTTCACAGAAAAAGATATGTCTGAGAACCGAGTGGTATGCAACAACAGCAAATCTGGGCACAGAGAGGACACGTACTATCCTCTTTCCCATTCTCTTCTAACTCAGGAACATAAGACTGACTCAAGTAACTAGACCTCAGCTACAAGTCATACTTAGTATCCTGAAATGTTACTACATGGTGCTATCTACCACTAGGAAATACATATCCATAGTTAAGGTGATAAATTTAATACTGTATCCAAGTTATTTTACCATAGTTACTTCAAACCTCTGGACAGTTTGCAACTCTGACTTTTTGAGGCAGTTTTTTATAGAGGTATAAGAGAGGCAAATATACACAAGAGGAAGAAGTCTAAACCCCTAGAAGCAACAGGAAACTACCATAAAAGTACGGCCTTATAAAAACAGTCTATTTCTACTTGTGACCGCGTGCAAATACACTGTTTGCTTTCCACCTTGTTACATGATTTGTAGTCTGAATATATACATATATATGTATGTATATAAACAGAGGAACATCCACTATGACTTTGGGTGCATTTAACAGGAACTCCTCATGCACACCCTTACACACACACTCCCCACATTTGTCCAGAGAAGTTCTTACTATTATACTTAGAGTTTATGCATTAAATGAAACGGCCTATTTCAAGTCAAGATTGTGCCTTACTTCCATATTAGTAATGAACTAAACCAAAAGGTATCTAGATTAAAAAATGGTAGAAGTTACTCAAGTTCAGAGTTCCCTGTCAACTGAGTAATGACCTCTCACTAAAACTGCAGGACAAGAGGGAGTGGGGAGTGTTGCAGCAATAATACTTTTGCAGAAAAAAAACCACCACCAATCCACACCAGAGCAAATGAGTTGGAACAGGACAAAACACACCAAGAATACACATTATGCAACTAAGAGTGATAAACCATACTTTGAGGCATGCATCACAGAGTTAACTTAGGCTCAACAATTAGAAACTGCATGCTTCTCATACTCATCATGAAGCATCATGGGTGTTTTACCACTTAACCTGTTACTAATTCATTCGTTTTATAACTGGCTGTGTCAGCAGATTGTAGAGAAGCATTCAAGGGACTGGAACAGAGTGGAAATATGCACATCTGTATTCTATCAAGATAGAAAGGTTACTTTCATTTGGCATTAGAAAGCAAAGCTACTTTTGAAGCTTAAGAGCTAGAATCAAGTTTTAAACCATCTACAGAAACATGCAGTTTATTTAACATTTTTTAAATCTGAGACTGACAGCCTCAGAGAAAAAAAGGCATGTACTGTGATGAATTCTGGCAATCCTCCTCAACCTCTGATTTCATAACACTTCATGTTACATCCTACACTGTTCACATGAACAAAGGCAGTAAATTCTCCTGAGCTGCTTAGCTTCCTGTCATTTCTTTACTGTTAAGCTCCATTACAGCAAATAATGATGTAGTTTGGCTGAGCAAAGTAAAAATTACAAAGGAATTTTACAAAGTAAAAATTTATCAAGGAGCCACCAGTGCTATTTGAAACACCTCACTTTTCTATACACCATACTTACAGTATGGCCATTCAGCTCCAGGTTTATTGGCAAAACTGCTATTTTCTGCTGTTGCACTTATTTACTAGTGAATATTTTGAATGCTGGAGATGAATATCAGCCTCTCCTCTCTCCTGCCAGCCACAGTCCATAAAACCAAGTTTCAAGATAGTCCGGCCTCTTCACAAACACTGATTTTATCCCTCCCTCTGCACAAATGAGATGTAATTCTTTGCTTTACTCATCACAATATTTTTAAAGCAATACAATGATTTTTGGTTGTTTGGGGGTTTGGGGTTTGTTTTTTTTTTTTGTGTGTGTTGGTTTGTTGTTTTTTTTTAGTTTTGCCAAAAAACTTTCTCAGTTTTGATACATTATATATAAGAGCTGCTGGAACTACTGTGTAGACCTAAATGTAGTTTTAAACGCTGCTTCCAGGGGATCATTTCTTCCCACCTGATTCACCACTTTGGTCCACAGCTTAAAATCCATAGTTGAAGCTTTGGACTCCTCTCTGCATATACACTCATAGCCAGCAGTTCACCTTCCAGACAGAAAAACAAAGCCCAAGCATGCTGTACTGAGCCTGACCCATATTACCACTACAGTTAATAGCCTTGATATTTTCTAGAAGCACTCTAGTTAATGAAAAGAGCTTGTATTACTTAAAGGTAAAAATTATTAACATCCAAACATAATGTACAACAATGACTTCATGAAAGAAAAAGAGTACGGCAGCTTGCACACATTTGAGCTTTTGCACTGCTGAACAGTGATTTTTACTGATCTTAATACTATACCTTCTTTAGTATGATATCAATATAACCTGCAATTAATTGAGAGATCTGTTCTCCTTCAGTGGTCTGTACTGAGTAATAGCTTTCCTGATATTCACCAAAATCCTGAGGGAAGAGAGGAAAAAAGCCAAACCTCTTTAAAAATGGAAGGTAAATAAACAAAGAAACAGTACCAAATATGAGTGAGAGAATTCAAATTTTAAAATTATTTGTATAGGCATTTTATTATATCCAACAGTAAATGAAACTACTCCAAGATTCTAAACCAGTCTATATGAGGGATGAGGGAAGAGAGGGGAAGGATGCTTTTTATTGCAGCTTTATCACAAACATTTCATAAATTGAAATGTCAGAGGACCATGAGGACCATGAGATACTTAGTCTGACTTCATCAGACTCAGTCACTGAAGGATGGAGAAAAGTCTTTAGAACTTTATTCTAAAGCATAATCACCCATGCAATTGGAAATTAGATGCAAGTGATTAAAGTGAATATAATTTTCCAGCCTCTTGCCTCTTGCTCTACCACTATAAATCTTCTTGTATCCAAAATACTCTTATTGCAGTAGTCTCTTATGGACCAAATAATTAACAAAACAGGACATTCATGAAAGTTCTTGAAATACACAATTATCAGACATATTAATGAACCATCTAACTTTGTTTATATTTGTATCTTGCAAGTCACAAATTGCATTACAAATGGCAAGCACCATAAAGGTTTAAGCAGGTGTGAATAATGATGTTTTCTTAACTGTTTTAGAGGTTAGGCACAGAAGAGATTTAAACAATGTTTTTTGAGAAGATTTCAACAGTACTTTGGGGGAACTGGTCTGCCTAGAAACATCAAGATACAGATCGACCCTAGACACCAATATGGGTCATTACTAGTTTAGAATGCAGTGACTATAGATAATGCTAGAAGATTACAGATAGAACAAGTTACATTAAAGAAACTGTTCTAAGTACATCTTCCTTTCTCCTTGCCACATAGATCCTTCTTGCTCTGAATATATATAAAAAGACTACCAGAGTGAAGCTTTTAGGTGAGGCAGCCCAGCGTTTCACAGTTGTCAGTGGCCATTCCTGCAACACTTCCTTGGTCTTCTCATCCACACGCATCACTGAGTCTTTGGTGACACCCAGCAAACGAGGAACCAACTTGTTCTTGCCTTTCATTTTTTCCTGTAACAAGGTGTGAAAGATGGTTTTTTATTCAAATAGAGCTTACCAGAGATAAAAGGAAAAGCATGGTGGAATATACTGACAAAGGGAAGCAACTGGCATGCAGATGAGGACAATTTAAAACTCCAGGCTCAGTTTGTCTGGTCACAGACAGTGATTTTCAAGCAATGTATTAATATCAATAAGCTCTGGTCCTTACTTGACCTTTACTATGCAGTTCAAAAGACACTCCCTCTTCTCCCTCCTACAGGAAGCAAGTATTTTAAGGATTGTGCTAACAAATCTCTGGAAGTTACTTTAAAAAAAAAAAACCAACAACAAAGCAAAACAAAAAACCCAAACCAAGATGGCATTCCTTCTAGACACAAGGCTTCCTCTGTAAAGCTATTAGAGAAGCTGAATGGGGAACTGGCATCAGGAGGACTGAGAAGTTAAGGTTGCCCATACCATTTCTCTATAAAATTTCTGTAGAGAAAAAGGAAAGGAAGGTCCAGTGGGATTAACAATTACACAAGAACAGCCATAATTTGTCCCATATTTTGGATTTGAAACCTTAGTTATTTTCAATCCATGGGAACATCCTAACCCATGCAAATATCACAAGGAAGGGGGCAGGGTCAATCTGCATGCTGCTAGCTGATGTCTCCTTATTTGCTGGACATTCTGCCTCTTTAGTTTTCCAAGGTTGCAGAGCATAGGCCCAAACTAACAATCTGCTACATAAAATCCATCATAAAATAGAAATGAATCCTCATGTCCCATTCCTCTAAATTTATGTAGGCAGCAAAGAATCAACTCCTATTTACACAGTAGGTCATTTGATAGACTTTTTTAAAAGAACAATTATTCCTTCCAACAGAAGTTTCATGACGTGGTTACTCGATTCAGTTACTGTTTGCTTTAAGCTATGACAAAAAAGCACAAGATACTAATGAAAAATACAAAGATATTTTTTCCTTTTACCGTACAGGTCAGCTACATTGTGTTAACAGAATTAGCATCTTGTTCTAAACATGCATGCTTGTTAGTTTTAATATTTTAGTTACTGAAAACTACACACCATAACTTTCATATAGCTTCTAATACACAACTTAGCTCAACAGCTCTGTTAAGGACTTGAGCCTCCATTAATGATGCCTAACGAGATGTTTTCCCTTAAAGGAAGCAAGGTGACAAGGTAATTCTTTCTAATCATACCATATTAACAGTATTATCCTCGGCACATGTTTCATTTTATTTCCACCTTCTATCTGCTCCACTAGAATTTTTTGATGACCAAGTACTTTACGAAAAGGCAACGTATAGATACTCAGATTCTGTACTGTAACTGTGGGAACCCAAGAAGGAAAACATTTGCCTAAGTTTAGCCTCCCTTCCATTCTATGTCAGTGGTTACTGAATACTCAGGCACTAATGCTTCAGTTCTTGTTTTCACAGCAGAATGTCAGCATCTTGGTACTAAATTGTTTCAACAGCCTTAAGACCATGACTTGTTTTACTGTAAGGATTAAGAGAAATTAATCATGCAGCTGATGAAGTTGTTTTACAGGTACAGTTTTTCAGCAATTCATATTATCATTAAACTTCTAAACAGGAACAACCTATGAGTTCTTTGTGAATGTTTTTCTGAAGTCAGTACTTTGTTGGTAATCAAAAGGAAAAAGAAGAGATGTCAATTTAAAGAAATTAAATCATGACAGACTCTAATTTCTTTCTGGAAGCAGTGTGACAAGGATCTAAAGTGAAATTATAATTCTCTCCCATATAGTAATCTGCACTTTTTTCCAAATGCTGCTTTCAGACAGAAGGCTAAAAGAACATCTTTGACCTTTTCTTAGTGCAGAATCTGAGGTAATACATAACCAACCATAATATGGCCACAGCAAGATATACAATACCTTAACAAGAAAAAATGACACTCCGTAGGTCCGCAGGGAACGGGCTAGCTTAACATACTTCACTTTGGCTTCTATTTCAGTCATCTCACCACAGTTTTTGTGCTCCTGTAATGACAGTTCAGTATCACTTAGACAGAAACAATGCTTTCTATAAACAAACAAAAATGGCTATAACTTTTATCTGTTTAAGGATGCTTAGTTAATAACCATTACATTAAGAATATTTGAAAAAAATACTTGCTAGAAATGTTAGCAAGACTGTATCCCATAATTCCTCACATAGGAGAACATAAACAACCCATGCAAATGAATTGCCCCCCTTTCACCATCATCCATTCTGTGTTTCCAATCAAGCACACATAAACCACTTCTGAAACAGTCTAAAATTCTAGGTATTGCTGCTATTTGACACCATTAGGTTTCATACAATTAACACCTCTTCACTCACACTTTTAAGAATAGTTTAAGAGTCCCAGCACCCCTATTTTTTTCCAGGAACAGACTATTCCTGCTTTGCATCCAAAATTCCAGCTCATAAGAGCCTCATGTCTTTTAATTGACTATTTCTTGTCTCTTATAGGTACTTCCAATGGGCTTTTTTCACCAGTTGCACTGTCATCCACATTTTTTTTGATCACATAAACAGAACTGTAAGGGTGAGGAAGAAGCAAGGATTTTTCTAAATAGTTAATCCTGAAACAGTCATCTAGGTGTGTCTTGTAACTCAATTTCTATTTATTATTTAAACAATTTACTCATTAGTAAACTTTATTACCTGTAAGTAATGACAATTACCAATATTATGTATTTAAACTTCATCTCAGCATCTGCTCTCCTACCCCAGACCGTTCTGCTGAAAATCCTACCCCGATGTCCTGTTATTTAAATCCTGATTGTGGGATTCCCTATCACACCCCATCTTCCCCTCACATTCTTCTGATCTGCTCGTTGCCACCACTTTCATGCTGACTGATGGCAGCAGGGGGAGCACCAAGAACATGGGAAACACTTTCCCACTCCAGTTTAAGTCACCATCTTGACAATGTTCCACGGAGGAGCACTGAGAAGAGCAACTGCAATCCCCAAAGCCCTTTTGCATCCCAAGGACATAGACTGATCATATCTGTGAAGTTCAGCACAGAGGACACAACCAGGATCCCGAAAGAGCAAGAAGTCCAGATGTAGTTATTGCAGATGGAATATTTGGTGAAAATCACCTGCCAAACCCAAGAATTATATAACTTAGGGAAACAGCTGATTTTTTTCAAAAAGACAGCTTGCTTATTCTACCTTGCTGTTGTATCTTTGCCCAGCATCAGTGCCCTCACTGATGAACTTCTTGGTCACACATTGAAGTACGTAGCGATTGAAGCTACTCACAAATCCTATTTGACACGGGCAAAAAACACTTGCTATGAATAGCATGATAGCAATCCTCAGAAGTCAATCAATCTTTTTTTTTCTTAAACTGCAACATCACTGCTGCCAGCAAAAGGTATACAGAAAAGTGTTAGACATGCTCATCTACAAGAAAGTACTACAAGCTCCAGGTAGAACAGACTGAACTACAGAATTCCTAGACTAGGAGTATAACAGACACAGGAAATTATGTGACCTGCTCCTGCTCTTCAACTTGGCTCTCAAGCTGTGATCACAGATCACTGGTATGTCCTTCCAGAAACCACGTGACTTGATTTCAGCTGTTGACCTCAGAATTTTTCAACTTATACTGTATTACCAAACATGTATTTCAGTAAGCACAGATATTTAGTGCATTTACAGTATTCAAACTCAGACCATTTCCAACCGTATCAGTACATTTTATACTCAACTGCTTCAGTCTTTTACAACTATGTGATTCCCAGACACATCACTGCACTCCAGTGCTAGCTAGCAGTACTCTTGAAGCTCATGCTTCAATAATGAAGGCATGAAATTAAAACTGGCCTTTCCTAAATGTACTTCTATTTTAGTACAAATACACATCCTTACATGTCAATGTAACTGAGAAAAAGGCCTTAAGGATATTGAATATTCACTCTTTCCCCTTCAACAAAGTACACTGAATAATCATCAGTAAAGAAAAAAGGATCAGGACAATAGATCTGATGAAGAAAGAAAAGAAAAGCTGTCAGATTCTTTACACTTGTTTTTTTGATAGTTATATAATTCAAGTATATATAGAGTATACACGTGTGAAAGCTCATATTTTTCTTACAAAGGAAGTGAAACTATTGTAGGTTTTTTCAGCCTCACAATTACCTGAAATATTCTCTTTTCAGCCCCTCTTTGTTTGGTATATTCTTTAGGCAGGAATTCTTTTAGGCTAGGGAAAAAAAAAATTCCATAGTTAATGGTGCCTTCCTGAGGAGGGATGCTTTCCATGCTTGTTCATTGGCATTAAGTCCCCCAAGCTTCCTAAAATGGGCATAAATACCTACACAGTAAAACAAAACTGGCTAAGCAGGGTGAGCAAGAGGATTCCTTACATAATTAAGAAAAAAACTTCAGTTACATGCCCATGTAATACCTCTTTCATGTTTTGAAAAGTCATCAAAACTAAATAATAGCTGGGTCACTTTCCATTCTTAAACTATATGATGTCTCTCAGCAGCTCAGAGGGGCTCACATCTAAATCCAAACGTACTCATTGTAATCTGGGGGAAGAAGGGGACATCAAAGCTCAAGCCAGCTCTGTGTCTGAGTTCAGATGCTGCTATTCCTTTCCAAGTAGCACTTTGATTTACTGATGTGCAGGACCAAGTTCTTCCCCTGTGTCTTCCAAGAAATGTTAGAACACTAGTATTTTAATGAAAAACTGCAAAGCCATTTAAGTGGACACAATACCAGTCACTATCTCAAAAACAAAGTCATAAATAAACAGTCCTAATAGCTCTAACACTCAGATACTAAGGGTCTCAGAATACAAAGTAAATTAAGCAAGTTCAGCCTTCGTGACGAGCTTAGTCAGAAAGAATCTTTAAACACCTCACCTGTACCTTCTTTTATAATAAAATAAACAGTTTAACTCAGCCAAACATCACCCCAACTTGAAGACATATCAGCATCATGCTTTAACAAACATCAGTTCTTTTCTGGATTGCACTTTTCCATCTGGAACACTTTACTCTGATGGAACTATGTCATATATTCAGCAGCTCATTTTCAGCCTAGAGAAACTTCCATAGTTCAAAAAATTGGTTTCTAAGGATCCCTCCTCCTTTGGAATATTAAGAATCACAGAAAAAGTATGACTGGAGTATCTTCTCCCCATTTTGATTTATTCGGTAAGCAAGCACACTATTAACACAGAAAACTACCTACTATCATAGAAAGTTACAAGTTTTGAGAATGACTGATTTTTTTTTAAAAAGATCGGCAAAAAGTTTGCTTGATTGTTCGGGGGGGGGGGTTGGTTT
>JANZLQ010000002.1:4820775-4885137 GCA_026212715.1 Elanus axillaris
GGGGGGGGTTGGTTTTGTTTGAGGGGATGGGTGTTTGTGGGTATTTTTTTTTGTTTAGTGTGCTTTTTCTGTTTTGAAACACAAAAGCCTGCTGCTGCAGACAACAAAGTAACTCAAAAGACTAAATCAGGATTTTGTCCTTTCTTCAGAAACACTTTTCAGTAGTGAAATCATTCATTTTTTTTATTTCCCAAAAGTTCAAGCAATATAAATCAAAGTAAGAACAAATTTTCCTTCCAACACTCCAGTAGTTACATCTCACTAATACATGATAATGAAATCTCTTCTCACGACTTACTTATACGGACCAATCGTGGGGTGGGGAAGGCTGGAGAAGCAAACTTGATAAGGACTATAGATAAGGATTGAATACAGTCATTATTATGGTAAAAAGCTGGTGCCTTTATTCTGAAACAACTGGTGCTTTTATAAAGAATTTCACAGGTTCAAACCAGTTTGGTAAAATTCACTTTCAAGGCAAATGAAAAAAAAAAAAAGAACCAAACCCGAGTTAAACTCAGTTTAATTCTGGAAATGGATTTATATAGAAAAATGATAGTTATCAATACACTTCCAATTCTCATCTTTCATTATCCAATTTTCTCAGCTATCCATATGTAGATAAATTATCAAGACCATTAAATTTTTAAATATGTCTACTTTGTTAATTCATATACACTTTAAGACAACATTGCTGAGCAAACATTATTTGGAGCTTCTTAAGCAGCAAGAGTTAAGGTGACAACTTTACGCTTTGTCCACTAAGTACCAACTGGTATACTCTTGCACATGTAGCTGGCAATTGGATCAGATGCTTTTGCCTTGTATCACCTTCCATTATTTTTCAATCAATAGTGTCCTGGTTTCAGCTGGGACAGAGTTAAGTGTCTTCCTAGTAGCTGGTACAGTGCTGTGTTTTGAGTTCAGTATGAGAAGAGTATTGATAACACTCTGATGTTTTCAGTTGCTGCTAAGAAATGTTTAGACTAATTCAAGGATTTTTCAGCCTCTCATGCCCAGCCAGAGAGAAGGCTGGAGGGGCTCAAGCAGTTGGCACAGGACACAGCCAGGGCAGCTGACCCAAATTGGCCAAGGGGGTATTCCAGACCATGGGACGTCACATTCAGGAAATAACTGGGGGGAGAGAGGGTTGGGATCACTGCTCGGGTACTAACTGGGTGTCGATCAGCAGGTGGTGAGCAATTACTCTGTGCACCATTTGTACATTTCAATCCTTTTACTGTTGTCATTTTATTAAGGTTATCATTACAATTATTCTCTTCTTTTCTGTTCTATTAAACCATTCTTATCTCAACCCACGAGTTTTACTTCTCTTCCTGATTTTCTCCCCCATCCCGGGGGGGGGGGTGTGTGGTGTGTGTGTGAGCGACTGTGTGGTGTTTATTTGCTGGCTGGCATTAAACCACAACAAGTAGGCAAGTATCATCTCAACTGAAAGGGTGAAATGCTAGTTGTAAACAGACTGAAATTATTTTAGTGCTGCCTATAATGAGAATATTTTCTTTATGATGCAACAAACAGTAGTTTCAGTTTATTTAGCAGCTTGTTTAACAGAGTTAGCAAAAAACCCTGGATTATATATTATCATTTAGCCTTCTTTGATTACACATTATTACAATAGACAATGAACTCAGTTAAGATAATATCTAACAGCAAGCAGTGTTTATTTAACTTCATTTAGTGTGACTTTGCTCCTACAGTTCTTAAAAAAGTTTTTCGTTAGCATAAAGGTATATCCAGTGTTCTCTAAAAAAGACAGTTCAAGACAGTAAAACAAGCTAGACTAAATAATTGAGCTTATTGGTCACCAAGTGTGCTTGAAAATAAAAAGCAGAGGTGCGCAGTTTTAGGCACTCCTTCCCTATCTGCATATGGAAAGTATGAGTTCTTTATTAGATATTCTCTCTGCAAATTTAAACACAGTGTACCCTCTGTAGGTGCAATGCAAAACTTGAGCTGTATGAGTAAGGGCATGAAGAAGGACTACTTGCAATTTGATAGTTTAAGAGCTTTCACAATTTACTTTGGCATGAGCTTCAAGGAAATTCCAACAACCAATACCAAAATATTGGCAATAATCTTCATTTGTGCCAAGAATAATTTACGAACGACAAAAAAAGAGTACAAAACATTTCTCTATATAAACATATTACGGACATGGCAAACTTGGCTAAGCTGTTTCAAAGCAATGCTATGAAATACTAATACTATTCTGTTAGATGCTGTTTTCTGTATGACCTAACAGATTCTCCTTAAGGGAATCTGTAGCACGTTCAGGTTTCAGTGGTAACTGAACAGACAGTGCTCCACTGCTATATTAAGCTACAGCACACAGTTTTCATAAAACATAACTACTTTCATACCTGAAAAGAATCACTGTTCGTCCACCAAAGAGTAGGAAATAGTTGGATGAAACTTTAAAAAAAAGCTCATTCTTTTTCAAGAAGAAAAAAAACCTAAAAAGTTTTTTCTGAAAGGCTGAGAGATGCATTTTCAGGGAAAAAAAATTAAAAAAAGAAACCAGCATTTATCTACATTATTTATATATATTGTTCATAATGAGTCAGGAGCACTTAGCTTGTTTAGACTCACAAAGCAAAAGGATGAGGTTTTACAATTAGGCTGTCATGATGGCTGTGTACAGCCAAATGCATTCAACACTAAATCAAACATGTACACTTGAAATGAGAAGGCAATGACTAGGGACTTACAGTTCTGAAGCAGGCTCCTCTACAGGGGGCAAAAAGAGAATTACTTATAAATCAGGAATCCTTAATTTTACAAAATTGGTAAGACACCAGGACAGCAAGCGATTACACTTAGTGACCTGGAAGGCTTGACCCTAATACATTCAAAGCCCATTTAAATGAAAATAAAACAACAGTAGAGAAAATTTCCTGCAGAATATAACAAAGTTCTAAATTTTGGAAGTCCAGTTCTAAATTATTTCCACTGGAGTAACGTCCTCTCTCTAACATACAGTTCAGTTATTTATACCTTTCATTTCTATTAGGATAAAAAAAAAAAAAGATAATGCACTTTACATGTGTGATAACTCTATTCTGTGATGGACTTGCAACTATCTAGCACTGTGTACAAAGTAGAAATACCAGCCATCCAGCAGTTTCAGTCCACCATAAAACATAGTTACTATATGGGAGCTTAAGAAAGAAAAAAAAATCTTTACACTGAAAAGACCAAGTAGAACACCTAGAAAAACCTAGAACAATTTAAACAACTGAACTCTGCACAGCAGTTTGTAGAAACTGCTGGTTAAGTTTGTGGGAAACTACTGCTTTAACATTAGAAACAACTATTGCTGGGAACACCTAACTCTTGAAATCATTTCTGTGACACGACAGTAGCTTGTCATGGGGTAATACCCTAATGGTTTGCTGCAGGAATACTCTGGAGTGAGTAGAAGGAGAAAGGAAGAATAAGTAGACAATGGACAAATCCCAGAGGAAGACTGCTGCTTAACCGGTCACAATTCTAGGGAATAAGAACCAGGAGTACACTGAAGCTATTACACTGGGTCCCCATAATTCTTAGAGACACCAGTAGCTCTGTTAGGAAAGGCTCATGGGCCAATCAGTAGCAGACAGAGAGTACAAAGAAAAGCCAGTTATTAATTGGAACTGAAGGATATTTTTTCACATGGTTTGCATAACTAAACTGCTACTGTAGGAAAATCTTTCAAAAGTGAAGTGTTTTGAACAACCCATATTGCAGCATTGCATGTTCCAAAGCAAGCCAGCACTTTAAAGTGATTCCCTGAGATACAGTAAAACCTAGGCTCAGGCTCACAAAGGAAGTTTAACAGTCAGCACTAACCACTCAGCCAGTGGAACAAGACAGAAACCAAGTATACACCCATTATTTTGTGCACCCCATTAAAGTATCTATGAGCCTCATATGTAGACACGGTTTGACGGACTGTGCAGTAAATAGCTTGCTTTCACTTCCTACGTTCCTTTCCTCAGACTCTGACCCTTGGTTAATTCTGCTGCAGGCAAACCAATCAGAAAATCAAAATCAGTAGAAAAATGGGACATTTAAATTTCAAACTAAACTTGCCCTGCTGTTAGCAGTAAAGTACCACAATAAAGGTTAAAGGATGGGCCACTTGTAAGCAGGACTCCCGTCTACATACAATGCCAGGAGAGGGCGAATCTGAACAACTGATTAATGCCACTAAAAAGTTTGGAAAATTTAACTTCTACACACAGCAATATTAACTTTATTCAAATGACAAATCATCTTTCCATTAGCATACTTTCCTAGCAAACCATACGTCTGTGACATATACTGATGTACGCTTAATTCACACATGATGTTACTAAATACAGGCAGAAGTAGACTTCTAAGGAAGAACAAAATCCCAGTTCTCCCACATTACCAAGTGGTTGAGGAATCCAGCTCTGTACTTAACTGGTGCCCTGTGCTGCCTAATAAGCCACTGCCAAAGGTCCCCTCATCAGTTGCGGTTGCTGATTTGTGGAATAAAGCTCCTTTCACAGTGAGACTGCTACAGAAAACGCACGAATCTGATTACCTCTGCTTGGATTAGTAAAATGCATTTAGTCTGTGACAACTCAACATTAGTTACACTTGAGGTCACCCGAATTTATAAGTTAGAAGTGTTTACTCTAAAAATCCAGGTTTGTGTTTGTGTTCTACATGAGGTCCAAACTGGATCTGTGCTTGAAAGCCTCCAAATTCGCAGGCCTTCTCAAAGGAGACAGGATGGGAACCATTCAGAATGTCATCACGAGCCTATAGAAGGTAAGCAAAGACATGTCAGGGAAATCCAAAACAACTATTACATCTCTGAAATTCCTTGAAAGCTTGAACACGGCCCAGGAATCCAGCAAGACAGTTTTCTGTCTGTAAGTCTTTATTATTCCATTCTGGATGTGTTTATGACTAACAAAATAAACAAAAGGCTAGATTATTTTCTGGTGAGTATCTACAGAGACTTATTGAAACAACAGTTATAACAACTTCCATCAAAAAGCTGACACCCATTTCCTGCCATACGTGTATATAAAATACAACATATTTATATACACTTATATATACACTTATATATACAGATATATATGTCTGTGTACATACACACGTAAAAGCTTTTATCTCACTTTATCTCACCTCGTAATAGCTGGAAAAACAACCTGCAAAACTAGTAAGTAAAAATCAGGTTACTATTATAGAAATGGCAACAGGAGAAGGCAAACAGCATTTTCCTTCCATTAGTTTAAATTTAGTGGTCATAGAAGATGATGGATTTTATAGCTCTGGCAATAGGAGGCTCATCTACCCACAGACAGAACAATGACAAGGCAGTATCAACACCAAGTGGCGTAACAGCAGCCTGGAAGAAATATTTAAGTGGCAGGAGAACAGCTCAGTGTAATACAGTCTTCTAAAATACTTGAAAATGTAATGCAGTCTTACAAGCAATACCATCTTTACCTTTTGCCTCAGAGTTTCAAAATGTATTTTAGAGCAATGCAATTTGAATCAGCTGCAAGTATAACCACAGAATATTCGATTAAACTCGCAATATTTTTTTTTTACTTTTTTAAAAAAACCTTTAACAAAAATTTTCAAAGCCTGCTTTTTTTTCAGCCTGCATTACAGGCAAGTGCACCAGAGACTTCAGTTAAACAGTATCTTCTGTATAAAACTCTATGCTTTGCTTAGGTATGTATAGTACCTCTAACAGTTTGGGGAACCTGCCTAGGTGGACTCCCACAGTGTTACATGATATGGTCCATTCTGAACAGGAAGCCTGCCTGCCTTGTTTGCTGTCTGCGCTGAAGATTGGAAAAGGAGAGCAGAAGAAGCTCCCTCACTGATTACACAGAAGATAAGAGATGAGAAGCAGAAAGCTGGTGGCAAGACTGACCTAAGATTCCCTATTACAGAGAAAGCATGACCTATAGAAGTGAATGGGGAGAAAAACTAAAAAGAATGACTTAAAACACTAAAGACATTCATGAATTTTAAGGGAACAGGACATGAAACTCAGTGGATTTTTGGTTGAGTGTCCATTATGGGGTTGAAAGTATTTGATGAAAAAGAATCAGCAAAACCTCTGCACTATCACGTGTTCTTGGAGGAATAGACAAAAAAGGTAAAATCAAAGCACATCCAGAAACAGAATTCTAGAAGATGGAGTATTTCATCAGCAACAAAATTTTTCTAATTAACCTACACAGGTTTCCTCAGGCAAGGCAGAACCCATACTTCTGGTCCACATACTGTACCTGAACATAAAGCAAATTAAGCTGAACAGGATCTCTTGAATCTACATTCTGGTCTGAATAAAAGAATTTTCGTCTCAACAGTAGTGTTTCATTTTCATCGACTCCTTGTTCTCTAAACGTTCGGCTGTGATCTAGCCAATTTACTGAAACAGAACCACAGACATGCACATTGTTATATACGCAGTGTTGCCAGTGTTAAAAGCTGTTGTGAAAATCACGTGATAATTGGCACTTCAACTGGAGGAGGGAAACTCTGCAAAAAAATATTGCTTTAACCTCAGTTTCTAGTCATCAGTGTTGAAGATTGCTACAAATGAGAATTGAAGAACAGCACTGCTGAGAAACAAGAATTTACTACAGCATAACCCACCATTAATATTGTTGAAGAAACAACTACAGTAATGTTTTAATACCAAATTTAGATCTTCAAAGTTTCAATGCAAAAATTACTTAAGTTTTCCACATTTTCCTCCTAAAACCAATTGTCTGTTTACTTTTCTTATCCCTGAACACAGTTTTAAAGTATCTTCCTGTCAGTCACAGTTAATCTTAGTGCCTTAATATAAAATAGAAAAGATGGCTCCCATGACTTTACACAAAAAACAAATCAAATACTTAGTTCTTTGGCAAACTCCATTTACACTTAAAATTTATACCTTCAAAGACAAACTACCTTTTGATAGCTTTCAGTGGGCATCAATATTTAAATATCCAACTGTAATGAAGGGGAGAAAATGGTCATTATAGAAATGACCCTTCACACTTAGGTTACAAATGCTCTACCAAAAAAAGTAATGAAAACCACTTCAAAAGACCTGCTAACTCTAACTCTCCCAGCTAGAGGCAACAACTTGGCCATTTACTTAATTTTAAAAATACTCAGTAGTAGACAACATTATGTGTAAAAGGATGCAAAATACAGGTCGGGATCAGCTGAGACACAATGAAGAACCTAAAAATGCATTCCTGTGTGGTTTTCTTGCACTGAACTGTGGAAATATATTAATTAAGAATTATCCTGGAATACACTACTCACGATCATCATCTGTATGAAGCTTTGCCTTAAGTTTTTCCATTTTTCTTTCATCACGCAACAATGTCCTATCTTTCTTAAGCGTTCCTGTACTCTCCTCTTTCTTCTCTTCGATGCTCTCCTGGATTAAGGAATATTCCTCATAATTTGTTATTCCTGGAATTATAAGTAAACCTGGTGTTTGTAACAATAAAAATGTAATACATTCTGGAACAGGTGAAATATTCTTTTCCATATATAATAACACACTAAAGGTTAGCTTCAAGTATAATAAATATATTCCAAATGAAATGCTAAAACAGTGTATGGGGAAGGAGATGCCAAGAATAATCTACAACTTCCTCATTCAAGGTATCACTCCAATATCCACCATTATCCTTCAAATATATCATTCCTTCATCAAATGCTGCATTTGCCACTGTCAGAAAGACAATAATTTTTTTTTTTGTTATCTACCAAGAGAAGCCACCAATTTAAAAACATGATGGAATTTAAAATAGCAGTAAATTCCAGAATGGAGATATGCCATAGTTAGTTTTCTTTCATGGATGCCTACAGTTGCTTCCTGAGAACTGAGTAATTTCAGCTTGCCCATGATGTGAAGAAGAAATGTGGCAGAGCAGACTGAGGAATAGAAACCATGTGAAATATATGATTTTTTTTTTTTTTTAGAGTTTTAAAACTCAGCTCTTCCTATGAATTTTTCATGAAACTGAATCAAAAATCAGTTCACAACATTTAGCACATGTGGTAAGTTGCTCTCATTTCTTTGTTCAGCTCATCTTTTTCCACTGCTTGGTAAAGCATATTTATGTTATACAGGAAAGCAAATGAGGTGATCACCTACATGACAACATTCATGAAAATAAGTCAAACTAATTTTTGAAGTAAATTATTTACAGGACATTAGAATCCAGCACAGAAACACTCAAACAAAATTGAAATGGATTAATTTAAATTTAGCTTAATTCACTTTCCAAGTAAATTAATCTAAATAAAATTAACACCACTTTAATTCTAAATAAGAATTAAGCAAGGCTCTAAGACGATTTAAGCTAATCCATGTTGGATGCATGTTTATAGTTAAGTAAGCATTAGTTTTCCAAAATGTCCCTAAATACAAAGACAGACTATAACCACTATGACACATTTTTGACCAGCTGCTCTGGATGGCTTCCACATGTTGTTTCACAAATGATACAATACTGTGATCAACGCTTAATTGTAACAACATAGAGCCCTAAGTTTAGGTATACTTCAAGGTTAAGAGTATTCATCTTTTATCCCATTAAAATTAAGTACAGATGTAGTTCTAGTTCTCTACCACATAGCAGGAAAACGTACGTAAATGTAACATATCATAAAAAATTTATAACTGTACCATCAGATAACTTTGTGCCTTCAACTGCAAACTCTCTACTGACTTTCACAAAACCTGGACAACAGATTTCAAAAAGCTGTTTGGTAAACGTTAACCGATAACAAATTAAATATTTTTTTAACAGATGTGCCAATTTCTAGCCAGTAATACATATAACATCCTAAAAATCAACATGCAAATATGGCAGAAAAACAAGTTCTTAAGCATGTGAGTCCCAAAATCTTACCTATCCTGCTGCAAATGGTAACCAACAATTCACCAACTGTTTTAGAATCATCCACCATGACTGTTTTCACTGAACCATCCAACATACGTATTTTCTGAGGCCTCTGTTTCTTTTTGTACTCCAATATATCCTAGGAAGTAAACAATACTGTTTCTAAATGTTTTAGAAGCCGCCACAAGCCAACCCACTAACTTAGATGCCTAAAATAGGATTCCCTCCCCACCCCCCAACCTGGATTTTTCTTTTGTTATAATATCGGCAAACTTATTCAAATAACAAACTTGAAAAGTGACTACTTTTAGTTCTGCCAATGTCATTTTTCAAGAACTTGTCCTAGCTGGCAGGACCAAAACCTAGACAGGGCAGGACAGACCAAAGTACCTTTGTAAGCAAAAATTAGTTCAGCATTTAAAAAAGGAAAGCAACACCTTTTGGTTGTAAGCAAGCTGGCCATAATGTAAGCAAATATGACCTCATCATCTTTAGTATACACAGAAACCCACACTATAACACAAAGTCACCTCAGATACAAAGCTTATTACAAAACTTATTTTTTATCTTTCTCTTAATTGTTCTGTGAAGACACTGTTGGCCACAGTAGCTCACAGTCACAACCAGATGCAGGAAAATAACTACTGAGGCGCATCAAGGAAAAGTGGGCCAGTTTCAAAAACAGAGTCAAGACCTTCCTACTCCTCCAGATGGTAAATGTTCTTCTTGCTACTTGGAAAACAACTTTTCTAAAAACATGTTGATGAAAGAAGCAACAGACTTGCACCATACCCCATTTCTCAGCATGTAATAATCCAGCGTTCTTCCAGCCTCCAGCCATATACCTTTTCGAGGATCGTCATCTGACAAGAACAATCCATAGTCAGAGGCTGTGGAACAGAAGAGACAGAGACCCATTGAAAATTATCAAACCTAATAAAGCCAAAATGGTTTTATTCAAGGTTATTCAGCGTCAGGGTTAAGCTTCCATTACACTTGCCTTCCATTCTTAATGAATTTGGATAGAAATTTTTTTCTGTGCTTCCAAAAATATTTAGTTTAGCAGCAGATAGCAAGGTAGATCAGGCTTTATAGAAGACTTGAACAAAAGCTTCACTAAACAAGAACATGTCACATCTACTGTGCAATTTGTATTGTATTTGTAATTACTTCAAACTGATCTTTTTTAAATGCTCATAGGTCTTGCTTTGGAGTTGATTAACCAAAAATACAAGCAGCTCAGACTTAACCATCGTATATATTTAAAGCAGTAGTTTTATTTTAAAAAAATACAGTTTGTTTTCAACTCTTCACGTACTTGAGTTTATGCTAAACCTTGGAATCTTTTTTTGGTAGATGCTTCAGATTTAGGCATTTAAAAAAATACAAGGCTTCTAGAATTATATCCATAATAAAAATCTCAGGAAAACTTTGAATCTATTGCAGGCTAAACACATGTGATTCTGAAAGAATCAAGTGACAAGTACACTATAAAACATTGTCACAGAAGAACAAACCCAGGCTTACGCTTAAAAGACTAAACTCCAGGTATACATACTGAAGGACCATGACTGTCAAGTTAAGGCCCTTCCATATGCATGTAGAACTGATACGGAGTACACTCCACTATCACAAACAGTGTAAACTACTGTTCATCACCTGAGCCTGCTCTAACTGCAGTTCTAAAGTTTAAGCTAACAGATTTCTTCACACAAGCTGGCCAGCTGTGAGCATGCAGCCTGTTACAACAGCTCTGTGCAGGGATGGTACCCTGTTTACTTTCAGCCATGTGTTCAGACCTCTGATCACAAAGTCAGGTAAAAATAGCTACAATTTTTGGACAATGTTTCACTTTTAAATATCATGCATAGCAACAATTTACATTTAACATCATTTACATTAAACACATTGTTACTCATGCAAGTATATAAAAGACCTTACACTTAATTAATAAAAGTGTAACTGACTTACAGATACACAATTTTGAGGGAAGAATCCTTGCAAAAAGAACTGAATAAGAAGAAAAACTTTTCGTGCTGACCCTAATTAAAAATTCCCCTGAGAAGCCAAGTGATCTGTACATACAGAGATGTTTGACACAAATTCAGTACAGAATCAGTTATGTAAAATTTTAGAATTTGCGTCTATAAATAGGTTGTGACCTTTAGAAGCACACAAAGTGCCTTGCACAGAGCGCAGAATTACCAAGGAAGCACAGCCTGCTCTGATATTAATTTCTGTGGGACGCACCCTAGTAATGAAATAGTAGTGGCTGTGCAATTTGCATGTTAACAGCATAGCTGCCTTTGTGCCAGCACGCAAGCTTACTGGAGAAGTCCAGTTGTGCATGGCTGACAGTCATAATGCAAGACAATTACATTCTCTGTTGTGCAGGAACTAGTTTGATCAGTCTGTACCGTACCACTGTGAGTCTTCTGAACTAACAGGCAAAGCACACACATTTTTAACAGCCACAGAGAAGGGGAAAGGATATGGTGGCAACCTTATTTCTGTTCATTACACAACTTCATAAAGTTGTTTGAAGTTCATAATTTCACTGCAATCACATATAAAGGAAATGCCCTACTATATAATCTGTGGAGAGTTCCTAGGCTTTTCTATGAGGTTCATGATGTTCAGGGATATTTATTACTCAGCTTCTCTGAATTCAACATCTGTTCAAAATCACTGCCTTGAGAGATCAGTATGGTAAAAATGCACAGCCTGTAACTGAAAATTGAAGCTCTATAACTAGACTTCCTAAGGACTCCTGCAAAGGAGAAGCATTTAAGTAACACTAATATTGACCATTACCAGTAAGTTTTTCTAACAGTTCAGACAAGATTTTCAAAACGGCTCTAAACGTTGAGAGCTGTGCATACAACTCAATAAACAATCTCCTTTAAGAATTACATTCCAGTGGCATTATATATAGTACAGCACCAACGGGCTCTGAAGAATCTTAATTTTTCAACAGCTCTGACTACATTTAAACTAGAGCTTTTGTCCAACTGAAGACGCATTTCACAGTTTGCATTCATCTAATTTGCTTAATAGGTACGGAGACAGTTAAATTTGATTAACACATAGCAGTATAGTGAATACGGTATGCACAGCATGGTGATGCTTTTAATTATTAACCAGTTTCAAAACATTTCCGTTTGCACATTTAAGGAGATGTCCAGCCATCCTTCTGTAATTCATGTTGTCACTTCCTTTACTGAGGCACAAAATAAGTCTGCCCAGATTTTCCTTGAAAGCATTGCCACAAACAACTGCTTTAAAAAAACAAAAGGTACCAAAAAAATTGCTCTCCAAGCAGGGGAAAATCCTCTTTCAGCCAAGCAAACAATTTATTTAAGTCAAAGTTCCACAAAAAAGCATCCTTTGTAGAAAAACCTCTCTGTCATGACAGAAGGAAGAAGAAGAATGCAGCTACCTTCTGTGGCTTAAAAATCTGTTTGCACTTTGTGCCTTTCACTCCAGAGTCTTATCATTTAAATAAAAAAAACCAAGCCCTCCAACCTGAAAGATAAATAGAGCAATAGAACAGTGTAAAATACCCATGGGTCTATGCTTATTTTCAATTCAGCCAATGAATCGATTAAGGACAAATACAGGAACTTACCTTGCCCTGTTTGAGCCTCTGGCACACGTTCACGAATAACTCTACAGGCATCATACACTGCAGTGGATGGTTCAAACTGCATCGTCTTCACTACATTGCATTGGCGGACACAGATCTTTAAGGAAAGAGCTACCATGGTGTCAAGTCACTTGCAAGTTCCTACTGAAGTATCTGAAAAAGCAGTAATGGCATTATTGCTTAGAGTTTTCCATTTAATGCTTAACACTCAACTTCTCATTTAAAAAAAAAAAAGACATTAGTTCAGTAGAATTATAAGTATTCAAATGCAGTTCTATATAAAGTCTCATTAGCACCAGCACCATGAAGTTAGAAACTATCCAAAACCCATATTTTTCTTGGTATATTAGAAATTAATTTTCCAGAAACTTATGTACACATACGTCAAGGTTGACAATTTGCCTGTGGTATGTCAAAATGGTGCATAGGAAAGCAATATACTTATTGGGTGTATTGCCAACATATTTACTAATGACAGAAAATTATTTTTCTCTTACCACACCTTTTTATAGGCCACTTATATTAGCTGGTAACTAACAGCTTAGAATAACCACTTAAGCAGAAGCAGGATTTTCTTAGTATGTACCTTCTCCTATCTGAATATTCTAAAGTGTGCGATGCTGTGTTGTGTTTTTTTTTTTAACGTCTCCACATAGATCTGCTAGATGTTTTTATTCTGTCGCGCAGCTACCCAGAGCTTCAAGAATGAGCTTTTTTTCCACTTTAGTTGTATTTTGAAAACATCACTGAATTTGACAGCATTTGTCTACAGAAACGGGAACCTATAAGATGCTTCTTGTTTTGTTTCATTTTGTAGATGGTCTGGGTTCTGTCTCAAGTGTTCTCCCTTACTGTCATAACACTCCAAACCACTCTTCCATCATTAGACTTTCCACAGTGATCTCCAAGAACTCTTCAGAACTGAAGTCCTTTCTGCATAAATACAGAATCTACTAGAATCCCCAAATCCTTTCTGCATAAATTCATGTATATGTATTTTAAATAGGAGGACATGAGATTCTGTGGACTACTGCTGCTGCTAATAATTTGAGCAGGACAAATTCCAGTAGTTAAACGAAAATTTAAACCCCAGTTGTGCATCCTTTTACAGCCCAGATTCTCAAGTTCTGTTTGGCAAAGTCACTTTAAGGAATAGGAATGTATCACCATTTACATTTCATCAATGCACCGATGCACTGAGCTCAGTGATTGCATCCCTTCTCCAAGGCACAGACAGCAGATAAATCATTTCTCTACAGATAACATTTAGGAGCAGCTTTGGTTCCAAGATGTCATACTCCCCCACATTTTTGTGGCAGCCCATCCATCTGCCTCCCAAAAGCAAATCATCCTACTTCAGATTTTTTTTAGTCTTCCCAAGACCACTCACTACCAGTATGTACTGCTAGATATACGACTATCTTACAAAGGAAAAGGGGTGAATGAACAAAAAAAAATATACAAGAAACATAAATGTACACACCACAGGGCCTTCCTAATCTATCAGTATCCGATAACAAAACAAGCTGTACTTCGAACCAATCGTTTTAGGCCGAGGTCTGATAAATATACGAAGATGTCTCCCTACTATCAAATACTAGTTCCTAAAACCCATCTAAAAGGTCTTTACATTTCAGAAGTAATTGTTCAGTATAGCAGCAGCACAAAATAAATCTCTGCAGTATTTCCATAGAGACTCACCAGAACTGGGCTCAGTTTAGCACTTCATCATTTATACATAAGAAAACCTCAGAGCATTACGAAACCAAAAATATCCTAAGGCACCAGACTGTAACAGTTTTTCACCATCCAGAATGGTCCCACGAAGAACAACAAAGTTCAAGTGTGCTTATGTGCGCTGTTAAAACAAAAAAAAAAAACAACAAAAAAAACACAAACAAAAAAACCCCCCAAAAAAACCCAAAAAACCCCCAAAAAAACCAAAACCCAAAAAACAAACCCAAAGGCACACTAAACAGCTGGAAAAGAAACAGATCAGCTTGGAGAACAGTCTCACCAAGTTTCTTAGAAGGCAGTTCTAACTCAGAGGTGACCTCTGGAACCTGCCTGTCAGCTTCCAGTGCAGTAAGGTGAGCCACAATTCCTGCTCTCTCCTCTGTCTGGTCATTGTGTTTGGGCAGGACCATTATAATACAACCCTCTGAACTCTCTTTCCCCTCTATTTCCTATTCCTCTTAAAAAGAGGAAATTGTATAAAGTGACACCAGTGAACAGGTAAGTTCTAGAAAAAGCTTTCCTCTCCTCTTTGCTCTCTATTGCATGTGAAAGTAAGACATGAAGCCACACACATCTCCTCTTCAGACTTCATCTGATTATCTTGTCTATGAAAACGCAAAGTGGATACTGACCTTTTCCTATCAACTTTTCCATGAACAAGCTGCAGTCTTAACTTTTAGTATGAATAACTTTGGTTAAAGGGGAACAGCCATTCAGAAAAAATGTAAGCACAATCAACAATCATATTTTTAAAAATTACCTTGAGGAGAGGCATTAAACAACGTCTCCTCTCTTCTGCTAATATACAAATCCGTAATGCAGATTCTGTGTTCTCTGATACTAAAGCAAAGCGATTGTAATACAGTTGCATAGGCACATTGCAGCACCTTCTGAAAGATTGAACTAAACTTCTTGTTTTAAGGTAGAAAATAGGATCCATCTAAAAAATCTTTGTATTCAGTGGAATGATTGACTAATTTCTGGTACGGAATACTACACAAGTGACTGAATAGTAACAAATTAGCACCTGACTTGAAAGTTTCATGCCATACAAATCCTCTATTACTAGCACTGCCAGTAGTGGGTCTGGTGTAAGTTATGGTGATGTAATACTATGCTTCCATATATATAGCTGAATCTTTCAGTATTTCAGAAAATAACATTTTCTTTTAAGGGGAATGGTCACAAGATTATGACATGAAAATAGATACTGTTACTTGCAAACAGAAAAAATCTACTTAATTTTTTAGTTAACCCTTTTACATGTAACACTTGAAAATGGATTTTTAAAAAGGGCATCAAATTACATCAAAGAACATCCGAATTCAGTCCAGTATCTAATCTCCCTTTACGAATGGAGAAAAGGGGGCAACAAAATCCCAAATGGTAAAGACTGACCATGAAACTTTAAATAGAAAAATAAAAAATAAATTAAAATATTCTGGTAACATTATTGTGAATTTGAAGTTTGTACTGCTGCTTTTACTAGGTTAGCATAAACTTAGCAAACCAGAGCATTCAGATAAACTTGATCTCAGCTGTGAGATCCAGAACACAGTAAGTCAGAACTTGAAAGCAGTTTAACCAGTACAGCATTGTGTCATGCACTTGGTAAGTTTAAAAACAAGCAGAGGCCCCATTTCTTAAAATTTAGACAAAAAGTTCTTTTAAACTACATTAAGTGGTTTCTCAGCTTGTTAATATTTTCACTTTGTGATCGTGCAACACAAATGATAAAAATGTGTGTTGGAAGGAACCTCAAGAGGCAACCTAGCCTAGTCCCTTGCACTGCAAAGTGGTGCATCCCTAAGCTGTCCCTGTCAGATGTTCATTTAAACCATTCTGACAAAGCTCCATTGAAATGGAGTCCACAACATCCACAGAAAGTTGCTCTATTTTTATTTCTCTTTTTACTACTTCTACATTTTGGGTGGTTTCCCCTTACACAACCAAGTTTTCAGCCTAGGTCTTCCACTCTGCCAAAGAACCTTTTTTCCTTGCCTTACATAAGCAGACACAGCAAATTGATCCCTGATGTGTTTAATAAAATTTTACAAGTTGGGAACCTGCTACTGTGTCCTCCCAAGGCCCCTCCTTTTTTTCAGAGTCAAATTCAACTCCTTAAAGAAATAAAGGCCTAAATACGTCAGTGGTCTGGTCTCCTTCAACTCTGTGCTCTTGGTTTCAGAGACACCAAAGGATGCTTTATTCGAAAAAGAGCTTATGAAAAGAGCCCATGAATGATCAGCTTCCTCCAATACTGAGTTCACAAACTTCAGAGAAAGGTTTTCATGTGTTGCCTCCAGATTACCCTCAGGCTCTAAACCTCCCCTCTTGGCTTTCAGTAATAACCAGGACAGGCAGCTTCCATCACCTGGGTAACAGCCAAAATAGGACAGCTGTTTTTTCTCAAAAGAACCAAGAACTTGGTCAAGAAGAAGGGCTGATATCACAGAGAAAAACAAGGAAAAAATGTCTTCCATGTTCCCTTTATCTTTTATATATTGATTCACACCACATTTAAATATTTCTCTGTGCAGGTAATGGACTCTTTCTGCTCCCCAGTATCACTCAGTCTCTGGAATGGCTGAGCAAAAGTCAAAGGTTTCCTGAAAATTAAAAAGGATTTTGGAAGGAATACTTTGCCTGGTACTAAGTCTAAAGTTCTGTGACTAATGAAGTAGGTAGTTTCTAAACCAGACTGATTGATCCGTGGTTGCAAGGCTGAAAACTGAAATAATGAATTATGGATCTGACAGATTTGGGAGGAGTAGCAGCAGCTCTGAGCTCTTAAAAACCCCGCAGATCATCAGTGAAAGAACCCAGTGTCTGCAGGTACATATCAGAGTATGTATGTCAAAGGCCTCAAGCTGAACCATCACAGTGCCCAGGTTCTGGGAAATCCTAACAAAACAAGAAAATAAACCAGTGGTTGAATCAAATGAGCAGGCCTCTGTGCGCCCACAGAGATACCCTGCCGACAAAGCAAATAAGCAAAAATATTTCATACATATAAACCCCTCCTTTGTCAGTCTTAACAGTAATTTCTACATGCTGTTTGTGCTACCACAGTAAGAAGTGAATAGCTTTTGCATGGATTTACTCTCCAACTTCCTTCTTCTATAGAGCTTGGCTGTCTCCTGTTGAGGGACATCAATATAACTTCACAGTCAGCAGGAAATCTACTTTTCAGATGAATATTCAAAAGTGATTCATGGCCTCGTGCTCTGCTCAGTAGAAGCACAGCATTCTGTACCATATGGCTGAGCCACCTAGCTAGCATTTGAATTGAGACAGTATCAATATGCTACAGCTGTTGGAGCAACTATATGAAAGCGTAAAATCAGTAAATAACAAAACTGGAAAACAGCATCTGAAACTTTGACTGAACTGGTGAAAATTAACACCACAGTTCAGTAATGCCAAGCCAGTGGTATAACAAGATTAAGGGATACCCAGCTGGAAGTATGTATAAACACTGCACAGTTATAGGTGCTCTTTACTCAGGTCCCTAGTGCAAACCCCCTACCGCAACTATACACCTACAGGAAACCAAACCAGTGGGACAAGAAGTGTATTTCTTCCAGGTCCCCCTCAGGTCCTCTGTACCTCCCCTCCCAATAGATGACTAGCACCAACAGTACCTCCCTCCTCCTAAAATTCTTTGTCAACATGGAAAAGCAGCACAATAACATTGGTGCATCCTGACAAATGCTCAGGTCCTTTGTACTTACTGGAATAGATCATATGAAAACTATTGAAAAGTAGTTTACAGAAAATGCACCATTAATTCTAGCTACCATATTATATCCATACATTGCTAACAAATCTGGATGACCAGATCTGACATTTTAGAACACTTACTGTAGTTGCTGGCTCAGTCTGCCTACCAATTAATTGAGCAATACAGCATCAAAACACAATGAAAAAAAATATACAGATTTCCTAGAAACATCAACTGCAGTTACTTGCAGTATGAGGTAGCACTAAAGTATTCTGAATAGTTGGCTTTTAACAGTGATGAAGCTAGAGGACTTTTTTTCTTTTTAAACTCATCACGACACACCAAAGATTTCCCAAATCACTTTCATCACAGTGAAAGATGTGCACTGCTGATATAACTTTACCGATTTTTTTGTGCTATTCCATGGCCAAGTATTTTCTGTTAACAATAACAAGAAGTGAAACAGGTATCTGTCGTCCCTTCTCTCCACAATTTCATCCTCCTTTGTACAGTATGCACTCTTTCTTCTTAGCTTCTGCACAAAAAGAGCTCATGGAAGTGTTCAGGGCCCTAAGCAGCAGTCTGTCCAGTCACTCTCAAGCAAATTTAAGGAAAAACTCTACACAATTTCTCTCCTGGGGAAAATATTTCTAGAGCAAAGGAAGTTTTAACTGTGCTGAATCAGTGAGGGGTCCAACTCTGCGCCACTTTGAAAGTTTATGGGTCAAATCAATACTATGGATGTGACTCTCAGGTAACATACAGAACATGGCTCTGCCACACATCATCTTACTCAGATTAATTAGCATAATAAAACAACTATTACAGAAATTCCACAAAATATTCCCTAAGTAACTAAATCATACCTGAGAGCTCAGCTCTGCTAGGCTGGGAAGGTGGCACCGATATTTTAAGTACCTCATCAGCAGCTGTACAAAGAGATTCACTAAAGGAAAGAGTAGCAGAGTTATCTCAAGATATATTTTACAAGGACTCTCAAGAGACATGTAACCCAGAGTAAAAGGCTGTGTCTCCGAATGTGGATGAGGACTGAAGTTTGCATCACATAATTGCAACAGGAATCAACTATCATCAAGCTAAAAGCATACAATAAAATAGCAGAAGAATGGATTACCAGATGCATGGCAGAAAAGAGATTTAGAGGGTAGACCACGTAGTGAACACTGAGGTCCCTCATCATTCACATACCTACCTGGCTTAATTTGTATCATTCCTACCCTAATGTCTGTGGTGGCTGACAGCTGACGGGGCCATGGCATTATCTGTATATTTTGAACTACACTGCTTAGCAAACAGAGAATGCAAAATCTCAGCTTAATATTATCTCTGCTTAATACTATGAGTATATGACCACTTCTTTGCCTTCTATTTCACATCCTTGCCAATAAAGCATTTGAAGTAAAACACAATCCAAAAATATCTGCATTTCTACACTAGGCAAATGTGGAACAGCTAACACTGACACTGTCAAATATGGACTACGCCCACCCAGTTAAAGGAAAGTTGCCACTGCCAGTGCTATGGTTAAAACCAAGGCTCTGCTATGATTTAGTAGAGGTCTGTCTCCCTGGAGATACTTCTTAAGTGGTTCATTCAGGCTTGAGCAAACACAAATCTAGGTCATGAGGCTGTCACAGTCTAAAAGCCTGAATGTGTATATGCTAGTGTAGGCAAAGCTACATATTTTTATACTAGATTAACTTTGTAAGGAAATCCAGTGGATCATAAGTTCACAGTTCTTTTCAGTACTCCCACCATGTACTCACTGGTACAGGACACCAGCAAAACAGGACACATTACATTTTCTGTTGTTCTCAACGGTTGAACATCTAATTCTATTCCAAAATACCAAATAGTTGTGTAGTGAACTGGTCTCTGGTAAGACCTCCTTAAGCAAAAGGCACTCAAAAATACAAACCCAGTGGGACTGACAGCTACATAGGATATTTCTAAAATTACGAATGCAAACGAAAGCATCGTCCTTCAACATCAAGGATTACGGAAGAACAAGGCAGGCAAACAGGCAGATGATTGCACAGGCACAGAGGGTAACAACACACATTTTACTACAAACTCACAATGACATTTAAACTAGTTGGTCTTTGCTACTGTTGGCATCTTATTTGCTTATCATATACAAGGTCACACTGCTTCTTTACAAGGAAGATCACCCTCTCTTTAGTGCTCCATTGCTGTCAATTTGTAACTCATTTATACCATGATGCTCTCAAAGGTGCTTAAGGACATATCCCTGTCATTTTCTTAGAACACTAGGATGACTCTCCATGAGAACACTGCATAGGAACTGAATGATCATCTGTGGGTCATATGCCTGAAGCATACATCCATATGTCATAGCAAGGCCTTCATCATCAAGTCATTGATGGACAGACACTGAAAATGTCATCACTGGTCAGCTGCTTTGCCATTCCACCGAGAACAGTGTAGAGAAGTGCTTCAGGGACAACTACCACCAATATGCAAATATTACACTTGAAAACACTGGATAGGAAGTTGTGTCTTGCCAGTAAGTTTAGAAGGGAGCAGTATGCACTCTTCTGGTGATCAAAAAAAGAAAAAAGTATCTGTTTCCCTCTAATTAGCTCAAAGATGAAGGCAAGAGCAGTAAACCAACAGATTAAAAATTGACATTCTAAATGGGCAATGAGTACAAAGGTATCAGCTTAAGGGAGTCCAAAAGTAGCCCCGACAACCTCAGGCACCGCATGCTGTTTAGGGTGTCTAGTCAGAGCACTTGAAGCTTGAACAAGCAAGCAAAAAAAGTACAATAATACAAGGAACTTAACTTTGTACAGCACAAAACATTGTTTATTCTGTTTGCAAATGTGCATGAACAATTAAAATGCAAGACCTGTTATATGCCCCCCTGCCCTAAGAAAAGCTCTACTCAACCACACATCCTGATAAGCAAGTTTACAGTTAAAACCTTCAAGAATCTCAGGAAAAATTCACAGAATTTACCTGTAGTGTGCAATACTGTATCTTAAGAACAAACCACTTGAAAAAACAGTTAAATGAAGGTGAACCAGGACAAGCTTTTAAAGGCTACTGTGAAAGTAGGCTTTAATCATTACTAAGCATTAATCATGCCATTCTCAGTTCACACATAGTTGTACAGGAACAGCATCTATTTTGCTAAGAACCCAGCAAGTAAGTACCCTCAAGCAGAATTATGTAAGAGACCAAAATATTTGAGTCTAATTAAAAATTGTTTATAGGACAGTCAGCTTATTAGCAATTCAACTACAGTTTGCTTTTTAAGTAAAAAGGCATATTTACAAACTAACTTGCTTGAATGTATCTTCCCAAAGGAAGTATGAATTGCAAGGTACTACAGGAAGAAGTCATTGTTCCAAACAGAGCTGATAACAGCTTTTAAATAACAGAAGCAGAGAGCTTGACTAGAACTAGTTGTAACAGAGAAGTCATTAGCCTCAGGAGTAGAAGCCTCTAATATGGCAATGACAAAACTCTTTGAAGAGGCATTCCAGAGTTTTGTTCTTATCTGGCAAGAACATCACAGGAGAAAGCTGAGAACAGGGAACATGAGTTTCTGTAGAAATCAGAAGTGAATCAACATCCTTTTGCTAAGGTTCCTCTCCAAATGAAGTATATGTAGGGCTTCCTTTGTAGGGATGAGACCTTTTAAGAAAGTCCTTGGGAGGACAGTAATAAAGATGCTCACAGATTCTAGGAATATAATTAAAACAGTATCTGAGACAGAACAGATATTTTTGTTCAGTGGGGTTTTGTTTATGTTTTTTTTTGGTTTGGTTTCTTTTTTTTGGTTGGGTTGTGGTTTTGGTTTTTTTTCTTCAAGGTGTTTGTTGTTGGGGGGGGTTGCTTTATTTTTTTTAAACCGAACTGCTTGTAAACGTAATCCAGGTCCATCACAAGAGCTGCAGCTTGATTACAGTCTGATATATATTTATACAGCTTCAAATATATTTTCTGATTTCTGGTAATTTAAGAGCACATAAGTAAATTACAGGATAAGAAGAATAAACAAAGATTAAAAATACTTTGTTTTCTGTGGAAGAGTTAAGCTGATATGAAACTCATTTTCCAAAGCAGCAGATTTGAGTATTTGAAGCATTTCACCCACAGATTCTAAATCACACTAGCAATGGTAATAGGTTGAACTACCAAGCAGGCTGTTAAATCCAGGCTTGCATAGTTCTGTATATTCACACTATTTTCAACTGCTGAAATGCTATAATATTTTGAAGAACAATTTTTAAGCTTTTAAGTCTCGGTTTACAACTTTTGAACACACTCACTTCAATGATTTTTTTTTCATTGAATTAATTCAAAGCCGCCAAAGTTCAGAACTATGCCTGCCATTCTTGGAAACTGCCCCAAAGTAGGATGTAAAAAAGTACTCAGACCTGTTAATTTAGTCATTAAATGACACTGCTAGGATACGACCTCATGGGTTCACCTACTGTGGTCTAAATATTACTCTGCATTTCCTAATTTTTTTTAAAGTGACGTGTAGGCAGAGTTTAGAATACATTATGAATTTTTGTACAGTAATATACTCTGCCCATATGAAAGAATATCAAGGAATCTCTTTCTTCAGGTACAGAAATAGTATTACTAAGTTCCAGATAGAATGTCATTGTAAATCATGTAAGGATTCTTCTGTTGCTTTCCTCCCACCTTCCTGAACATCACCTGATGCCACCCTTGGTCATTTTCTTTAAGGAGAACAGCAGTCAACAATTACTTCATACATACGCCACTTGATTACCTATCTTAGGAAACATGAAGGCAACTAATGGTCTGCTTGAATTTCTTAAAAGCTTTATAAACAACCTTCTTTATTCATTATGAAAGCTGAACTACTGAATAACATAAAATCCACTCAGCTACTGAAATAAATCCATATTGATCATTTTGATCAGCATCATCATCCAGAATTAGATGGGGTAGACAAGTCTTCAGAAACAGCTTTGCTACACAGAACAAGAAAATGAGTGAGGCTCACATAACATCATTTTTTGCCAATCCTGTGATGGGGTTTATGTGGGGTTTATCTGCTCCCATTGATTTGATCTGAAATGATGGACTTAACAGGCACTGAAATTGCTTTTAGTAGGTTTTGATCCATTTATCCCAACAATCAGTTAATGCAAGAATTTAAAACAGTTCACTGAAATAGGAAGTGAGGCAGAAAAAAAGAGTAAACATTTATAAAATGTTATTTGAATGAATGCAACTGTAACCTAGCAAGTTAGCATTCCGTTTATTTAAGTAAGCCCAGAAGAACTTGGAGAACTACACAGAACTGGTAGTCATGCTGACATCTAAACCATCACCTCCACAATGAAACTCATATGAATTTAAATTATAATTAATTCCATTATGTTTCTACCTCTTAAATACTCTGGTCTCGATCCCATCTACTATAGTGTTATCCAGACAATTTTTGCTCACAAGCAATCACAATTCGGAGTCAGTATGAGATTAACAATTTCTGTATAAATCATCATTCTGTATCAATTTCCATGCCATGGAGATAAGAAGGTTTATAGAAAAACAGTAAAAATCAACAAAATAATTGCATGTCCGCAAAGAAAGCGATACTAATCCAACATACACCCCTCACTAGAAATGTGGTCACACAGAACTGTGATAATTTCATCATATCCTAGCAAATGCTGGGGAAGTATATGCAACAGTTTACGTGCAGTTTACAACTCATATGATGCATTCATAAAACATGTCAAATTGAAAAACAAAAGATCATTCAGTCTCCTTCAGACAAGTTTAAATAGCTACTAAAAAAAGCTTTTCCTGCTCTTCCAACCTGCATCACTTATTTGAGATTTACTATGAATGCAGTCACCAATCATAGTTTACAATATCTAGAATACCAATGGATTTGCAGATGGTATTGCAGCAAACTTGAATGAGCCCAGTGCATGCTCCTTTGTTTACCGATGCTAGTAACTGAAGAGAGGAAGAAGGAGGGAAGAAAAGAGGAAAATATTTAACCATTTCATGCTGTCTCAAAAGCTGAATGGTAGTTGTAATGACTTTTTTAAACACCAGGTTCCCGGTAGAGACACCGGGATTTTCTGTGGTTTTTGATTACTAAATGTGTTTTTTTTAATAACTTTTTTTTTTCAACAGAAGAAACAGGGAATAGCTAGTCAAAAGAACTTTGAGTACAACATGTAGAGGCATTAACAGAAAAAAAAAAAGCAAAAGAAAAAAAAGTAGCTTAGGAAAGGAACAAGACCTATAGCAATAGACTGCAGAAGGCTCTGTTACTACCAGAATCACCAATGCTAGTGAAAACAGAAAAGCTGAGTAAGGACAGCGTGCTTGTACCTGTCAAATCAACATCTGACAGAGCAACAAAACAGGAGAACACAGAGATTGAGACACGAGAAAGCTAATGTATGTTAGAGTGAATGTTTCAAGCAAGCACCACAGCATTCATTTCACTCCAGCTTTAAGAGTACTCCATACTCCCAAGGTAAAAAGCTCACAACTACTGGATAAGGAAGGAAGGAAATTACAAATTGGTGTAATCCTCATGAAAATTGCTGAACATGTTTAAACTTGAGAAAAACCTAAATCTCTGAAGAGACCAGGTTCGAACCCCAAAGCAGCTGCTACTCCTACAACAGAGACAGAAAGGAAGAGATCATAAAACGCTGCTGAACTTTTATCAGGGTGTAACAGTTTGCGCAAACATTATGTGTCAATTAGATTATACTTAGCCTAGCACACTGCCAACTGTGTGTTAATCTAAGGTCAAACCTCCTCCTACATCAAATCTGCTCAGAAAGAGACTCTGGCAACGATCTTACTGAAAAGCTCCAAGTCAACTTGGCAAATGCTTGAGCCTGAATTCAGATATTCCATTATTTTTCTTAGCAAAGCCTATATCAAGATGTACCTAAACCAGTGGGTGATTCTTGTGTCTTGTAACTATTAGCTCTCATAAGTGTCTTAAAATGCATTACTCATGCAGAGCAGGAATATACTAGATATGTGCTATATATGGAAGAACACACTCATTTTATACCTACATACATAGATACATATATATGTATATATGAACTGATGTATATGAACAAATGCCACTTGCACATACACAACTGAAAGGACAGAATGTTAGACAGACTAGTATTTGGTGACACAGGTATAAATTTATAATAACAAAATGCAGTGAACTCCAGCTACCACTGTCATTGCACTATCCAGAAGAGGATTAGTGAGTGCATTCTCCACAGAAACCACCCCTCCAGAAAACTGAGTTTCTAAATTCAGAATAAAAATTTACCTACCAGGACCTCCTCCCCCTCAGCTGATGGTCAACAGCATTGATGGAGAATGCAGTTTAGCAGGAAAATTCATAGATCAAAAACAGGACCACAAAGGAATCAACACCACCTTGGACCATGACACATCACTCCTATTTAATTCCAATATTCTGCACTACATACAGCCTCCTAAAAGACTTAAGCCACCACCCTTTGCAATGTACTCAAAAAGACCAAAGTGCAATAAAAAAAGTTACTGTATAAAAAGGAGAGGAAATCATTTTCCAAGTGCAGGTGGGAAGAATAATCTTCATTGTCCCTGCTTCTGTTGATTATAGCCAGCAGCAAATAGGAAATCAACCTAAGATCCAATTTACAACTACAGACATCATTTCGTACCTAAAGGCGTGAGGTTCCAGACAGAGCTTCCACTTGTTTCAGCCAAGATCAACCTTTGACAGTTATCATTCTGGCTACCTAGGAGATACTCACCAAGTAGCTCTCTTAAAGACAAAATATTTTTTTAATTAATGGCTATTTAGGTGAAAATCAGGGGAACGTCTTTAATGCAAATAGCCTGAAGTGTTTGAAGGGGTCCTGCAATTCAAGCAGCTGAGCTGCAAATCGGGGACAGACACTGACTTATTCTCCCTGTAGGGTTTCTACCTGCAGACAGATTTTCCATTAAAGAAGGTCTTGTGCTAAAGAAGGCTACAATAAGTAGGGCAACAAGGTTTCCCAGCTGGAAATTTCAGGGTTTCACCAATGATTCTAAAAATACCATCTGAAAAATACCTTCTTCTCAGACAACATCCTTAAAGGGGGGGGGGGGGGGGGGTAGAAATCACAAAATTATTTTATAGCAACTTATTTAAAAGACCTAAAAGCAACAGCTGAACACCTCTTTTTTGCTCCAATATATTAAAATTCATGTTTTGCATTTCTCGGCTTCAGAGGAGAATTCAGAGTTAATTTCTGCAGACAACATCACACAGCCAAATTGATTTAGTTTCCATTTGTATATACTTTCTAGGGTGCTTCCAGCTCTTATTCCTGTGCCAAAACTTTCATTTTTACTGCTGACTTCTACAGTGAGTTTCAGGCACTTCCAAAAACAAATCCATGAAAGATAAGGCAGAAAATAAGATGACACTTGGATAAATAACAGCAGAGGGGACAGCTGTGCAGGGAGATTCATTTTTTCCATCACTCTGTAAAACCCCTCCACCTTCAAGTAGCTACAGAATCACGGAATTCTTTGTCATGAGATGTGGGCTCAACTTGCCACCCAGCAAACGGGCCTTGTGTGGAACCAGCACTTCTCTTCTGAGAAACAGAAGACTTTTCACAAGGTCCTGATATCATACATTAAATTCTCTGTTTATTTTCTTTTAAGTATTTAAATTCCTGGCTTAAAAGAACAATAAGCCCACCAGAATCCCTAAACCTAAGCTGTTACTAATGTTGTAAAGATTCAGTTATAAACTTGTATTTAAAACTAGAATATAACATCAACCCTCTAACTTCATACTATGAAAACACAAGGAGTGTATTTCTAAATAGAAATCCATATCCGTCCTTATCTGATCTCAAGGTTTTCTTCTGCACACAATGCAAAGCACACTATTTCTGTAGCAACAACAAAGCACAATGTATATGGGCAAGAGGTTACACCAACACCTAATAAAGATCTGTTAACTATTTTGGTATCTGTTACCACCTGAAAAGGAACAAATGAACCACAACTGTGGAAACACATCGCATGTTCTCAATCAAACTATTAAGAATTCAGCTTTATTTTTAAAACCACATGTGTTAGTAAAAAGGTATTAAAGCGAATGACATGGTAAATAACACGTTTAAGAATATACCTAGTCTCAGTTTTAGAAGTACTACTTGGCTTTGATATACTATTTGTTTTTGGGGGGTTGTGCATACAAGCATACTAATGTTACATAAATACAGCATATTTGTGTGTGCATGTATGATACAAGCACATGCACACACACATCCCTTAAAATCACCATGGCTTTTAAGCATTGCGTATAATTGAGAAAGTTTCTAGTTGAAAAGGGACTGAAGAGAATACACAATTCCCTAATAAATTGTCCAGTGCAGTGAACACACTCAAGGTCAAAGCCCTCCTCCTACTCTTCCTCCGTCCACTGTCATTGCTGACTGAATGGCTGACTATTTTAGCTGTAAATTTAAGACCTCAACAACAAAACACATCAAGCATTTAAAAAATAACCTCCTTATAGTTAATGCAGGCTCAGCATCATTAACCAGCTCCAGGTGCAAGGGAATGCTCACTGGATTGCTCATATATGATTTACATATTTACTGTCTGATTAATAATGCAATACTTCAAAAATCTGAAGTAATCCTGTCCATGGACTAGCAGCAGAAGGATATAGAGAAAAGAGTAAGTGGAAAAATTTGAAGTAAAACTTCAGGATAATTGCTGATACTAGTGGCATTACCCCACTGTTTTTTTGGAGGGGCAGGGGGACTACTACCACAGTTAATAAAAGAAATGCCACAAATCACTGATTTTTACAAGATATTTATCTAAACGTATTTAGAGTTAAGCACTGTGCTAAATCTTTTATTTTGTACCTGTATGATGTACAGCATTCACCCAGCATTACACAACTTAAACCTACACTAGAAATCTTATGCATAAACATGAGATTAATTGACCTACTTTTTCAAGCTGTCCACATCCCTCTTACTCTTACAGATATGTTCCATTGTAGGGAAAAGTCCTTTCATGCTGTGGTATTTTATTTGCTTGTGCAACCCCAATCCTTTCCCCCTAAGATGCTCCTTACTGTAACAACTAGGCAAGAGAGGAGTGAAATGTTTTCTTGTGTAACACTTTTCTTGCCTACTACAACCTAACCCCACACCACTATTTCCCAATCCACTCTGTATTTTGCATTAGAACATCAAACAGATTTCTTTAGTTCCAAATTCTATTTAACATCCTATTCTCTTGGTATAAAAAATACACTTCATTCAAAATGAGGAAAAAAAAGCGCACCAAAATACTGAAATTAAATATTGAAAATGACCAAGCAAGCCCGATATTAAAAACAGGAATCTATCCAGCTTTAGCAGCAATCTCAGTTTTATCGCAGTTTTGTATTTGCTTATCACGTGCTGTGTCACAACTGTTCTTCACTGGAGTGGCCTTTTCTTGTGGAAAGCATGCTACAGCAGTTGCTTTAAGTGCAACTTCAACACTGAAGTGACACTATTAACAAAACCTGAAAGTAACAGCCTATTTAGGGTTAGGACACTGTTCGGGAAAGAGACTTGGATACTGCCATTGATTTGCCTAGATCACCTTCCCCCCAAGAGACTCTGCTTCACCACCAATTCTTTGTCAGAACCAGCACAGGCCTTCAACAGTGCCTTCTTCCAGCAGGCATTTACCCAACACTTTTCTTGAAGTATGTGAAACTAGGTTTAAATTACTTACAAGTTTCTCACATTCAAGACGACGGTTATGTTTTGCTAAAGCTCAATAATCTTCACACTAGAAACTTAGGAGAGTTGAATGGGAAATTTCCAAGAGAAGTTAGTTACACACTGCTATAATAATAACAGTAACAAGACTAAATATGATTTTTCATTCACCCTGAAAGAGCCAGAAAACTTTTGACCTGTTTATTTATTCCTCCTAAATAACGGCATCAATAAGAAGTTCTATTTTCTTGTTTGGATCACATACAAAAAAGATAAAGATGTCTCAAAATAAGTTATTTTAACAAAATAGCAATTTACTTTATTCTCACTTGAGCAAGTTCTTCCAGTGCTGATACAGCAATTCAGCAAGCAGTCATTCAACAGCCTTTTGGCCATTTTCATCTTTTGTCCAGGTGTTCCCAGAGCTAAAATTGTATTACATGAGCATGTTCTTATACTTACAAACTCAAAGCCTTTTTGCAACACCACCACAATAAATTCCAAACCAAACAAAAACTCAGAAGGAAGGGAGCAACACTCAAGAATTCTTGCAGCACAAGACCTAATTCTGATCTGCCTGCCCTATCCAACTAATGGCTGCAGCAGCAGTTACATGCTGACCTAAAACATTTAATCTGTGGAATAAGCCCATAATAATTTCGTGCACCATGGTATCAGTATTGCTTTAAAAAAAGTTATTCAACTATCACCACCATTAAAATAGCGTAAATGGTAAAAGAAACCAAAATGAGAGTGACTTCATTTTCTTCAGTCTCATAGAAGGAAACAGCATGTTGTGGTGAGCTCATCTCCAAGTAAAACATATTTTTGTTGGGTTTTGGTTTTTGGGGTTTTTTTCTTTTCTCCTTTAAGAACTCATGTTATAATATGGATTAGGACGTGGAGGTGCACTTTCCTATAACAATATTTTAGGACGTCTTCAACTTATGAGAGAAAAAATAAACAGAACAATTTAGTCCACCATACCCTGCTTTTTTCCATTGGGTTTTGTTTTGGTTTAGGTTTTTTTATAACTAGGTTTTACTTTGCTTACAATCCAGTCCAAACACGCTATTTGGCTGTGCTGTTTGACAAACTGATATGGCTTTTTACTAAATTTAGAAAGTGGTGTTTTTTTTTAGAAATATTTTCTTCACCAAGAACTGCTAGCCAATCTACTCAAGAGCAACAAACAAAAGTAACTTTTCAAATTCATTCAATATTGAAAAGTGAGCCACCCTTTCAAAACTGTGTAAGGGCAAGTTTTATCTAATATCAGGTTTCTCGTGTCTTAATATCTGAACTACCAGTGCAGAAAAAAACCCCACTGAATCGTGGCAGACAGGGAAAAATCAGCTTCCTTGGCCATTTTTGCGTCAGTGAATTCCAAGCAGACACATACCATTAACTTCCAAAAAGACTTTGCATAAATAGAATTTCTGCAAAGAAAGTCACATAACATTTAAAGCTGACTGAAAGAATTTTCAGAAATTTTAGCTTTTGTTTTCATTCCAGTGTATGCATGAAGAAAAGGTCTTGAAGCATTCCTTACTATTCATATTCTCCACTAGCAGTGACTCTACTAGTGACTATGGTTACTTTCTGCTACTACTGGGATATTGTTCCAACAGTTAAACAAGATCCGGTGTGAAGAGGTCACTGAATTTCTTGAGAAGTTCACTTACCATCCACTTATGTGTATAACAGCCAGCAGCACTGACATACTGCTGACAGAAAGGAGGGAAATCATTGTGGACTTTAAGAGATTTCATTCCTGAATCAGGCCAGCATGAATGAATTGAAAACATTTCCTGGGGGAAATCTTTCACAGTTAAGAAACCAAGAATATTCCCAAAAGCACCTGTTTTGTCTGATTAGCAAGTAGTTACCAATCTAGTTCAATCAATTGTACAGCCATACATAATTAATCTAACTACACAAAGAGATAATACTTTTTTTTTTAAATTTCTAAAATCAAAAGCTAATTAAGATCCTTAGCCATGTTATTTGAAACCACAATTAGTAAGTGATCTGACAGCGGCATCAGTGAAATGAGGAAAACAGAGACATTGCAAGAGAGGACTTAATACAGTGTTAATGCTTAAAAATACAACAGTTACAAGGTTCTCACTAACAGATTATAAGATTGATTATAAGAATACTCTGTAAATATTCAGCTCTAGCTGTATAACAACAGGAACAAAACACTGTTGCTAACCATCTAGCCTTGTCTTAAGATTTGTACCTACAATGAATATGCATCCTAAATAACTATTTACTCTTTAGTGATTTTACTTCATTTAACCTTGTCCTTAGACATATCTAAGCTGACATGCTGCTTTAATTATAGGCTGCTTTTAAAGTTCACTAACGACATTTTTCACATATGGTGAATAGCAGAACAAAATTCCATTAGCAACCTTTTAGTATTACAAGCACCACGTCCAGATGAGCAGTCAAAAACAGAGACACATTCAGAACAGTAACATGTGCAAGCTGAAAATAACTCAAACAGACTAAGAATCTGGAACAAGATTTATCAACATTTTGCCCAAAGCCATTCTTACCACTTTGTGACATTCTCTTCACAAAGCATTACAATTTAGAAATGGTAATTTATCTGTGAAGTTATTAAAGTAATGATTTTTCCTTGTTCTTTTTGCTGCCTCTCTTACATGTATTAAGATGAAACAAATTTAAATCATCTTCTCAGCTATTTGTTCTCATACCAATGAAAGGCATGGCCCTTTTTTCCTAAGGCTTAGAGAACTCATTTATTATATGATCATATTCTCCAGTCTCCCTGGAAACTGTTTAAAAATAGTCAATAGCTGTAATGGTCAGGTTAGTCTCCTGACTGTTAATTGCAATGTTTACTTGGAGCTTCAATATTCATGCATCACATTTATTTTTCAGCTTAGTTTCTCTCTTCACAAACATAGCCACAGCTGTATACATTTCATGCATTCTCTAAAGAAAATATTACACTAATATATACAGGCAGCAGATAACAGGTTTTAATTACTGTAGTTTTTATATCATTGTATGCATAACAAAGAAAATTAAACAGAACTTACCTCAAAATTAAACTTCATTTAATAGAAAATAAGCTTGTCTGAAAGCACTGCTTGACCATGGGGACTGCTTCCAGTAACCAGATCTGTAACACAAGATACTAACAAGTTACTTTCTTATCCCTACTTCATTAATTTCTAGTTTTAAAGCACCTTCTGCCAGCACACTGGGAAGGAAGCAACTCAGGAAGTTGTAAGTTTCCTTTTTCTCTTTGGAAGCCAGAATTTGCGTTGCCAAAAAGAATAGGTTGGTGTTCAAGAAAATAAAATTCAATCCAGGCTTCCAAATTACTCACACTTAAAAGCTCATAATAAATTAACTCCGAGGTTATACAGGTAAATACCTTGAAATTGTCTAGTCAACAAAACACTTGCAGCACACATCTGTGTGTTAACATAAAGTAGACAATCCCATTGACCTCTCAAAAGATGTCTATTTTGCATTAACTGTGCTTTTCTGTGGTTTACAGGCTCTGTGTGGAGTAACTTAGCAGAAAAGAGCACAGCACAATCCTCTCTGGGCAATTTCCCTTCACAGTGAGTATGAGTGCAGAAAAATAGAAATAGAATTAACAGCTCTGTTCGTTTTAAAAAGATGTCAGAAACTCTATGTCAAGGTTTTGGTTGTTTTGAAGAGGTGGCCTTTGTTGTTTGGGTGGATTTAGGCATTGATTTTTAGACTTTGTTTTCTTTTTTTCCCTAGGATTCTCAGGAGCATTTCTTAATTTTTACTCTAAAAAAAAAGCTAATACCACATACAGATACTCATCTCATGATGATGGGCAAATCAGTTTGAACACCAAAATAAATTGCAATTTATCTATTCCCAATCCTCCTCACCCCCCAGCCCCTGACCACCACAGTGCTATGAAATAAACACCACCTTCTCCAAGTATCTCAAAGTTTGCAACAATGATCACTTTTCCAGGCCCAACAGTATGTCTGGAAAAAAGAAGACGGCCTAGATCTTGCTGCTAGCAAAGGCCTCTGTGTATTCTGTGTCTGCAGACTGTAGTTACGGAAGGCTTTTATCCCACTTCTAGATCTCTCGGAACCCTCTTACTGCAACCAAAAAATTCAGATGAAGTTCAGATCCACAACAGCTATCCAATTTTGAAACTAGTTTATGTATCAGTTTAGAAAGACCAGAAAGTTAAAGAATAAAGTTACACACGTATACAGCTACATAACAAGGAATGCCTCTTTGCTGAGAAAAGCCTACAGCAATAAAAGAACTCTTGCAAATTTTAACCAGAGCTGGCAAAAACATTTCTGATAGAATAAATTCACCATAGGATGCTTTTCTTGTCTAGGTTGGTTAGAAAAGTGATTTTTTTTTTTCCTTTCAGTGGACTTTTAAGCAACATCAGCTCTATGCCAACACAACTATTAACCACAGGTTAACAGATTTATGCAGGTCAGAGTAAATGCAGTCTACATTACAACAATTATTTCAGCATCCAGTAGATCACCGGCATCTGCATTAAATTTGGCATTGTAATAGTTTGCTGCTTTGAAATTTAGACCCCTAATCCACACTCATTCAACTTTTCAACGTCTACCAAGTCTCCAGTAATTGTACATTCTTTGTGCGTTAAGTTTTAATTAAAAGATGTGCCACCAGCCATGGGTCCGCTTCATGGATTTTCTGCTAAATTTTAAGGTTAGTATACAAGCAAGTTCAGTGCACACAGAATGTCTGCACATCTAATGCATTCCCTTAGGCAGCTATATCCATGTATAAGGGATCCAACTGTAATGATAGTATTTGTATTACAGTAACATGCCAAAGTCCTGTTCAGCACAGCCCATGACTTCACCAGCCATCCTGCTTCCTGGAAGCCACTATTTATTTCTCCATACTTGCATATATTTTAAATTTCTAAAATTTGTTTCAAATCTGATTGTCAAGTATTTCAGTCACTTGCAACATTGATACCTTTCTTCTTTTTCAGTTCTTTGTTGACAAAGATATCAGAAGCCCTTTCAAATCCCCAGGTTCTGAGAGCACCAAGTACTAGCTGGAGGCATCGTCATCATTTAGTCAGAGCCTTCATCAGTTAAGGCTGACACTTACTGGACTTGTATCAAAAAACGAACGTCTGAAGAAGATACCATATTTAGGGGACAACAAAACATGAAGTAGCAGAGAATGAAGTGACCATTCTAGCTTCTTTATAGTTACACCTGACAAAGGTCCCCAAATAAATTTCCCATTCAATACACACTGTTCATTTATCAGTGTGATTTAAATGGTTGGGAAAATGCTTTGAAATCTGCTCTTTTCAGATGCAGTTCTATAACAGTATTGTTGCTTTAAAAAAAAAAACAAACTCTTGTTTTCAAGCTATAAATCAAATATGATGAAGTAGAATATTTTTCTGTAGTTTATCAGAAGGCCTATCTACTCATGTAAGTGTTAATCCGAAACATGACTGGGAAGGAAGGAGGTGAAGGAACTGCTCTCTTAACGTTTTACAAGGGAAGGAATAAAACAATGCATTTGCACATACAACCAGAGCAACCTCATGAGTAGAATACCGTGTTTCAAAATTAAAGCTTTATTTAAAGTAGTAGATTTTCAGTTATCTGAACATTTAACAGTAGAAAAATGGATGTGTCTTGTGGAGTCTGAGAAAAACAAAAATTGCTTATACTATGATAACATTTTAAGACTAGCTTTAACAAATGTGACTGTGGAAATAATGTTCGTTTTTCAAGTGGATAAATTACTGCTGAAGTAGCTATATATTTTTTTTTACTTACCCACTGGAGCTAAAGAGAGCCTAAAAACTATTAATCACTGTTTGTTTATTCTATTGTCCTCACTTCCTGGAATGTAGTCAGAGATGGAACTGGACAGCCCAAAAACCCAGTCAGCAAATCAGCTGCCCTGAACCCTGGATTTGTTTACAGCATGAGCCTACTTACTAACATTCTTAACTTACTGTAGAGTGGGAGCAATGAGTGCATAAGCACCTAATCCTGGAAGTTTACACAAAATTCAGCAGGGCTTTCTGAATATTCAGAGTATTTTTTAGCATATGCCCCCCCCTCCCTTCCCCCCCTTTTTTTTTTCTTAGCTGCAGCTACATTTCTATGAAGTGTTTTTGGTTCAAGGGCTAGTGATATTATTTATAGAACAAAAAGACTGAATAAAGAAAAGCACCGAAGTAGATTGTGCTTTCTCAATTCCGTTGCAGAATCCTACACCATGAATTAGAGATAAACTATAGTTTTGCCCTTTATAGATATTTCCTAGCTATTCTGCATTCTCAGAATTCTTGGTGATAATGTAGTTTAATTCAGTAGCATTTGGATTATAGGCTCACTGAGACTACAAAGATAAATTCCTGCATCTTCTTATACTACTTTTTTTGATTGTGGAAAATATTTCTGCCCATGTATTTCCATTAGGTTTATGCGCATTCTCCTATACTGTGGTTTGGGGGAGGAGGGGAGGGGTTCTAGGTTTTTCTTATTATTATTTTCTTATTGTTGCTAGACAAGCATTGCTGTAAAAACCAAAAGCAAATCAAAATACATGGTCCATTACACAAAGCATGGATTCCTATGTTTTAATCCTGTTGGCATTCATCACCACATTACTGTATCGTCCCTCCTAAACGAATCTGCTAATAGCTTAATATTTGAGCTATAAACAGGGAAATAGTTCCTTTTTCTTCTTTCCAAGAGAGTAGGAAGTGTAGTTATACGACGTATGTTCCATGCTTCAAAACTTTATGTTCCTTGCAGTCAAAAAAGGCATCAATGGCCATTTTAAGCTGGTACTAATTCACGTGTTTTGTAGTGTGTAACTTCTTTCAATTCTTAGTTCCTCCACTTACCTGTCTTCTTTTGTTATTTTCTTAAAGAGTACAAGACTAAACTACTACAAGAATATGAAATATGCAATATTACCCTGCACAGGTATTTTAAGCATCAGAGACTGAATCCCTGCTACCAGTCCCATCATTATAAAATAGGGCTGAATTCCACCAAACAGATTTAAGAAGAGCATGGAGAAATATGGTCTATGCAGCCACTCACGGTACACTACAAAGAACATATTCAATAGGATCTTATATAGTCCCGAAACTATATCCAAAAGCCTCCCCTAAAACTTTTCTCAGTAACTTACTACTTTGATTCCTTTGCGTCCTGAATGTGGATTTCAGCTCCATATACTAAAAATACCCATAGGAATACAGCTCCTATCCTCCTTTTAAGTTTTTCCTCCATTCTCCTGACATCTCTCTAATCCCTAATCAGCACAACAAACAAGATGCATTCTGTGAAACAACATTCTGAGAACACGTTCATATTGCTACGTACACTCACATGGGAGGGTCTGCAACAGGCTTAGGTAGGACACACTGCATTCAATGAGTGTTCAATAATACTGCAGAGTTAGCAACAGAATTGCTTTTAGTCAACTGTACAATGAACAGTTAGCCTGGAAGGTGAAGCAGGAAGCATCTTCACCGGGCAAAGATGAGCCAGTGACCAGTACAGATCAGTTCCTATATTCTAACATAAGAACTCATATAGTCCAGGAAAGATAGCTTCAGAGTGTGCTAGTACAAACACAATTTAAGTAGGACATTTGAAATTATCAGAGGAATAATTGGTGAAACCTAATTCTGTTATAATACAAAGTTTCTTTTTGATGCAATGCTCGATGATTTCTATCTTTACGGACAAGGATCTTCACCGCTTTATATACAAACCACTGACATAAACACTAAATAAGAATTGTTCAGAATTTTGCCTTGCAACGAAGGCTGCAACCAGGCTTCTAGACCTTGATTTCCTATTCCTACTCATGTAAAAATGTTGAGTTACCTTCTGCTAGCAAATATAGCATTCATGCAACATCAAGCCTACTGCTAACAAGATTATAAAATTTTAAGAAAAAAAATACTACCAACTGAAGTCAGTTAAGACTATTTGGAAGCACCAAGTAACACGCATTTCAGGTTCTGTTTCAAGACTAAGGCAGTATTCAGCTCAACAGCACTGGGACACATCTTAAGTGAAGAAATGGTGGGATAAGACACCACCAAAAGTATCCTTGAGAGCTACGGTGACTTTAAGATTGTCTGAACATTTACTGGAAACAGCCAAAAGCCTGAGTAAAACTGAGCTGACACACAACTTTACTTATCAAACTAACATTAAAAACCAATGGTAATATTTTTGTGTAGTAGATCAATATGGGATTTTTCAAATCAAACCAATTTCTGGCATTTACCACATTAAATATTCTTGTAACCAACAACCATATTTTTGCAGGTGAATTCTGATAACATATATGCTACCTCCTCCTAAAGGATGGCATAGCACACACAAAACTAGATGGATTAGCAACACGCTTGAGTTTATGCACCTTGGATAAACCCACAGACTAACTGCAGTTATGCCCAGGCTTTCCTTTCTTGAGGGCAGACTGGCCTAACTAGGATAAGTAACACAGCAGTAATTGCCAGGAATCAGGGGTATCCAGCAGTTCTGAGATCAAGCTCATGGGTATATGCACTCCATGCCAGGACAAGTTTTTGTCAGGAAATTCCACTTTCCTCCTGTTCAGGGCTCTTCAAGAGAAGTAGATAGCTTTCCATAAAGGAGCAGTTATTATGCGAACTTTATTCTGAACTCCAGCTTCTTCTCTATGCAAGTTAAAAAAAAAAAGGTTCCAATTTTGTTGTCTAGTAGAAAGACAATCTTGTTTAATGTGAATTGTTACTCCTTTTAAGGGAAGAAAAGAAGGTTTACCAAAAGTTAAATGGTAACTTATTTCAATTTTTTTAATTATTATTACTACTACTACAGAAAAAGCTACAGAAAATATTCACATTCAGTCACGCTTGGTAAGTTCTTTGAAACATGTTTGCCCAGAACAGTATGTCATCCTGGCATCAAATTGCAATGCCTTTCCTTTGACAGAAAGTTTGACTGATTCACAGGAGTGATCTGAAGTACAAGGCAGTCATGCTTTACTGCCCTCCTAAGAAATCATGCCTTAGAAAGGTGCCACGTATCAAACACACCTATTCTTCTGTCATGATGTGAATGACACTCGCTCTCCGAGTACTACTACAGGAAGTGTCCACAGAATGACAAGTATCAACCACTATTAAGTATGCCAGACTTGCAATGTCTGCAAGGAGTCAACTACAGCCATCATCAATAGTTCTTAATTTATTATAAAATCTCTGGCTCTAGATTTGAGCATAGAATATAGTCTTTTAAAAACAGAGCTAAACACATCATTTTCAATCATGTGATACAATACATAGTAACTGAAAATGACAGGCCATGATGTGAAATAACTCGTCTTCAAAAATGAGTACACAGCAGTTTACTCAGGATACCATTCACACTATATGTAATTTCTGACCTTTAACAATTTGGAATCTACGCTAACATTATCCTTTATTTCTGATGAAACTGTAAGCAGTTTAACAACTGTAAACAAGACGTTAAGCCTATTTTTCATGAGAACAGGAAGTGTAGCTTACCTTAGAACAGTTGCAGTTCTCTGCTGGATACTAACACCTGAGCAGTGAATACACCTCCATAGTATCAGAAAGAAATTCCTCAGCACAGGGCCTATTTTCTTCTCATGCTGTGATGCTATACACTCAGAATATCCAAATATGTACTTGTACTCAGGTCAAAACTAATCAGATTTCTCATTCATTTATGCTGACATACATTACAGCATCAATAATTCAGCAATCCATTGCAAAGATTCACTGGTTCAGTGGAAGCTGTTGAACCTCAGCAGTTCTATGGCAATATAAACAAACAACAGTGTATTTGTATCATCTTTATGAAAAAGTAAATTCAGCTGTCTTAAGTAACTCCTATAAAAAAAAAAATACGTGAACTTGTACTTTTTCTTTACCGTTATGTCATGAATCACACAGGCCTCAAACACTTCTCCTAAATAGGCATCTTTTACAGTAGGTTCACATTTCCCTTCAAGCTACTCATCCAAGACAGGCATATCAAAATCCATGATGTAACACTGGCCTTGCTCCCAATCCGCAGTCAAACATCAAACTTTCCTCTTCAGGAAAACATATTTAACCTCCATTTTCACAAAAAGAACCCCAATTAGACTAGTCTTAAGTTGGATCAAAATGGAATTTACAGCATAAAACAATTTAGAAAGAAACCAAAGTCTTAGGCAATTAAAATGACTAACTACCTATTACAATGGCTACTATTTCTATGTTTCTTCTCAAAAAGTTAAAGAAAATACATTAACAAGAACATTTTCAATAGCTTGACTATGTGCATGGTACATTTTAACCCCATATAAAATTGAACTATCACCAGATCCAGGTCTTACATCAAAATCCCTGCAGGAAGGGTAACAAAGGTGGCTGGCTCCAAGTACTGACAGTTAAGCTAAGTGAAACAAAAAGATCTATTACACTGCCAATATTAATTTAAATATGTCACTTTTGAAAGATACTACAAGGTTATAATCAAATTATGAGGTTGTCTGTAATGTGAACAGCTTCCTCTTGAATAATGACATGAAATGCATATAAAATTTTAGCTAACCACCTGCAAATTAAGTCATTAGTAATATGAGATTTAGTTCTAGGAGTTGTGATTTCATGTCCATGGTCAGTGCATGAGCTGAATAACCAATAAAATAATAGAAGTAATCTTTCAGTGGGCAGGTAAAAGGAAGAAAAAAAAACCCCAAAACACCGCAAGTTTTTTGTTGTTGGTACGATTTCTTCACAGTATGTTACCAGGACAGGACACCTGCCATTCTAATGGGGTAATTCTCAAGCGGTCTACATTTAGCATAACGTTTGCCAGCTAAATCTGTTCACAACAGAACTATGGTCCATTTACACTGTAGCAGACAAAGCATACAATTTACCTCTTTGGCATGACTAACAGGAAGTTTGCCAGCTTTCCAAACATATTCCTCAAAAGCTGGGCTGCTCTATACTTGCATCCAAAGGGTTAGTAAAGTAATGGTTCAGAGACTCCAGATACGAGGTCTTGGAAATCCAACTTGAACAGAAATAAGACTTGGATTTTTCTTTTTTATATTATCCTCACTGTTTTACTGGAATGAAAAGATTCTTTTTAGAAAGCCATGGTTTGTAAAATTTCTGTATCTTCAGACCACATTATTAAATACTTAACTTAGCCAACACTAACTCTCCTGGTGGTAAAAAATGTACTGAATCACAAAAATACTAAATATCCAAGGTTCATATTACCATATAGATTTATAATGTTTGGAAAGAGGAATTATTTTGAACTCAAACCAGAATGATCCAAACTCACCAAAAACAAAACGAAATTAAATCCCACCCAATCTTTTTGTTACTACGCCAAAAAACCTATGATGTATCATCTTGGCCAGGTCTGTGTGCATTACAGAGAATCTCCAAACAGAATAGGCCCTAGACCTCCTCAGAATGAAAGATGGTTATCAAAGAAAAAGCAACTACACTGAGATGTGGAGACAAATGATTCTGGGCCAACTCTACACACACGCACGCAATATATGTTGTTATTACTTTAGACATCCAAACACACATGGGCTTCTTACAGAACTTATAATGGCTTTAGCTAGGAGGTCTTCACACTACTCTCTATCACACAGGGACAGCACACCCAGCATCTTCAACAGAGTCAAGGCTAGAAGTTTCCAACAGGAGAAATTCTACTGCATCTGAGGTAAACCCCAATTTGAAAACCAATCAGCAGTTAGGAAAAGACACAACTCTGGAATACCTGCCTTAAGGCCCAAAGAGAACCTGGAGAACATCCTGTGAACCATTCCTGGTAGAGGTAAGTCTTTAGAGTACTCACCAGAAGGTGTACCTATTGTTTCTCCTATTTCAAAAGAAAAACTTTAAGTTGGTTTTGCCAATGGTTATAACTTCTTACCTTGAAAAGCTCATATTATAAAGCAGGGAGTTAAACGTCTCACTGTATTTTGCATTATATACACTGTAATAATACTACAATCCCTATTCATATGATTTAGATGTTTCCAGAACAAAAGTCAGTCACAACTTTAGTTCCTTCTCATTAGAATACTGTATTCACATAAGTATTTTGTGCCTTGGAAATCCAACAGTTAAAATTCCAGGAACACAATTTTAGCTATCATTCAGCTGTTAAAACTGCATGTATTTCTGAAAAGCTACCAGTACACAAACCTATGCTGAAGAAGAAAAGAATGTGGAGTCAAACACGGTATTGGATTTTGCCGTACTGAGAAAATTTATGTCAAGATATACCAACCTGCTAACAAACTCCACAGAGGTGCTCAAATTCAAGTAATGACTATGTAATTGATTCATTCCTCTACTGCATTCTTCTGCTTCAGAAAACTATTCTTAAAATCTCAATTCCCATATCATGCCTGGACTTCACAGCTTGAGATACAATGTTGGCCTCCGCAAAAAAAAAAAAAAAAAAAAAAAAAAAATTCTCAGTGAAAGGCCATTCATTTCTCAAGACATCTTGAAAGTATTCTTACAATTTGCTTTCAAACTACATAAATAAAAACTGTCTTCTGAAAGACCACACAAGCAGAGGGCTGTCCAGGGCAATCAGGTGCCAAAATGCAGTTCTGGAAAGCAAGTTACAGCTTCTTCTGTGTATTTACCATTATAGCTCTATAACTTATAGTATGACATCTTAACACCAGTTGTTTGTAATTGTTGTGACTACTTATAAATCTTGGAATGGAAATAAATTCCCTCATCAAACAAGTTTGATTTTCAAAATTCAGTGGTAAATACAGTTCTTTCTCACAATTTCTCCCTACAAAAACAGCCTCTGTAGATCCTGTTATCTACTTCTGGAGATCAGACTACCTCAAATAATTAGGGGGCACACTATGATATCATTCAATGCTTGAGTTTCACATCACACTAGAATTGGAAGAGCTAAAGTTTCAGGAAGTCTTCACACTTATTTCTTCTATGCAAACTATGCAGGTGTTCCCCATCTCAGTATTACCTATCTTTTCCCTCTATCCATTTGCCTAAGCACATACAGAAACAAAGCTCAAACTTCCACCCCCAGGAAGTAATTTTCTTAAGTTTATTCTAGTAAGATGAAAAAAGAAACATTATGTACTTGAAAGTTAAAGTATTTTAGTCTACTGCCACCTCAGCAATCAGTAATGAAAAAAGTAAACACAAAACTGTTTTCTATAAACAGCAACTGCTAATTCAACTAGCATGTGTGCTTTAAATAGCTGTCAGGAATCCAAAATGTGATCGTAAGCAGCCACCTGAGGCCCATGGACATCTTCCATCAACGGAGGTTGTCACTCCAGTCATGCTCTTAAGATTGTAGAAGTTGAGATCAAAACCCAACTGGCATTAAAAATTACCCAGAGTGAACACGATTGACTAGAACTGAAGCACCTTGTGACCCACAGACACTCTTCTCCTAGCTCAAAGTGAACCCACTGGCATCAGCAAATTCTAGATCTCTCCAGAGAAAGAAATGTGCTCCTCAGAGCAAATTACCAGTAATAAAGTTTTATGAGAATTTCCAAGACAGTACCTTTTCATTTTCTTGTATGCTTGAAGCTCATCTTCCCAGCACAATAACTTGGTATCAGGTTTCCTGCATGGTATTTCAACCTCAGCAACCTATGATTTCTAAATTACTTTCAATGTCCTTCCCTCTCCAAATAACAGGTCAGTGATTGATGCAAGTGAGTAAAGCTGCATCATACAGATTAAGAGGCTGAGTGGCTACCTCCTGCCTTAAGGATTTGTTTTCTTGTAGGAGGTATAAGTCTTTTGATAGGACAGGGCAGGGGGAGAGGATATTAAAGGTAGTTTTAATCACTACTACTTATTAGAGTTCCTCAGTGATTGAGGATTCAGTAGTTCTTCAGAGTATACACCTAACTCTTGTGCACTATACCAGATATGGATAAAGCAGTGGTCTTTCTGCCTAATTTGTTCTGGATGACATGAAGTTAACATTTCAGAAAAAAACAGCACATCTTTAACTATGCAGCTGCCAAATCAATTCTTTTTGATTAAAACATGCTTTGAATTTCCTAAGGTCTTCCCACAGACATAACCTTTCAGTCCCAAGCACTTCCTGTCATTTTAATTGCTTCACTTCAAGTCCCCCAAAGAACAAAAATAATGCTTTGCAGTGTTCACAAACAGGTTGAACAGCAGTCATCATGTCCTAAGGGGAACACTGCATGCAATGGCTATTTAAATGGGGGAGGAAGGAGGGACCATACTGAAAAACACATACATATGAAATACATGCTATTTATACTCTTTACTGAAATCAAACATATGAGAAGCCCAACCTCCTCCTCACTCCCCTCTCCCAGTAAAAAGGAAGAGAGGTATCTTGACAGGACTAAGCTTTCCAAGCATGTGTTTCTGGACTGAGACAGTGACCGACCTATGTAGGAGAACATGGAATAAAGCTTTTCAAGATACTTTCACTACTTCTAGCTATGTGGTCACACACCAAGTGTTTTTTATATACATAATTTATATTTATTCAATAGGGTAAGGAGCAAGTAAAACTATCACACTTCTGCACTGAATTGGACTTGAATCAAATCAGCCCTCCAGTTGTGAAGATGGGTTGTCTAACCCCAAATACTATCTTTTACAATTGCTCCCCATGTTAGAGATTCTTCAATTTCAAATATCCCTACCTCACTATGGTTTACCTTTGAAGTTAGCTACCATATATTTCCTCCATATACCAGCCCAGACTTGCATAATCTTTGTCAAGAAAGTTAAATCAGGTCATCCCAAAGCATTTTGCTAGAGGGAAAGCGATGTGTGCCTTTGCTGTCAAATAAGCTACTTAAATACTGCAAAAACATGAAATACTCAACAATCTTAGTCACTCAGAGCTGGTTTCAGTTGTTTAACATGATTGTAGACCTGCAACACTGCTGCTGCAGGTACAGACAATGACCTTTACAGGCCATAGAGAAGTGCAGTTAGCATGGTTGCCACTCTACAGCTGCAAGATGGCACGGGTTAGCAAAAAAGAAACAAACAAAAAAGCAAACAATATGAAAAAAACCCATGTTTCAGCAACAAGTCAAGCTGTTTGTATGGCAGAGTGGACTGACTCTTAACACTTTCAATAACAGAGACCCCAGAAAGATATATTTTCACTGATTTTCCATACATTGTCCTGGAGCTGAAGCCAAAAGGACCCAAGTAAATCAAGAAATTTTCCTACCTGGTCTTTTTGAACCAGGTCACTGTGACACCAGTCTGCACACAGCTAAGGCTTTAGAAAGGAAGGCATAAAACATTGCATTCTTAGCTCCAGTATGCATATGGCATTTCAGTATTTTCAGAATATCAGAGCTGATATTCAAAGTTAATTCCAAAGGTTTTTTTCATACACTGTCTGCCCAAGGGACTGATTCCACTACATTCAGAAAGCACATCTGAAGTGTTTATTGCTTCCAGATTTTGAAAGGAGAAATTAATGCTGTAACTCAGCTGAGTTATCTTAACAGCTCTGCTAAGGCCTCTCTGGTTTTCATCCCAGAGTCTCACTCCAGAATAAACACGTTTCCTGTGTATTAATTCTCCAAGTATACAAAGCTCATATTGAAGTTTTAGGCAGAATAAACTGTTTAACAAGGAAGATGAACACAAAATAAAACTTGTATTGCAGGCTACTTGAAACACATGCAAAATATATGGGAAATTGATTTGCTGCATATAATACTCACTAACCTTTTTGGCATTCTCTGCCAAAAATCTAAGCATTACATTCAGAATTTGCACTACAAGCAAAATTTGATAATCATGACCAAGCTAGCACATAGGTGACAACTGATGTCACTGTTCCAGATATGTGAAATATGTCATATAACAAGAGCAAGAGCTAACACAGGACTACTCAAGTTAATGATAAATGAGGTTGAGGTATAACATTCAGATCTGAAGGTCTAGCAGTGTAACAGCTCAGCTACCAGCCTGACCCTAGCGATCAGAGAACGGACACTAGTCATAGGTGCAAAAAAGTCTGAAACTTCTGCCCAGTTTTTGCTTTCAGAAGTCACAGACCTTAAAATTAAAATATGAGTCTACTAAGTGTACAACTGATTGTTGAGTTCAATAACTAAAACACCTGCTTATGAACATAAATTTTGGTCATAGACAGGAATGTAAGAACTAACAACATTAAGTACATGATTAGCACAAAGTTATGCATAAGCCATTTGGATGAAGAGAGGAAGTAAGCATGTCCATGAAAACTGGTGATACAACACGACTTTATTTTGGTAGGTATCATTTAGCAGGTAAATAGGCCAAGTGACAATGTCAGAATTTAAATTCCATCTTTATCACTATGTTTCTAAATCCGCGTTTCAGTTATTATGTGGATTTTATCATTAAAACCTTTAAATGCTCCTCAACATGCTTTTAAGTGACAGAATCCACTTCTGCGATAGCATATTCTAGAAGCAAAGATCCCAACTGGTCTAAAAATTCAGAGCAGCCCAGCTCAAGGATACAGTGCATACAACTTCAGAAGCTAGCAACAATTCTGAGCTATTATTAAGCCTGGTATTAGATAATAATTATCCACCAGGTAAACCACAATTAACAAGGCCACATTTAAACAGTATGCAAGGGTTTTTGAGCTACTACCTTGAAAGCAGGCACTTCAAAGAGACTTAAGTGCTTCTAGAAATTAGCTAGCTTTTAATCAATTTAATCCAAGACAAAGAGAACTGCAAAATATCTTTTAACATCAAATTTCAGTTTGAGATAATTCAAAACTGTTTTCTGGATTGACTTTCACTCCAGCTGTTCTTATGAATGCTTAACACTCAAGTCTCCTACAACTATGTGTTATTGGCTCCTTGGACAGCTCTTAGCTGTACAAACAGATGGACTACAAGCTTTTGGAAGCAATTCTAGCCAAGAGCATCCAAGCCAAACCCTCTTTCAGGACTGGCATGAGGGAAGAAGAACCACACTTCTGGCTGACATATTTACCACTTGGCATGTTGCTCTGAACCTGCAACTGGCAAGCATTTATGAGGGACAACTTTTTTCTTGGCAAGAAGGCAACAGGGGACACATCAGTCTGAGGGTATGCAAGATGACAGATCAAGTCTTATACTTGGAAGTACCACTCGAGGATTAAACAGAAGACTAAATGCAGTACGACCTCAGTAGCTAAAGAAACGCATACAATATGCAGAGGAACAAAGTTTTATCAGTGGAAAGTAACCACTTCCAGGATATCCAATTCTTTTGAAACATTTCTGAATTGCTGGGGCAGGGGGGTGTGTCTGTCTGTCTCAGGGAAAAGACCAAGGATACAGTATCTTAAGTCTGAAAACAACTCCAAAATTGCCTAGAACTTCCCCAGTGCAACTAAGAAAAGGCTCACCTATTCTGGTACCGTGTTCTACCTCCTCCTATCTTTGCAGCTGTACAAAAATCTGGGAAGATAGACAGTAGCTTCCTCTGACTGCAAAAGTCCTTAGGGACATGGATCCAGAAATGAAGGCTTAAGAAATCCAAGCAGCAAAAAAGATTTTTCACAGCAACCAGATAGTTGGGGAAGCAAGTAAAAAGCCTTATGATGAACAGTCTGTGTCTCTGAGCTTTTAAATCTTCTATCCAAAGGGCAGACATGCCTCAAGTGACTGAATTACTTTAATTACAATATTGAAATTCTAGTCACAGGGAAAGCAGTAAAAAAAGATGGAAGAAAAACAATTAAAGTGAAGATTGAACTTTTTTCTTCAATGATTTTCCCTAGCCATATAAGTATAATGTGTGTAATCGTTACAGTCCTAACCTGTTTGTGACACAGGCAGCAGAGAGGACATTCAACAAATCAGAAAAAAAAAAAAGTAACCTACAGGTAATACTGGCACACTACAAATAAAAGTTTAAAGGAAATGCTTCTATACAAAGGAAGTGTGTATAAGGCTGCTATTCAACTATTACCAAGTAGATTTTTAAAACAAATAGGATGCCATTTACAACAAAATGAAGATAACCTAAAACACATAACATTAATAGCTGTATCTGCAGGGAAATGTGTCTGAAGAACTTTCTGCCTTGACCACTGTGGTTCAGTTGAACTGACAGGTCACTTGCTGCTAAAATCCTTTACACAAATCAGGCTTCAGAGAACAAAGGGACACCTAGCCATGCTCACCTGCCCAGCCATTACAATTCTGGGACAATAAAAGAGATGCTAATTTCAGAGAGGAGGGAAATGATGCCTGCAATACAACGAGCTGCAAAGGAGACCAGTGTAAAAAAACCAGGACCTTGACAATTTTGGTTTGTTTTTTTTCCACTACAAGAGAGCCAAACGGACCCTCACAAAAACACAGCTTTCTTCAGGGTCATGAGGTGGCTTATCATTCTCCTAGAGACTTCTGTGCTGCCTCTCTCCTTGAAGCCCAGTTTCCCTGAAGTTTTCCTCTTCAAGTTGCAAAGGAGTTTTTTCCCTTTAACTTCCATTTCCAGCAGCAACTGCTCCACAATAGCTTTCCAATTCCACCCACCAGGCCCGCCTTTTAAACAACCAACTCTCAGTACGTTTTCCACAGTCCCTCTCTCTCTCCACAGGGATTTACAAGGACTCCCAGCTTTGCCCCAGCCCAAGCAGTTTTTTCTGTCATGTGGTCCATTTTTACTACTTCCTGAATGCAGTCACCGCTCTGAGGACTAGAGTTAGTAAGCTGTCAGCCTTTAGAAGTGCTGACAATTACAGCAGAGATGCCCTGGCCCTAAACTACCCTTTGAAGAAGACAGCATATTTGCAACCAAGCAATACTACCTATTATAGAATAAGGCTGAGCACTGACAATGAGTCACACCAGCAAAAAAATACTGAAGCTACATTCTATGCCCATGTCTTCCTTTGTGGTTATAAAAGCCCTGCTTTAATCCAGTTCTCCAGAACAAACCTGCACTATAATTCTGGAGCTTTATTTCACAGAAGGTGATGTGCACAGTAATGCAAGCTTGAGAATAAGAGTAGAAGACATTGTCAACAACCAAAGCACATTTCAGCCACGTGGCCAAATTCCAGCTGTGACTTTAATCCAGTACACTGCAGTGGGGTGATACAGGCTAATGCAAAACTTGAATTTAGCCCAGAGGATAAAATCCATGTTTCTGTGGCTATTAACTCTTAAAATCAAAATTTTCAAGGTCCCTTGCTCCAAATCAAATTTTGCAGCAACAAAGGACCTCCAATAGTGAGACAGTTTGCAGAACAGTTCAGTGGACTACACGATCCAGTCTCCCAAGGAATTCCTCCTCCGACACAAGCTGCAAGTTTGGATGAAATTAAAAATATTTGTTATTTTACAACTTCTGCAACTAAAACTAGGATTTGTAGACAACACTTAAGTCAGAATGGTCTTCAAATAGGCAAATTTACAAACAAAACTAAGTTTTAGAAACAAAAGTAGCAATTGCAAGGTAATTACTATGCTATTTGATACCTGCTAAAGATAATTTGAAACTTAATTTCTTTTACTAAATAACCAGGCTTCCTGATATCCCTCAAATTAATTTCTTAGGAATCTATAATTTTAGATTGGAATAGAGGCTTACCTAAGAAGTTTTCCATTGAAAAAATGTTTGTGACAGGTTTTTTGCTGTTAGGTTTTTTTGGGTGGTGGTGGTGTTTTCTTTCTTTTTATTAAATAAAATTGTGGTGAAAGTTATTCATTCCTTACAAAAATAATTCTGAAAAGCACAGTGTTTTGAATCAGAAAATACAGTGTTCTTCACTTAACAGCTTAAGTCTGGAGGCACCATGCAAGGCTTGGTAATTTGTGTGCATACTCAGAGTTAACTAGTAAATAATCTGATTTAGCCTGGCCCAAAGTGTGCAAGAAAGGGGTATCAGAACTCCATCTCCTGACTATACAGAAGCTCTGCACTTTTAGCTACATTTTCTATGTAAGTGTATATGTTTCTGGTCAAACAATCTTTTCATGCAAGGGAAAAACCCCCAAACTGGCATGCTCTATCAAAGATTAATACCTTTTAATATGCTATGCATACTTTGTTAGCGTATTTTCAGATTCACTAAGCAGGTAATTTGACAGCTATATTGTTCAAAGCCACAATCACTTCTGATTTTGGCATGGTTTGATTTGCCCAGTTGCAGACTGAGCATCATGTGTTTGAGGTCAGGGAAGTCAGTCACTCCTAAGGAAGCCTCAGTGCATTTATAAAGGCTCATGTTTGTGCTCATCTATTACCACTAAACTAAGCCACTATTTCAGCTACCTTTTTAAAAAGCGACTGAAACCCAATTTCTACATAAACTCTCCCTGCAGTTTTAAAAAGAAAAACAACTCCTCCACACTCTAGGAAGCTTCTGTACCTAATCATAAAATCTGGGATCAAAAGGCACCATTGTTTTACACCTTTTAAGAGTCAACTGTGCATTGCACAAACTGCTGTGTTACACAACAACTCATCTCAGGCCTCATCAACACACTCTTGTGTCCTTTCTATAAAAAAATGTGGAAATGGAAGAGGGTAATTCTGGACAGGTAGCATGCTAGACTTATCTACTGCCTTTTTGAACAAAATCCCTTTAGGTCATACCTTGCAATTATTTCCTTTGCACACAAAACTGCACAAGCAATTATGAGCCTGCTTTTGTTGACCATCAACATTGACCATCAAGACAAGTCACCTCTGGAAACATACAACTGCTCTGGACTGCTAATTATTCTCAGCATCACAACCCATTTTGAAAACTCTCCAACAATTGCCAGTTTTCTCCACATAGCTTATGGCAACCAGTGTTTCACCTTGCCAGATCTTTCAGTCCCATGTGCCCAGGCTAAGTTTCTCACAAGGCTTCTGATCAGCTTGCTCAATCCAGCTTAGGAAAAGCCTACAGAAGAAAAAGTATCTACATTTTTAGCACTATTATCCACTTATTAGGGCATACTTTCTTATTGTCTAAATGATGGCCCAGCCAAGTGGAGGGAAAGGTAGAACAGAATCAAAACCAGGACAGCACTGACACAGTTGTTAGTATGATGAAGAGGCAGACAAACACTAAACCTAGACCATGAAATACTACTTCATTTACAAGCACAAGGTTTTTGGAATGGCATAAGGTCTTGGAAAACGAAGTAGCTTACGGTTAATGAATCAAAGCTCACCAATTCTTTCCTAACATTCTCAAAGACAAAAGACAGTACTTTCAAACCACATGAACAACCAGTAAGCAAATGACTCAAATCAATATGGCTTTACATCACACTCTCCATATGGTGAGATTTCCAAATCTGACACCTGTGTTTACAACTTCTAGTTGCCCTCAGTCAGTGAAATCCAGTTTTTAAAATGTTCTTAGCAATATTCAACTGTTTATCTGATAAATAACTTTGCCTGCAAATAGCTTTATTCAAAATTATTTTTTTATTGAATGGAAAACAAAAAACAACTTCCACATGTCATAAGAGGAAGCAGGCGTTCTATTCCCTTCCTGTTTCCTGCCTCACAGAGATTACATCATTTCTCATACCAGTCCATTATTTCTTATAAACATCTGTAACTTTGCTAGAACTGTCTAGGAAAAGGCTTGACATCCAGGCCCATTTTTGGGATGTTGGTTTGCAACCAACATACCTGAGTGCACCTGCAATGCAGAAAAATACATTCAAATGTAAAGTTTGCTGTCCAACCATCTAAAGCCATGTATGCTAGTGACATGCTCATACGTGCCTTATCTGTAAAATGCAGTTTGCAAAACTGCCTCTTGCTTTCTGGCTATGTATCTCTCCTCAGTACAACATGTAACATGCTCAGAGTCAGGACAATCCTACATGAAAACTGATATGTTTTGAAATCCAAGCACAATCCAGCTATCTAACTCAAGTAATTTTCTTACTTCTGGAATAAAACATCAATTCAACTGTAGAAACGTAATAGTTAAAAATTCAACAAAGAGCAGAGGCTAAACACCAGTGTTTCTTTCATTTCAGTTTATGTATTACAAAATGCATGAAATTAAATTCAAATCTCTCAGGCTTTCTTAAGACATTACTTTTCCCCGAACCCTATTTCTTATTAGACAAAATTGAACTGCTTAATTAGCATGTAACATTTTATGCAATAATTATACAGAAATTCACATTGACCACATTTCCCCATTTACATTCAATTAACACATTGCACTGTGAAAGCTTCAATACATTTTCAATCACTTCTGCCATCAAGTGGAGTATTTTTTTTTCCATCTTGTGTGTCTAGTAGCATTACATGACAAATGTGTCAGCCACCTAAACTACTTCAACTCTGACAGCTTATTACTTAAGCATGTGCATAGGTCCTACAAACTAAACATTACCATTTAGCCTAAATTGTTTTGCTTCACTTTAATTTTATTATACCAACACCTATGCACCTAACAGTATCTCAGAGGAACATAAGAATAAATTAAATTTTAATTACCACATGAAAAACAACTGTTTACTTGGTGTAGCTATAAGAATATCAAAGTCCTCCGTATCTGCAAAAATTAATTTCTGAATGCTGGACTTCTGGGCTATGCTGTAAAGATATATTTAGCTGCTGCACTACAGCTCTCAGATTACAATACTATTTAAGTCTAAAAGGCAGTACATGTGTTCATGAGAACTGTTAAGAGTAAACATGCAAGTCCTAATGGGAAGTTCGTATGGACTAGATTAAGCCAGATTGAGATATAAAATATAGGCATTACATGGGAGGACTCGGACATCTTGTTTGTTGTGCTTTTTAGCTCTCAAAGGTACCTGTGCTAATTCCTCAGTTTAAGATGCAAATAGATCAACTCCCTATGAGTGGAACGGTGCCTTTCCAAGCCAGATTGAGAGAAACAGGGATACCATATTCCCAACTCCCAAATCACAGCCTAGCCCTGTGGTTTCCAAGCCCTTTACCCTTGAAAAGGCAGCAATCCACATAAACCACAAAAGGAAGAGGATCAGAACTGAGTATTCTTTTTGTGTGCCCAAGTCAAGAAATCTTTCATAGCCTAACACAACTACTAAATAGTTTGAGGCTCAGCTGCCTCCATTCTTCGGATATGGAGAGGTGTAACAAGTGCCCTTTCCAAAGCAAACATACAGCCTTTAAAAGGACCAGTAATGAATGTGTAACCTGAAGGCCAAAGGGTAGAAAACAGCAGGCTGAAGGGGAAAGATACTGGAAGGAGTTTTGGCAGCATTTTTTCCTTCTGCATAGGGCTTTTCAAAAGACTAACTGTGGAATCCATATTTGGTGAGAAGAAGTTTGAGAACAGTAGCTCAACCACAGGAGGCTGAACAACTAGCAAACCACAATTTGTGGCTGTCAAAACAATTGCCTTACGCAAGTCAAACAACGGCAGAGCTACAGCTTTTGCTGCCTTATCACCAGAGCACCGGTCCAGTTCTTTAATATTACAGAAAAGTCACAGATTTGCTGACCCATGCTCAGATTCTTGGTTAAACCAACTTTGTTTTGATGCAATGGGAAGAAATAGGGCCCCTCACTTGTAGCTAAATGAATGTTAGCAGTATTGAGCAAATCCTAGCTATCTTTAGTTCCCAATAGAAAAACCGTGACAGATGAACAAGCTAGATGTGCTACATGTGGAAGCAATAGTGGACGCTGAAGACAACAGCCAGGATCACAATAGTTGCAGTCATTTGTAAAGCAAAAGGTTGCATAGGCATCTGTAGCATTAACAAAATGAAAGCATCAAATCAAATCTGAGACATCTCAGCATGCCTCGTTTCAGTTAACTCCATTCACCTCAAACAAAATTCTTATTCAAATATGATCCAAGTATGGACTTCAGCAGTTAAAGAATTTGACACGGCAATGAAAATGCAGAGGATTTTTTCCTCTGCATAAATGAGACCTGGCTGAACTTCCTGTTAAAATAAACAGAAGCACACAATAATGAAATGAAGCCTCAGATACAGCCTAACAGTGACAAATCCACCTTGCAGACACCTTCCTTTTAGCCACCTTTTCTGGAGGGAGAGTTAGTCTGAATAAGATCCCCAGTTTGGAGAGAGTCAAAGTGAACAATTAAAAATTAAAGGGACAGCCTCTCACAGAATGTAAACTGAATGAAAATAAAACCTACTATTTTTTTCTATCTGGTGAAGACTGGATTAGATAGATTGCTCAGTACTTCTAATAAGGAAGAAAGGCTGCAGACACTTACTTCTTCCTACTTTTCTACATTCAGCTGAACCACTGGCAGCCATGCATCCGTGTTGGACCTTCAGTCCCACAGACCTTTACAGTCTTGCTTCATATGCTATACATCACGACATTAGTTATCTTGACAGTAGCACAAGTGGAACATCAAAGCTCAAGTTTCAGAAACACTGGGAGAAGTGCTACAGTCAGTGAAATTTGATTACAGAATTTTTACTCAATGCAAAACTCACTTGTCAGAAATGCTATATTTGTTTTCCACAGCACTAATATATCTTTGCTTTTTTTCCAGTTACTTCCCTCACCACCTCTAAATGAGTATGTGTCACCCTGCTGCCACCACTCATACAAACTTCTAATCGTTTGACCAACTTGGATATAAGCTAAAGACAACAGCATGATTTGAAGCAGTTTACAGAAAAATCATCTAATTCCCTCAAAAAAGAGGACTCCCATTTCCTATGGAATTCACAAATAATTTTCATTTTACTTAACTCATTCTGATCTCTTGCTAGAACTCTAAGAAGTCTTCATCCCATCCCATGGCTGGTGGTGTGTGATAACAGCCATGCAATAAAAACACATAAGACAGAGAGTATATAGCACATAGAGCAAGGAAAGATGTGCGGCCACAAGGAAGTTACGCCACCAGAAAACCCAGAGAGCTTAAAGTGCAATGGGCGAGCCAAGGGATTAGCAGGACTGGACAAGAGATGCAGTAGACTTTTCATCTGCTTCCTACAAATCCCCTATCTGTTTGGGCAATGACCACAGAGTCACAAATTTTACAAATTTAAATGCAACAACTCATTCACCTCTGAAGAAAAATCAATGTAAAAGCAGTAGTAGCAATGTGAGCTTAAGCAAAGCAAGCACTTTAAAACCTCCTAGATGTAACAAGCTTAAGACATACAAGCAACAGCAAATGAGTAAGTTACACTGCTGGCTAAGTGTTCATTCAGCTGGTTATCAACATTCTTCTTCAACTCGAAGACTTAGACCTCCTGGATTTTTATTCTGTACAGGCTACCTCATGCTACATCTTTAACACATGACTGCTGTACACTTTGTAATCAGTTTCCTGGACACACTATGGATTGACATTGCCACTACAACTCAAGGAATTTACAGTAGGTCAACAGAAGCAGCATACCTCTGGAATGCCAGTAATGTTCCCTTGTAGACTATGGTACACTTTATATTAGGTTCAGTACTGCTCTAGAGCGGTATGCCAGGTCTTCCACATTCTGGCACTCACAACAGTAGTTACAAGATACTACACATCTAAATGCTTAAGATGAAGAAATTAGTTACTGAAGGCAACAGACCGTCTACGAAACAGCATTTATAGTTATCAAGTTCTTTATGGTGTTCCATCCTGGAGGATATTTTCCAGAGAAACTTAGTTTACAGTAGAGATCTTCTGCTTCTCCCCAAGCTGTAATTCAACAGTCTTTGTTGCTTATTCCTCCCCAGATTTTTTGGTCCCATGCTCCAAGTCAGTCATAATATTATCTTTGTATCATCTTTTTACCTTTCGCTAGTAAACCAATACTTTGTTACTTTTCTTGTCACTTAAAGTAGCTCTCCTCAGTTGCCAAACAAAAGTAGGGGAAAGGAATTTCGGTTCAGATATTCTGGCAACAGGGAATGGTAATAGTATTTCAGAAGAAAGATAAACAAGACACCAGTCTACATCCCAATCATGAAAAGAGCTTCTGGAACTAGACGTTCTTAAGTCCACACATTAATTTCAAATTCAGTCTGGTATTTTATAATCCTGTTCATAATGACAGATACTTAATCATTTAGTGAAAGCAAAATAATTACAATTTAAAAAAAACTCATCACACAACACCTGCGCACATAATAGAAAGCCTTCTTTGTTTGCATAATTGCTTGTTAAGATGTATATTGGATTTTTGAGGTGGTGGCATCTTTAAATGCCTGACCGCAAAATAAAATTAAGATTCACAAGTATCCAAAAGCAACCTACTACTCAATTTACACTGAGCTTCCTTGCAAGAACCTTAAAAAAGGTATATACCAGTTTGTTTACCCAGGCAGGGAATGCATTTTTTGATGACCAGCAATGTCTGCAGCTGCAATGCAGACTCTGTTCTAAGTTTAAAGTTTTCCCTAAGTTTCCCAAGATTTTGTAAGGATCTGATCACAGCAGCTGTTTCCCACCCATCAAAAGAACAGTTGCAGAAATATAGAAAAAGTCCTAAGCTGCAGAGCCAATTTCCACAGCTTTTGCCCTCTTCAGCTGGCTGCCTCACACACAAAGCATTAAGTCATTGATCTTGCAAAAGGATAAGCAGCAGCCTAGTTCTTGGACAGCAGTCAAATCTGCAGTGAGAAAGGGGTAAAATGGCTCCTACTACAGAGCTCTTTTACACATGGTAAAGTTTGCTCTATAAGGCCAAACGGGAATATGCATAAGGCACTCCCATTTCTTGAAAACCTTTGAAGTCCTGAGTATTAAACTAACAGCTTCTTTATCTTACATAATTTCAGACAAAAGCTTATTTATATAATGTTGAACACTCCAAGTCAAGAAAGCACAACTTTAACTCTGTTCCCTTCTCTTATCTTAATAAGATCTTTCTTTAAAGGACCCTTGATGAAAAGGCCCTACATACAAATCATAGATGCACGCAGGTAATTGCTTTCAACCATTTCAAATACCATAGCCAATGACCTTCTGAGTACTGGAAGCCGTTTTAAGTTTCCTCCTGTTAGCTGTGTTTCTAGTTCCTGTACACCTCAGATTTCAGGAGAAGAACTATGTTGTTACGGGAATATATGCAGTGATATTATAAAAACAAATTTTCAATTATGCACTATGTATAATAATTTGGTACCATAGTTCCAGCATACATGGTGGCTCAGTGGCTCATGCACTTAATTAAATTGCACACTAACTTCCCATACAATTCTAATATTCCTGAAGGGATAGATTAATTTAAAATGCAGTTAAAGTTGCACTTCAAAATAAGGTAATTTTTCTCCATTGGAAAAATAAAGTCTAATACAGAAGTTACCCATCTTGGAAGCATCAGGGTATCTTACCTTTGGATTATATTACTTGATTGCCACTAAAAAGTTTAAGCTTTCCTTCTGCCTCCCCTTAGCCATAAAATGCATCTTGTTCATTTATTTAAATTCATAAAAGCAGCTGCTTTGAGCTCAGTATTTCTTTATACATTTTCAAAAGATAAATAACTTCTCATCTATTTATTTATGAACATAACAGCTTCTGGCACATCCTGGAATTAACCTGCCAGAACTGCCTTTCTATTTATTTAAAGTATGGAAAGCATATACAAGGAAAAAATATTTAGTAGAAAGAATATTTAAACTGAAGTTCTCTCACAACTTAAGCAACTGAAATAAACACACTCTTTCCTACCTCTCAGAAAACAGGTTTTCTCCATAAGCCAGATCTCAGTTATAAAAATTTCTAGGAGAAAAAATAAATCTGAACCACTTGAACTTCTCTCCACTTAAAGCAGATGTCAGTGAGCCATTTAATGAACCATAAGCAAGCCCATCAACAGTTTAAACACAAGTTATATGCCCAGAAAGATAGCAGAGAAGCAGAAAAAGCAGCCTGGACCTGCCACAGAAAGCGCTGGAAGCCAGGCCTATAGGGGAAAAAATAAGAAGCAAGGGGAAAGGAATGGAGAAAGCCATCAGCTCAGAACCCCCACACCCCCACACCCCAATAAAATAAATACCACACCAAACCAAGCAACAAATATTCTTTGCTGTGGCTGCCTTGGGAAGCAAGGGCCCTCTGGGACTGAACTCCAAAGCTGCTCAGGAGCAGGTTATAGGGATTTTGGTGAGAAGAAAGGAGGGAGAGACTGAGATACAAGCAGAATGCTAAGACTATATTGGGATACATGAGGATATATGCAAGTCTTCCAATGGTTCTAGAACAGGAACACCAAAAAAAAATTACATCGCCAATTTGCAAACTGCCGTCACTTTTGTGATACTCAAGTAAACACTCTTAACAATCTGAAGAACAAACTGTTGATTTTGAGCAGTAAGACCAGCAAATGTGATTTCCTGCAGACATAACGCCTTTCTCCTAACACTTCTCTCCCCCAAAATTCTAATTCCTTTAGACACTACACCCCGTGACATCTTCCTCCTCCTCCAAAAAACTTCACAAGTGCTTTGCATCAGCTGAAGCTCCATACAGCTACAAATAATTTCAGATAACAAAAGCAAAAAGAAAATTTGTGATATGTACAATACTAAATAGATCGCATGTGTTGAGACAAAAGGAAAATGTGAAATTCAAACAAAATGAAAGATAAAGCATCTGAAAATGCCTAACAGAACTAAGAAAACATGAGAAAATTCTCCAGATATTGCCATAATAATAATAATAATAATGAAGGTAACTGATAAGCCAGATGCCCCGATTGCCAAGTCTCACACAAGTCCAATATCAATTTCAAAGCCATATAAACTGGATTGTTTTTCTTTTGAAGAGCACTGCACAGAGAAATCTAAAGGGAAAAAAAGCAGAGAGGCAGTCAACTCTGGAATAACAGTAACAGGAATAGGAATAAGAACTCTGTTAAAATGTGGATAGATGCAAAAGAAGTGTCAGGCCCTCCTACTTAAAAAGTATATGAAGAACTAAGAGCTTCAGAGTGAACCAGTGTGCACACAGTTTAGTTAAAATGCATACCATTTAATACCGATTTAACTCCAATTTTATTTTATTTTTTTTTTAAAAGAACAATGCCTTATGCTTTAACTTCAGGACAAACATTTCAAGGCCTATTCCAAGGGATCTTTCCCTACTGCCAGAAAAGGCAAAGGAACACCCAATTAGCTTTGTAACAGTCTGCACAATGTCTTACAAGCTTTACATTTCCTCAAATATGAATCGACACAAGTTTCTAAAACTTGGTCATAGTATTGAAGTTTTCTTTATTACGCTGTATACACTGGCTCTGCAGCTCAGAGCGCACTTTATTACTGCAACACTGAGCAGTTCTCACAAAGTTTCAATATGCCTCACAAAAAGAACCTTTAGAATCATCTTTGAACTATAGGCCCCTTTTAACACACTTCATTAGGATAGTCAGCACAAAAATATTAAACCAAAAGTTGCACATTTTGCAGTCATAACATCCAGCCAACTACTGTACTTGCAACAAACTAGACTTGTCAGCAGTATACAAATACATAACCTGAGGCTGTAGTAAGTTTCTGAAGAAGCTAAACGACAAAATATTGGCAAACTTCCTAGAACTCCATTTGAACAGAAGTCAAGGACACTTTGGCACCACTGTGGGATTAGTGATGCAGCACAAGCCCTACCTACAATGAAGAATGTTTCAGTTGCAACTTACACTTTGCTTATGATCAGGCTTCACAAGCCAAAAAGCCAAGGAACAGGAAGCTCTGCCTGAACAACAACTTTACTGTTGGACTGGTGCAGGTTGGCTAACTTAGGATATGTCAGGCTGAACATTCCCTCGTCTGTAGGAGAGGCCATTTTATAACTCTTTCACCCTCCCTAAAAGCAGTTTTGTTTTCCTCAGAAAACCCACACCACACCAGAAAATTAGCATACAATTTTAAGATTTGTTACAGCCTATTTAAATAAACTAAAACTAAGGGCTTGTAAGAGTTAATCTACGAATATACACAGGGAGGGAAGGAAAGAAAGTAAGCAGAGCAAGTAAAAGACACCATTTGCATTCTTTTGCAGTATTTTCTATGTCTTCAAATCTGGAAATTTCAGTGTTTCTCTCAGTGTTCAGAGCACTTAAAGTTAAGAGCTTTAACCCACGGTTTCAACTTAAAGCTCGAACTGCCAGTTATTTCCTATTTGCACAATAAATGTCAACACCTGAACATAACTTGGCATTCATCTGCAAATCGAACAGCAGAACAGTTCAATCAAATAAACCATTCTTGCCTTCACTGCCCAGTAGGAAGAAAGGCCAAGTTTTGAGTTCAGAGACACACAGTCTGGGATATAGTAATTCATCAAAAAAGGATGACACGGCAACTATGACGTTCATTAGCAAGCAAGATCCACAGTCAACACTCACTATTTAACTGTTTCACTATCCAACATGAAGCATTTTTAAACACGTGCTTACATTCTCTGGAACAGAAGAGCCAAACCTCCTTTGCAATAGCTGTTATCATTAGCATATACATAGTAACAGCCCTCAACATGAGGGATAAATATCAGCAGACCAGTAAGCAGCTGAAGCAATCTTTAGGGTTGAAAATTCCAGACAAGTCTGAGTATTCATACTTCAAAATCAAGTCAGTATCAAACTCAAGTTAGTATTCAAACAATTAAATGTAACTGATACTAAGAATCAACTGTATTGACAGAAGAAAGCCATGTCAATGGAGATTGGAATGTCAGTGGGAGAAAAAAGTTAATTTTATTTACACCTGAACATTCTTGTGGCTGGAAACAGACTCAGGGGAAAGAGACCGGGAAAGCTACATTACCAGGCTACTCTTCATTTTAAAAAGAAGAACAACAACAACAAAACAAGCATGAAAACAGTCAAAATGCTTGTCACATGATGAAGAGATCTCATTTTCAGAGCAGGATAACTGATGAAGACATCAATAGATTCTCTCAAAGGGAGAAGTGGAGTTTCCAGTCTCATTTCAACCACATTTTGACTGAAGTGTTTTCACATTTCTCCCTCCAGTCATAGTAAATTGTGTTGATGATAAAAAAATAATCTAGCATTTCCCATTTTTGGACTGTCACAGTATGAAATCCTTGAAACAAAACCATTTTTCCCCTTCAGATGTTTCTCTAGGACCCAATTATTGCAGGATGACAGGTGTTTGAAATACCACATAGTGCTTAGTATGGCACTCTCAGTAAGGAGCACCTGATGAATTGCTCAAGACAAACACTTTTTTCTTTTCCAATGTTCTTGCTGGAACATTTATTTCAGCAACCATTATCTTCATTTTCCATTCGTCTACAGATAATACCATTTCAGAGTATTTGTTCAAATATGATATTCCTAGTCTTATCCATTACTTTGCAACACCAAAACAAACAACACAAAGCAGCAAAGCCACCCAAGTAGTCCCCAGAAGCTGCTTTTATTAGGGACCCAGACTCAATTGTCTAGAATAAGACACATGAAACATTACATAAACTGTTCACTGAAAAAAACGCACATTGGAGATCACACATTTTATATATGCCTAAACTAGAAAGGCCTTTTAGCATGCCTGCTAAAGCTCCAGCTACAGAGGTGGCCAAGAGGGGAACCAGACACGAGCAAAGGCAACACAATTTGCTAAGCACAAGATCAGTGAGGAAACCAAGTCAGCTGCTACAGCTACAGTGCTTCAGTTCCTGAAGCCAGCCCAGACATCTCAGCAGAAATACTTCATCTAATGGGGCAATCCCTGTGCATTTAGAAAGAATGCTGCTTGGACAGCAAGACTCATTTCCAAACTAAGCAACTGCAACAAAATAAACTAGAACACAAATCTTCCTATGCATTTACCATGTACCAGTACACTAATAACTCATCCAAGTAATTCACATACCAAGAACACTGATGAGGTTAAACACCACATATACTACATGATGTCCTGTCAAAGATGAAAGTTCCTAGTAGCAAACCCCAGACTGTCAAATTAAATCTTACCATACTCAGTTGTTTTGAATTCTTCCCTACATTCTTCCTCCTCCTATTGATACAATTTTATAGGTTATGTGGTCAAATACTTGCTCTAAGATTGCATGACTAAAATATCAAGTCATTGAAGACACATACATTTTATTAACAGAATTTTCTCCTATCTTTTTTACGTTTAATATTTTCTTTAAGGGATACAGATGTAAAAAGCAGTTTCAAGACAGCAGTGCCTAAACTTTGATTGTTGATCAGTTATTTATAAAATAAACACTGCCACTAGCCACTTGTTTTGCAAGGCTTCTTAAAGCACACACATCACACTAACTAGTACTATCTGTCTTTGAGGTACATACACCTTTAAATGACAGTAAAATATTCCCCCATACCTTTGTACTTACTGGTTCCTTCCTACCAATCTGGGATCTTAGAATACTGAAACAGGTCAACAGGACAGTCCAGCAGCAAGCAAGACCTAGATAATGACTCACAGCAGAGTACTGTTGGGGGGGCAGGGAGCGGAGAGGCATGGGAGAAAAAAAGCTTTTAAAATATTCTACGTAAGCAGAGAAGTTACTGAAAGCAACACCATGTTACAACACTGCTCTTCAGAATAAAAGACACACTAAGTCAAATCACAAAAAAAAACCCAACAACTTGAAATGTGGTGGCAAAGCAACCCATACTTCAGTCCTTCAGAGTGAAGTTAATAACAAACCAGGGCAGCTCATATTGCAAAATTTAGCTGGAGTGACCTGAGAGCAGCAACTGCTATCCAAACATACATGAGCTATGGCAAATCTACAGTGTTCAATCAATGTTCCAAAGAACATGCATGTTGGAGATCTGTAGAAAAAAAGGAGACTTTTGATAGATAATTTTAAGATTTGCAGCGTCACTATTTCTATCGCTCAACACTTGTTTGTAGACAAACTGTCATTATTTTCAAGTTAACTGTGGTAAAATACTGTGGCATATCAGTGACTTCAGACACCTAGAAGTTGTTTCTGAATCCAGTTTCTCTTTAAATGCCAAAGTCATTTGTCCTCACTGACATCTATGAATCTGAAGGCCACAGTCTAAGGCTGTCAATAACTACAGCATTTTGGCCAAATCATAACAAAGTACCTTTAAGAAATGCTATATTTCACATACATTTTAAAAATTCCTTATTTTATTCTCATGCAATTCACTCATGCAACATTGAGATCTTTGGGCTAAAACTTCACATCGCAAGCTAAGCAAAAAAAAGTTACTCTACAGCCAGTAAAGGAGTAAATATTGCAAAAGATTTTCAGTCTACATGGATGTTAGAACATTGGTGCTAAGAAGTTAATTTGAGAAATGCACCATCTACAACTGAAGTGCTTCTTCCTGGACCTTATCTCCCTACCAAATAGCTGAAATTCAGATTACATGGGTCTAACAAATTCTCTTATTTTAATACTTGCCTTTGGAACTTTCAGCATGCTCACAAAGTTTTTAAGAATTACTTGCAGTATTTAAATAGAAGTTAGAGGCTGCTGATGGTGTTATCCAGTGATGCAAATACACATGTAACCATATATACGCATGCAGATGTACAAGATACACAGTGTACCTTTTACTCCTGACTGGTTTCATCACTCCCAAACTCAGTAAGGAACATGCCACTACAATATGCTGTTTGAGGTTCCAAGGATTATTTTACAAGTGGTTAGCTTTTCACAAAAAAAAAAATATCTAGGAAATGAAGTCATTTGTTGGTCTAGATACTATAGCAGCCGTCATTACCATTTATTTTAGCGCGGTTGCTCATCTATGTAGTAAAGCTGGACATTTCAAAAGACATCAGTTATTCACAGCATGAGTGCCTGCTGCTCGTCCTCCAATGCAAAAGGGTATCAAAATCCACTATTCTCAGGGTACTCTGCAAAACAGTACACTACACAGGGTAATCTACAAAACTTATGAAAATAATGTAAAAAATCAGCTTTTTCCCTTTGATAAAAAAAAAAATCCAAGTGTATTAATAGTTTTTCTTCAGTTTTAGGGCTCAGCAGAAGGAGGTACTTTATAGACATGGACAGATGAATTTAAAGTCATTTCATCTTAAGAGTTTACAGATAAGGGCAATGACAATTTTATCTAAGAAAACCAAAGGCATGCCAGAAATAATTGGGGATTCAAAACAAACCTACACTGTAATCTATTCTTAGGCTTTACTGGAACCATCATACGCTTGCTGACACCAGTCAGCAACCTTACTTTATTTCTTCTACAAATTACTCTCTTGCATGGTTTAGAAACACAAATACAGGGTGACACAAAGAAAGCCTAAACTAATCCTAAAAAAATTACTCTCATATACCAAATAAATATCTGCAGTTATAACCGAAAACTGTATGCAACTTGCCTACTAGAGTAACACTAACTAGAGATGAACTTACAGCTCACCGATTTGACATTTAGTATTATTTCCTCTTGCATCAATAAAGACATTTTGCATCTTTTGATGATTTAAAAAGTTTAAGACAGATCGGATCATCCCTCACTTCTATACTCAACTCATGCAAATACTGAGCCAGTGCTCTAAACCCTTCTCTGCAACTGGGTTGACTGTGTGAATCAGCAGAAGCAGTTCTCCCCTAGCAGCATTGTCACTTAGTTTCTATTCTGGAGGAATAACGAACGATACATTCTGAAGATATTTTTGGCACTTCAAAGCAGTACCCCCCTAGTGCCCCAAAGGAAAACTGTTAGTGCATCCATTCTGCTAATATGACTGGGAATAAGAGGAGCTCTGGCATGGGGCACAGTCTGAGACAGACTGGAATACCCAGATCCCCACATAAAGAAGTGGCTGGACAGGAGCTTGTCATTTAAAGGATGCTAAAAGTTAAGCCAACCCAATCACAGTTTGCCCTATATCTGCAACTACCTCCCTATTTTAGTAAAATGAAATTGGTTTCTCTCCCCCTAACAGCCAAAAGTATGGTAAGGAATACCTTCTACTCACACCATGCTTTCATTCACAGCATTTTACTAGTACAGACAAAGGTCTCCAAGAAATGTCATGGCAGCAGTTAGTGTTGCTTATCTTTTGCTCAACCACACCTAATAAAAACTAACTACTCAAACTGAGTTACACCATAGCTTCTTCCCCCTGCTTTCACCCCCAGCAGCCCACACATTCATTCACACATGTAATTGGTTCACACTAAAACACCATTCTGCACCTGCTTGATCCTGAAGTTGCCTTTCAAACTGGCCTACTAATAAGTCAGGTGAAGTTTTCAGTGCAATTTCTTAGGGGACCTTAACAGGCTATGTCACACAGATATGCCTTTTAGCAATGCAAAATAAACTTTATGCCTCCATGTCACAAAGAATAAAATTATTCCAGGCACAGGAAATACATTTCTGTCATCTTCCAGGACTGGAATTCATGGATTCACATTTACTTAAGAAGAAAATGCTCAGTGATAAACTAATTCGGGGGGGGGGGGGGGGGGGGGGGGGGGGGGGGGGGGGGGGGGGGGGGGGGGGGGGGGGGGGGGGGGGGGGGGG
>JANZLQ010000002.1:4885237-4901683 GCA_026212715.1 Elanus axillaris
ATTTAATTAAGAATAAAATGCTCAGTGATAAAATAATTAGGTTCCCCCCCCCCCCCCAATCTATTTGACAGCTAACAGCACAAATTACTGGCTTTTCTACCACAGCAGAATCTTCTAGACTGTCAATAGCCAATCTTGAACATCTGCCTTGCAAGTTATTTGCTTAGACTGACAGCAGCAGGCACACCCAGTTGAAAAACCTGCTCTAAGTGTTCAATGCTCCAAAGACTTTCCAGTCCAACCCTGGAGTTAGTCTATCTTCCAGCCCACCCCACCCCCCCTCCCCACAAAATGCTTACAGAAACAGCAGCTGTCATTTCCATCATCATCAACAGAAGAGACTCACAGTAACACCTTGGAGAAACTTTCTGTAATGTTCTGTTTAATAATCTGGCCAGTTTGAATTCGAAACTTTAAGAACAGAATTCGAAACAATGCTATTCGAGTTTGTTTTTATCTACAGCCCAGTTAAATACTGCCAACCTGTCAGAGACACTAGTGAAACGGCACCTCTGAACATCGAAAGCCATGTTGAACTCTGAGGTTTTGGCACTGCAAGTGTAAGACACCAGTAATCCATTGGAGAACTGCGGAGAATGCAACACTGCCAGCACTGTTGTAGCATTGGGTGAACTCGCTGTATTCTTGTAGAATTCTTACAAGACTGGTTGTTCCCAAAATGGGAAACTACAATCTCTGTATTTTTAAGATACAGAAAGTAGTATTATGCTACAAAATTCCACAATGAACATTCAAAGATGCCTTCTACTGTGTACATAGTGCCCACCACAGATCAGGGAACAGTGAGGACTTGTAGTCTTTCTGCACTTAGATATTAGCAGCAGGCTGTAAATAGTACTGAAAGAATATTCAGATTCTTCTGACAGCTGGGTTGAATTTAAAGATGTTCCAGTTTGTGTATGTTGAAGTCCTTGCAGTGTTGAGTAAAAACTACTGCACAGACCCAGCTTTCAAATGGTTACATAGTCAGAGCAAGAGATTGTTGCCAAGGTACTGAATATCGATAAGCTAGTCACTCAGAAATAATGAGATTCATCTCAGGGAAGTACAGATCGGTAACACAAAACTGATCCCATTTACATGCAGTTCAGCTAGTTAATTATATTTTATAGATCTTCCCAGACTGATATTTATACAAATATTCTGATCTGTTGCTGTTTTCCTCAATAACAAAAAAAAAAAGCTGATGGATGTTACTACTTCTAAATCTGATGTTCCTAAATTACCCCAAAATTAGCCTTGTCTCAAGAGACAGTTGATGCTCTGTCAAGATAATTATACTGTACTAGTGGGCCTAGTACTCTACAATCTCCTGTGGTTCCATATAGGATACATTAATCCTTGAAACACATGTACCATGCATAAATTGTGTAAGTAATGGCCTTGGCTGCAACAGAAAGGCTATGCAAAGAAGAAAGAGATTGAGTTGAGTAGCTTCCTTCATGTATTTTAGAGACTACTGCTGAGCACTGAAAAAAAAACATAACTGTAGGGTTTTTTTAATCTCATCGATGGAAAGTAGAAATATTCCTATCTTCCCTTCTCGTCAGACAACAACCTTCTATCACTGTAATGGATTTGACTTTCATGTGGGTCCAAGATTTTCTAGGACAATCAGATGCAATCTCATGGCCAACCAGCATGGTCAGCATTGCCATAACACAATGCAATAAAACAGACTGCAAAAGATTCTGGGCTGTATGGGAACTTTAAAGAAACCTGTAAGCTGTAAGAGATGCTTTAGTTGGCTTTCCTGCTGTCATTTCAACCCTTCTTCCATGGCATCCAAGAATAACACCAGGGCTGGTAAGTTCATACCAGGAAAACTATGCAAGACTTTACATCCCTAGATACATGCACATACACATTTAGGATGCACCTGGCAAGCTGTTATCCAGTGAATTCAGGTTTATTAATATGCACTTCAAAGCACAATGGGCCCTGGCACTAATGACGCTGCCTGTAAAGCACTTGCGTGTTATCTTCTTAGCCTGTAGTGGATTAGGTGTGTGAAAATAACGTGTCAAAGCACTGATCAATACTAGATGACTTGTTTCTTCTATTGACCCCAAGCTTGTACTAAAAATGTATGTGTATGAAATAGATATACAAGTAAGTCATTCTGTTACCTTTTACACAAAACTGGCCCTCAAATACATAAAATAATGCTTAATTAACTTATAATTGACAAAATTTAATTAGTACACTAGATGTTTCCAAGTAATTTAAACAGGACAAAAGTCAATCTATATTTGCATGGCCTGATGTATTGAAGTGTGTTGCACAGTAATTATACTTATCCAAGTTATTAAACACCTATTAGACACTACAAAAAAAATGCTACATGAAAGTTAAATTAGGTAGAAAATTCTGTCCATGAACGTGTGTCACCTGAGGTAACGAAATTCAATTTAAAAAAAAGCTAACTGCTTGGAACTTTAACTGCATCAACAAACCTGCAGCCACTTAACTTCTGATGCGCAATGCTAGTTGCAAAAGCCTGCAGTAGTATCATTTGATCCTACCAAGTATGTCATACACAGTTTACTAACTGCAAAACTATCAGGTCATTTAACTGGTACTTAAACTATCATTCTAACCTTGCCAAAATCAGAAGGCTAAGTTCTAATTGGTACTGTAACAATAACATCAGCATATACTGTAGTCCATCAAATTAGATCTCAAAATGCTCAGCCAACTTCCCTGACAGTGGCCCTTATCAGTGCAGGCAATGAAATACTCTTCAGAAGCATCAGCTTTTCAGGAGCAGACATTGGGTGAACCCCTGTGGTGGATTGACCCTGGCTGGATGCCACATGCCCACCAAGGCTGCTCTATCACTCCTCTCCTCAACTGGACAAGGGAAAGAAAATACAACCAAAGGCTCATGGGTCAATATAAGAACAGGGAGAGATCACTCACCAATTATCACCACAGGCAAAACAGACTCAACTTGAGAAAAAATTAAATTTATTACCAATAAAATCAGAACAGGAAAATGAGAAATAAAAACTAAATCTTCAAAGCACCTTCCCCCTACCGCTCCATTCTTCCCAGGCTTAACTTTACTCCCAATTTTCTCTACCTCCTCCCCACCAGCAGCACAGGGGGACAGGGAATGGGAGTTTCAGCCGGTTCATCAGACATTGTTTCTGCCACTGCTTCCTCCTCAGGAGGAGGACTCCTCAGCACTCTTCCCCTGCTCAAGAGTGGGGTCCCTCCCACAGGAGACAATCCTCCACAAACTTCTTCAATGTGAGTCCTTCCCACAGGCTGCAGTTCTTCACAAACTGCTCCAGCGTGGGTCCCCTGCAGGGTCACAAGTCCTGCCAGCAAACCTGCTCCAGCATGGGCTCCTCTCCACAGGGCCACAGGTCCTGCCAAAAGCCTGCTCCAGCATGGACTTCCCATGGGGTCACAGCCTCCTTCAGGCACCCACCTGCTCTGGCATAGGGTCCTCCACAGGCTGCAGGTGGAGATCTGCTCCACCGTGGACCTCCCTGGGCTACACCGGGACAGCCTGCCTCACCATGGTCTTCCCCACGGGCTGCAGATGAATCTCTGCTCCGGTGCATGGAGCACCTCCTCCCTCTACTTCTTCACTGACCTGGGGGTCTGCAGGGCTGTTTCTTTCACATATTTTCACTCGTCTCTCTGGCTGCAGTTGCTGTTGTGCAGCAACTTTTTCGCCTTCTTAAATGTGTTATCCCAGAGGTGCTACCACCATCGCTGATGGGCTCGGCCTTGGCCAGCAGCAGGTCTGTCTTGAAGCCGACTGGCATTGGCTCCATCAGACATAGGGGAAACTTCCAGCACCTTCCCACAGAAGCCACCACTGTAGACCCCCACTACCAAAAACCTTGCCACACAAACCAATACAACCTCACAAGAAGATTCAGAAAACAATCTCCTTGAATATTGAGTGCCCCAAGGCAAATACTTTAATAGCGATCTTCCTGTACAGCATAACTTTGAGAACCCAGAAATCATAAACATAGCAATAAAGCTACTGTTACTGTGACACGAATCTTTATACTCCTATGGGCAAAGTCTGCAGAATAAAATGCAAGACTTGCTATTGCTTCTATGTGTTCTATTAACATTAAAGATCAGTAGGTTTCAAACACTCTCGCAGTTCTCAGCTCTTCTTGCAGCTTCACTTCATACCCTTCTGCAGTACTGGACATCCAACTGGCATTACCCTGCTCATTTCTCTCAACAGATAATTTCTCTCTACAGCACCTAATACTACAACTTTTCCAAAATGGTACCACGCTTTTCACATTGATTTGGCTATGATCTGAAGAAAGCCCTTAAAACAAACACAGGGATGTTTGCTTACTTCATAACAATTTTCCCTTATGTGCTTCAAGTGAATTTGGCCAAGAAAACAGCTCAGTCTGCTTCAATTAACAAGTCACCCAATGGTATTTAAAAATTACTTCCATCAAAATCATTAATGTGGAAACTGTGGCATAACAATGACTGCTGAGTCCTTTCCATTTGCATTAGCACTCAAAACAGGTACCTAAAGTCCCTCTTCCCACCTTCTCGTCCCATCTGCTGCCTCTATCCCTATTTGTGGTTAAAGTGAAAAGCAGAGATTCTTAGAGCTGCGCTCAGAGCAGCAGCACTCTGCCATCTGAATGGTTTCATGTAGGGTTACCAAAAAATAATTTTGTTTACTTCTCAGACAATATGTACTTAGTACCTTGTGACAAGAACACTCATTACTTACAATGCCCATACAACTCAGCACAGGTTAGCAAGCTAGTGAAAGAAGGGTTACAGTGAAAGATGACATTTGAGAGCTGTTTGTTATTGTCTTATTCAAACTGGCCAAAATAATAAAATGGACACAATACAGTCTTCAAATTTTTGAAAAAGTTAGCTTTTCTTCAGCTGAAAATAGACTTACCTTCTGTAGGTAAAGGAACCTGTCCTTTCCTATATTTACTGGAAACAGTCAGGAGAAAAGGCAAATAAAAAAGTAATACTAAAGAAATCAAGTGAAACAACATTGATTCAGAAAGTCAAGTTATTATTTTAAAAAGCCCACAAATCTAGACAAGATACAAGGATGGCTAATAAATAAATAATTCTCCCCCCAATATATTTGCTCCCACATGGTTTTTTTTCCCCCTCTTTAAATCTATCCACTCTCCCCTTCAACTCTTACTTGCTCAAGTTTTATGAGAGATGCAAATGAGTATCAGGAAATGCATTAAAAGGAAACTGTCCATTATAGTGCTTAATTCCATACTACAACTTAGTTTTAAACAATCACACAAGAAACTCAACCATGTAAACTGAACTCTGCTCAAATAACTATCTCCTTCCCAGAGGACAACTGCAGTAAGACCACCAGACTAATAACCCACATGGAAAAGAGACAAATGCTGCCAGCTGTAGTCAAGCAATGCTGCATAACCTGAGCTCACGTGAAGGCATTAACGCAAACTTAGCATCCATACTTGCACTCCAGAAGAAATCTTTTTAACCAACCCAAACTAGAAGCTCTTAATGCTGGGGGACATTAACAATCTCACACCTAGCAAGCAGACCTCTTCTACTAAGAGAACTAGATGCCCTGGGGGTGCAGTCCTGTCTCAGCCAGCATTGCCACAGTCCCATCTTCCCCTTTACCCACTATCCAGTTTTTCCCATTTCCCACCTTACACTGGCACTCAGCTGGGCCATAGCAAGTATGTGCAGGGAGCTAAACTATCCAATTTTGTCTCCCTCCTCACCCCGTTTCTCCACAATATTAGTTTTGAACTAGGCTGAAATTTCCAGTCTAGCGCTCTGCACAGTCAGGCCAATGCTAAGGTTGACACAAGGGAAGAAAGGAGAAGCGCAAGATAGCACTAACCTTGGTTGAATCTAAATCAACCCACCTTGGAACTGCACCCTTAGAGAAGTGTTTCTACATCAGTAAACATTCATTATACAGACAGTGCTTATCAGGATACAAGTTCAACCTGAGGGACTCATGGTAACAGAAAAGGCAAAGGTCTTCTCTTCACACTGGCCACAATACCCGTTCTGACACCAGGATAACATGGCCTAGATACAGGATGTCAACAGAAAAGCCAGACTTCTCTTCCTCTAGATGAAGGAAGAGCATACCAGAAAAGATTTTGCAGTGTAAGAGTAAAGGTATCAGGAAGGGCTGCACTGCTGATCTAGCCTTTTATATCCTTTATGAAGAGAAAACACCCAAGCACAGCTGCTCCAGAAGTAGCAAGAAATAGCTCAAAAAGGTTTTCCATCAGATTCAGTTGTTAGAGTATTATCAGCAACAAAGAGGTTCAAAGTTAGGCTATCTCTTTTGCTGTTTTCACTGTACTGGAGAAAGTAAACTCTCACATGCATGTAATTTTGCAAAAGAACAAGCTTTTTCAGTCAAAGATTTATGCAAATCTGCATAATAAGCAGGTTTAATTATCACAGGTTTTACAGCAACACAGTCAGAATTCAGTGTATATTCCAAGTTAAGAGCAGCATTTATGACAACTCCTGTCAAAGCCAGATGGCACAAGGTTATCACTTTTTAAAAATAAATTATGCTTATTTACTCCCAAAATCCACTCATTTCACCTGTTTCAGCACAAAGCATTTACACTATATAGCTAATTAGATGAGAGGGATAACATTTAATAATTAATTTATATAAAGATTTCAGATACTTCATTGCAACGCTTGTAGGAGACTCCAAGACAAATGGAATGGAATAGAGCATTTTATCACCATCAAGATGGATAAAACATTCACCTCTACTTTGGATATTTGTGCACAAGAATAACATTCCACAGCTAGGGAGACTGCATTTTATTTCTCAGTTGTAAGGCTGTAACCAGAAAAGAGATGACCCTTCTATCTTAGTAGCTAAAGCAGCTATCTAAAACATAGGGTGGCAAAAGTTTCTCCATCCTGTCCTTAAAGTATTTAATACAATATGCGTTCCCAGCATTAAAACAAATCCAATTTCCCAACTAGCTCAAGTTTGACTAAAAAATTGGGTTGATCATGTCTTGCCAAAATGCTTTCTCAAAGCGGAAGCAACATTAAATATGTGAGTTCCCAGCAAACCTATGAACATATCTTCTAGTTTCACAGATGCTAAAGATGTCAAAGCTCCTCATAAACATAAGTTTGTAGTGTACAGTTAAGCAGCACAGGCCTTCACAAACACAAGGAAACAGCCAGCCTGGCTTACAACAAACCCAGTTATTTTTGCAAGCCACATTGCTCTGGAACGATCGCTGGCTCTTGTCCTCCTCCCAATTCTCATTTAAGCCTTTACTCTTAATAAAGGCCATAGATATTGTAGCCTACTTGATTTAGCTGCCATTCATTTGGAATGAAGAGAGTCTTTGTTTACAAGTTTGAAATACATAAAGAAGGCCTACCCCACACACTTGACAAGCAAGCAATGTGGAATGCAACAGCATAAAGGTCTCCAACTGTTAGTGACTTCATGTTTACAAGATGCAAGTCAAAGCTGAAGAGTAAATACATTACCAGTTCTCCACCTTAAGAAAGTACTGGGTGTACCACAAATGTATGAACCAGCAGCATATAACAGGTACTTTTAGTCTGCTTATCTGTCGGATCACAGTTTTGCAGCCCAGAAAGCCAACCATGTCCTAGCCAGCATCAAAACAAGCATGGCCAGCAGGTCAAGGGAGGTGATTCTCACCCTCTGCTCTCATGAGACTCCACCTGCAGTACTGAGTCCACCTCTGGGGTCCCCAGTACAAGACAGTCATAGACCTGTTACAGCAGGTCCACAGGAGGGCCATGAAAATGTTAAGAGGGCTGGAACAGCTCTCCTCTGAGGAAAGGCTGAGAGGGTTGCTCTGCCTGGAGAAAAGAAGGCTCTGAGTAGACTTCAGTGCAGCCTTTAAATACTTAAAGGGGGCTTATAAGAAAGATAGAGAAATACTTTTTACCAAGGCCTATAGTGACAGGACAAGGGGCAACTGTTTTAAACTCAAAGAGGGGAAGTTCATATTGGACATAAGACAAAAAAATTTTTGTGATAAGGGTGGTGAAACACTGGAATAGCTTGCCCAGAGCAGTTGTGGGTGTCCCATCTCTGAAAGTTAGATGGGGCTCTGAGCAACCTGGTCTAGTGAAAGATGTCTCTGCCCATGGCAGGAAGGTCAGACTACATGATCTTTAAGGGTCACTTCCAACCCAAACCATTCTATGATTCCCTAATTGTTACTAATAAAAGCACATTGAGACCAGAAACTTGCACTGCACTGCAAAGAATCAGGAAAGCATGAACACCTGAAAGGTTGCATCATCTCCTGGTTTTTTCGTGTTACTTCAATTACATCAAAAGATTTAAAGGTTTTAACCTTGTTTCCTCTGACCATTTCAAAATTCCCAGTAATACTTCTTTGGGAATTTACTGTTCTGCAAGAAGTATAATTGAAAAAGATTATAGTTCAAATCTGAATCAAACACACTTTCCTTAAGTAGGGAAGGCATCTCATTACTGTACGCCAAGTGACAAAAAGTGATCTGATCCATTAACACCAGCTCTATGTACTAGACAGTTGCAAGTGAAATTCCTAAAAACACAGACTGGAGAACAAACAGCCTCAATTTTTACAGAAGTGTCACACTCAAACATATTTCACCAAAGAGAAGATCATGACTTTTGACCTTTTCTGATTTTCCTCATACAAGATATATGGATTCAGGGTTTCTTTATCAAGCCATTTTACACTCCCATTTGTTAATCTCCTTTGTTTAAAGGAAAATGTCAGTATAAATAACCTGAAAGTAGGGCAGGGATCACCAACAGAGATGGGAGAAGAGCAACAAGGCAACCAACACAGCAGTTCATTTCCTTAATTAATATCTGCACTCAGCACTGCAAAAAGCCATGTCATCATGCTGAGCTAATACCACCTGTGTGCAGCACCACCACTTCCCCAACCCTGCTGTTTTGAACTAAAGCTTATTTTAAGCTTAGCTCTACAATTTCAAAAACCACTTACAAGGTGGGAAAATGTAACCAATGGAATTGTAGCTGTATTAAGCAGGAACGGCTGCTCTGCTGTCCAACTTGCAGGAGCTAACCTATGCTGTAATTTTATGGCTCAAAGCACAGACAACTGTAAATTCCCCAGCCTCCCCACTCACTATCTTTTACTTTTAAGACACTTGCTCTTCTTCAACCAAGAAACACACCTGGATTCTTGTGCATAGCCACCACAGGGTAAGCACTCTCCTCTTCATGTACATAATACCTTAAAATCAATAACCCCTTCTTGGAAAGATGAAGAGCCAAGATCTCATGGGAGAGAGCAAAGAATTGGCTTAGAAGAAGGGTGAAAAGACAACAGATGAGTTTCATTCAGCAAGTAACAGAGATGGAAAGTGGCAAGTGAAAATAACAGTCCTGGCTTAATGGGAAACATCTATTTAAACATCAGCTGCACATGGCAACAGAAAAAAAGTGAGGAGAATTTGACCTTGAAAAAGTTTTGAGTGTCTGACAATCTTTCTGTTGAGGGCTATGTGGGTGATTCAAATTTCTGCAATACTTCTTTGAAAACAAAGACTGCTATTTGACAAAAAAACCAAACCAACAAACCAAAACTGTTTAATATTTCAGTCATCTAAGTCCAAAAGCCACCTTTGTAAATCCAGAAAAGTTCATAAACACAAGACAAATTTGTATCAAAGTTGTCCCAATTGTCTGTATTTTTTCCCACATTCCAAGCATTTAAACTTGAGGTGACTGGTCAGGTGAAACAGGCCTCAGACCTCATTTTCCACCGGTGACCTATGCATCAAAACCCTGGACTAATTACTAAGACTGCTTGATACTGTGACCTGGCCCGACGACAGCTCTGACCAAAAATATCAAACATTTCCAAAAGATCACCCTGCTGATTTTTATAGCCACTGGTAAAACTACAAAGTTGGTCTGACACCTGCTACCATAATCCCTGCTTATCATTTAGTTAATGTCATCTCCCCCCAGAAGTGCTTTCCTTGTCAGTGCTTTAGACTTCTCATTTAACAGCCCCATTCACCTCACACTGCATGTCACTTTCTCACATTGTTCCCCTCTTCTCTCTCAGGCACAGAAGTCTGAGTAGCCTCTTTTCTCATTGCACTCCTACTACAGATGCCTTCCACGCTGTGGTTCATACCTCACCAACAGCAGGCAGAAATCCAAGCACATGCAAGGAGGAAAATGTAAACCTCCACTTTTGAGACAACTTTTGCCAAGAGCAGCTTGTTCCTTCTCATGACACAACACCACTGACTTTTAATTCCTTACATTTCTGTCTTTAGGACACACACCACAAACTTCTGTTACACAGCTCTGACTATACAGTGTTTCCACCTTCATTCACAGACTCCAGAAACACTCCTATGAGCAGAGACAATTCCATGGCTACCAAGTAAGTGCCAGACTTGAGTTAGAGTATTACACCTGACCATCCCGACATCATCAGGGGAGCCTGGTAATCCCCGGAGAAGAAACAGGAGGAGCAAGTAGATCCAGTTTGTCAAACTAACCTAGCTCTTTCACAGGAATTTCTACAATTACAGCCTACAACTTCAGTGTAACAGCAGTCAGAGGATCAAGCAATTGGTTATTAGAGACCAGCTGTGTGCATGCACACGTGTGTAAGGGAAAACTGCAGCCATACCTCCTCTGACCTTAAGGATCAGGAAAACAGGGACATGGACTTCTCAAGCCACTTGAACTACTTAAGGTTTTCCCATTATACTTTCAATTATGCAGCAAGAGTTTCCCATTCTGGGAAAATAGTTCAGTCTTCAAACCAATTGCTGATGCACAAAGCCGCTAAAGTTCCTCAAACTGCAATGACCATGCTGCAGATGCATTACACATGACTGTGGACATAGGCACCAGAACCGGCACAAGTTGTTCTGGGAGAGAACAGCCGACAACAAAACCAGTCTTTTGGGTTTCAGTCACTTAAAATTGAGCTGATATCAAGTTATCTAAAGCATTAGCAGGATTTTAACAGCATATTGCCTAGCAAGTTCCAAAATAATGCCCTCAGAGATACTCAAAGCTAAAGCTATTAAGTGTTTTATGGTTTCTGGGCAGGTCTGTTCAGGCCCTAACCAGAAAGATTCTACAATTTGTCTTAGAACTCCGCTCAGCAAGTGTTTGGAAGTTTTTTAATTAAGCAGAACACATTCTCCAGGAGGCATTTAAGGACGCATTCCTTAAAAAAAATTCAACTAGTTGTAAACTGTTTAATTTTTTTTCAGTTTTCAAAGGAGTGATACTTGTCAAGCAGCTGCCTGCATGAGGCATCAGTGATTCATGAAGGCTATGTATAGTTGGAGTAAAATCCAAGAAACAGTGACATGAAAGATTCAGGGCTCCTGCTAGTTATATTTCCTCTGCTGAGAACCCTATTACTATGAATTAAGTTTCACAAACAATACATGTACAGTAAAACCTGCAGAGATACTGCCTACCTTGCTGCCCTTAAAATAACTTTGCTTAGGAAAGTCATCAGGATGTCATACATTATGCTAGATAGGCACTTCCAGTACACCCAGTTTTTGCCAGTCAAACTGGACTGAAGCAAAAAGCCAGACTTAATGAGAACTCATCTGCTCGAAACAGAAGATACGCTCATTAGGAAGACCTGAAAAATGAAAACTCTAGCTCTTGCCACAAACACCTTTTTACATGCTGAAATTCTTTTGAAGCTGACTGCACCATCTTAGGGCTTCCAAAAATGGCATTCCCTCAGTGTTACTCTCAAAATACAAGAAAAATGTGTTAGACTATTGAACAGAACAACAAGAACAGACGAAAAAAGGCAACTTTTAAGCCTAATAAACTGATGGAGTCATCTCACTACTAGGATGCAGTTTTCTCAACTGACATAGAAATAAACAGGTAATTAGGTAATTAATTTTGAGTAAGCATTGTCCCCTAGAAGCAGGAGCACCAACAGAAGTTACTGCCAGCATACCTTTGGGAAAAAATTGTTCTTGCTATTTATCACTGACAGCAGGAAAACCAAGAAACTATTTTGCAAGTAGAGCCATGGAATGAGAATGGAATAGAATATTTCATCTGGAAGGGACCTACAATGATCATCTTGTCCAACTGCCTGACCAATGCATGGCTGACCAAAAGTTAAAGTATGTTATCAAAGCCTCATCCAAATGCCTCAAACACGGACAGCCTTGGGGCATCAACCACCTCTCTAGGAAGCCTGTTCCAGTGTTTGACCTCTCAGTAAAGAAATGCTTCCTTAATGCAAAGTCTGAACCTCCCCTGACACTGCTTTGAACCATTCCCACATGTCCTATCACTGGATAACAGGGAAAAGAGATCAGTACCTCCCTTTCCACTTCTAGTCAGGAAGCTGTAGAGAGAAATGAGGTCACCTCTTAGCCTTCTTTTCTCCAAACTAGGTAAACCCCAAGTCCTTAGCCACTCCTCACAGGATGTTCCTTCCAGCCCTTCCACCAGCTTTGTTGCCCTCTAAATGTGTTCAAGGACCTTCCAATCCTTCTTAAATTGTGGGGCCCAGAACTCCACACTGTTCCAGATGAGGCTGTATCAGTGCTGAATATAGCAGGATAATTGTCCCTTTTGACGAGCTGGTTACACAGTGTTTAATGTACCTGAGGATGCAGTTTGCTCTCTTTGCTGCCAGGGCATACTGCTGACTCATTGAGCCTGCTGTCAACCAGCACTACCAGATCACTTTCTGCAGGGCTGCTCTAGAGCCACTCCTCGCCCAGTTTATACTTTTGCCAAGCAAGAAATGTTGCTGAACACAAGTATATATTGGAAGAGGAGTGACTGTTGTTAAATGAGTACTGAAGACAGCAGAAAGGAAGATGTGAAACAAGGAACACATCTGAAAGACTGGTTGATCATTAATTGTTTCAGCAGTCTTAACTCCAGCATTTTGAATTAAATATATACATACATCACAAAAATCCAGAGCTGTTAGATTATAAAACATCCAATCTCTAAAGGAGAATTACAATACAATGAACAAATGGGCAGGGGGGAAACACAAGTTAGAGACATGCTATGAAGAAAGAATCACCACTCATAACCTACTTGTGTCAATCATGGACAGGCTGAACCAGACAAATCTGGTTTTAGTTCATATGACGGGAGCAAAAGGATGGAAGAGGCTTGATGCGAACCTATCTGCAGCTGACGTTTTTTTATACTAATTTTACCTTCTCCCACAGTTTTGCTGTCTTGATTTAGGAAATGACATAAAACTAATACTAATGTCAAATCAATTTAACCAGCCCTTCAATTAAGTCCGAAGCCAAGCTTAACTTCATTTTGCCTTCAAAACTAAATCATAGTGATGTACAAAATCACGGTATACCACTAATTCTGCTCTGTCATCCACCTAACAGATAAAGAGCATTTTACACTGTGTTACAGGAATCGGGTGTTTCTCATTCACTCCACTAGAAACCACTGAATTAGAAATCACATTGTCCCACTGGCATTACTTTTAAGATCAAGTATCAATCATACAATCACATCTTAAATAATGGGTTGCTCCCTCCCAACAAACCAACGCTTAACTGCACTGCGAAGTTTGAGATATAAACAGTATAACATGAAGGTGAGGTGTAAACTGAATGCCAGTACCAACCTACGTTTGGCCAAAGATGTATTTTAGTAAGACAATCGATCAGCTGGTCAGCTACCTAATATATGTACTTAAATGGATGAGAACAGTTAGCACTATTATTAATTACCTTATTTAATATTTCTGTATTTTTACTAATGCTTCATAACAGATTTTTTTAAAAGAGGTTTAAATACATTGTCTTAAAAAAGAACACACAACAAAAACATTATTAAGTTATTCTACCATCTATGTCAAGTGCTTAGCTTCCATAACAGCTGCAGTACAAGAACCATAGTCCCATAAGAGAAAGCCATATGAACAAGGAAAAAGTGTTGTCCTTTCAAGCTATCATATACACTAGACTTACTTTCTTTCAGGCACAGTAGTGTTTCACTATTCACTGCTTCTTAACTCATGGTTCAACATAGCCCAGATCAACGCATGAAGCGCACAAAATAGCACATGGTGGTGGGTATGAAAAGGGCATTGTTTCAATAAATGCTGTGGCATGTCTAATTTGAATAACTCCCAGACAATAACAAAAAAAAAAAAAGTATTGTATCACAGCAGCTTTACCTGCTCATGATCTCAAGTACATAGCTTTTAGAATACAACCAAATTTGTTGCAGCATGTTGAGGGCTGGAAGTTGAAGTGCACTGTAAGACATGGTCTGAACTAAAACAGAAAGCCATGAATGGGGGGGTTGGCAGCAGGGGAATCCCCTTCCTTACTGCTACTGTTTATAACTGAAGGCAAGTAAGGTCATTTCCAATTTAACACTCAGTTCTCAAAGCAACTTCTTCTGCAGGGGAGGGAAAAAGAAATGAAGGGTACAAATATTTCAATCACAATACTTTAAGGCAGTGATTGGAAAGCTTCATAAGCCAGTAAGACACACTTGGACCATTTCTACAACACGAACAAGTCAAAGTCAACATTTAGTGTTCTGTGTATAACTTATCTTAATGACAAGTGCAGTGAACTTGGAAGTACCTGGCATTGAAATGAGGAGTAAATAAGGAAAACTAATACTAGCTTTCCTACAGGTTTTCAGATTTTGCATTGGTTGGGCTCATTTGAAAATTTGGTTTGGCTGCAAGTCTGCTTTGTAAAGCAGACTTTGATCTTTGGAAAGAACTTCTTCCAAAGGAAACTCCAGCTTCTAACTCAACCCAGAAACAGTGTGTAAGATTAAATACAACATTGTTTCCCCATAACAAAAATACCAAAGCACACTGTTGATCAAGACTTTTGTCCTACTGTCAGGCAGAATCTGTCCTAACACTGTCACCAAGCACTTTGGAAGTCAACTAAGTCTTCTGTCAATACACTGCCCAAGTATTTTTCTGCCCCCTCTACATCTAGAAGCTAGGTATTGTACTACAGTCCATTTTTGCTACTAATTTCTGGAAAAACTGAATGATGGTCAGCAGTGTAGCTAATCATATCACGAAGCTGGTTTGTAGACGTTTCTGCACACAAGAGACTAAATTGGTTTGATGCACTGTAGGAAGGGTCACAAATTCTTCACAAACACAATAACCAGCATAGAGTTCTGCATTCTCCTTGCTCACCTGAAGCAGGAAATAGCCTTTGGAACCACGTTTACCAGAGTGCTTAATACAGAACACTGATCAGAAATCTGTTCTTCAAAGTTGGCACAAAAAGTTTCATGCCTTCTGATAAGCAGCTATCACAAACCAGTACCAACAGCAAACCAATATAACCTTCCTTGAACTGAAACAAAAGGGCTTCCAGAGAAAATCATGCATGAAATGATACTAAGTGTTGATGGAATTAAAACATAGCTCAAAGTAGAACCCAGATTGAGGGATCATGAAGATTTACACTGGTTGAATCAACATCTTGTGTGCATTTAACATGCTCAATCTTTCAAAAACTATATTTGAGAAAAAGATGACAAGTCACAGACATTCACATAACATAAGCATCACCAGCTTCACTGTACTTCCTGTGTGCACTACCACACACAATGTGTTACCTCCACAGCAAAGTTAGATTCCTCAGTAGTTCGCAACCAACCATTGCATTGCGTGCCTAAATCTCACCCCTTAATGTGGTGATTTGACAGCAGCATTTCTGCAAGATTCAATACACATCAATCCATTAATAAGAACCCTAACTTTACACAGAATATAGCTAACTGAGAAGAAAATGGTATTAATGACAATTGTTCAGCATGGATGCTGCACCTCTGTGATGCTGGAGCAACTTGGTAACAAGCATTTCTTACAAAGATTTGGAATGAGATATCTGTTGCCAAACACATCCAACATGTAAAAACAAGGACTGTGTTTAGTGTCAGCACCAGGCAACTGGAATAGATGTTCCCTATTAAGAGTGGCTAAGGAAGAAACAAATAAGAGCAAGCATGTGTCCTGTGGTCCGTCAATCCTTCAAAGAAAGAACTGCTTCTTACAGAGGCCAAGTGGTCTATCCTTGGTAACTGGACAAAGGAAATTATTTTTATGCTATTCATCTGAAATATTGAAACTCAAACCTATTCAAGAGACATTTTTCCAAAGTCTTAGTTTTAATAAAATAGGATTGGCTCTTTCCAAAATAGAAACATAAGATACTAATTATGGCAATGTATAGAACAATGAGTGCTTGCTGTGAAGGCAGACACTCATCTCCCAAGGAATGACCTTTTTACTGTCACAGGCTGCGCTCCAATATGCAGCTACTAAGTATTTCAGTAGTGCTTATCACAGCAGCAGGTGGGGGGGGAAAGTGCCCAAAAACCAGGGGGTG